>CM019696.1:22657334-23224834 GCA_009760885.1 Achatina immaculata | reverse complement strand
AAATGAGTTGGCTGATAAATTGCCTGGACAGGCTGAAATACAAGGCAGGCTGGACAAGGAGGAGGACATTGCCAAGGTCGTTCTGAACAGGCTGCGGGAGAATGCGGACGAGGAGTGGATGGACAACGTGCCTATGGGGACGGCTGATGACGTTTTGGAGAGAGGAAGAGGTGTTTCTAGAAAATCCGAAGTTAGTGGGAGAAAGCGAGTAATTAACTAACATTTGGCAGGAGCCGTTAGTAGACAAACGCTTCAGTGGTAGGGTGGAGCCTGTATGGCAGTCTGGATGTGAGGATGCTGGGTTCTGATTTCTGAATTATCTCAGAATTCTCTCTTCTTACTTTCAGAACCTATCTCGGTTAGGTAACTTAGTGCATCCAGGTTGGTTCACTTACAGTATTTTAGTTATATATATATATATATATATATATGGCCGCCTCGTTAATTGAATGATACTGGGTTCACTCCCAGAAAAGGGATTTTTTTCTGGTACATGATCGAAAAAGGCCCCTGGGGTTGACCCAGCCTCTAAAAATGGGTACCAGAGAAATCTGGGTGGGTAGATGCGAACAGGCGTGATACTGACCACATAAGACTTTCTAAGGTCATGGCCTAACTCCGTACTTCTAATCTCCTGACCTCTTCTCCTTCTACAGTGGAAACATAATGAGAAAAATAGAGAACATGACAGGAATATCAATTGGAGGCTACAACCTTTTCAACTTAAGATATGCAGACGACACAGTTCTGGTTGCTAAAAGTGAAAGGGAGCTACAGGCTCCTCTGGACATCGTGGTTCGTGAAAGTAAAAATAAAAGTCTCAGCTTGAACAAAAAGAAGACTGAAGTGATGGTCATCTCGAAGAAAAGAATACCACCAGAATTTAGCATTAACATCGATGGCACAAATCTGAAACAAGTTGATAGATTCAAGTACTTAGAAAAAACTATAACAACTGATGGAAGATGTCACAATGAAATAAAAAAGAAGACGTGCTCAGGCCAAGTCAGCATTCCAGAAAATGAGAAACATATTGTGCAGCAGATCCATATCAATGGAAACAAGATTCCGAGTACTTAAATGTTACACCGAGCCAATTTTGTTTTATGGATGTGAAGCATGATCTATGAATAAGAGGGTACAGCGAGAAATAGCCATGGAAATGAGGTTTATAAGAAGGAAGTTGAAGGTACCATGGACAGCCAAGAAAACCAATGAAGAAGTCTTAAGGGATGATGGAGTTAAAAAGCAAATTATAGCAAAGATCAAAGGCAGGCAAGCGAGATTTATAGGACATTTCCTTTCCTGAGAAGAGGAAAATTGGAACACACTGTGGCTGAAAAAACTGTAGGAAGAAGAGACAGAGGAAGACAGAGAGAGAAGTTACTGGATGGGCTGTCGTTGTGGTTAGGAAGAAAGTCACCGGTGGATCTCACAATCAACGCAAAAATACAGGGAATTGTGGAGAGAAATGATCGCCTACGCCACCCGGCACGGCACTTAGAAGACCTGCGTAGTCTCAATTACGCCTTAATGGCATGGAAACGGGAATTGTACCTCTTTTAAAACCATTTTAACCATTGATTCTGATTTATTAGAGTTGTCTGTTCATGTTTTAACCGTTGTTTTTCACAGCTTTTATCGGATGTTTTCATGTATAATTATTGTCATATCTATTTATCGTAGGCCATTCATATTCATTCATTTGCATGTCCCTTGCGGAACTTTGCCTACCTAGCAGAACTCCTGTAGGCGTATCGGTTGTGAGCAAGATGGCCTGCTGCTGATGCATCCATTTGCAGATCCTCAGCGATGTCTTGCAGCCATCTTCGCCATGGTCTTCCTCTCTTTCTTTTTCCCATTATGAACCGTTCCAAGACAGTCTTCTCTAGATTACCATGACGTTTAATGTGTCCAAAATATTTAAGTTTTCTCTTTAATCCTCTTTACTAGCCAACCTTATTCAATGTTATGTTCTTGTAGTATAGATATATTTGTTCTTTTTTGTGTCCATGATATTTGAAGAACTCTTCTGTAGCATTGACATTCAAAGGCATTTATGATTTTCTCATCTGTTTTGTTAAGTGTCCAGGTCACACAGGTATATGTTGCTATGGGAAAGATGATTGCCCTTTAACTTCTTATTTTTATAGTTCTGTTTGTTCCTTTCCACAGCTTCTTTAGTTGCTTTACTTTCTGAAGAGCGATAGATGTCATCCTTTTAATTTCCCTCATTGTATCTCCATTATTAGTTAGTAGTGATCCAAGATATCAAAACTCTCCACTTCTTCCAGTTTTTCCTCAATGATATATATTTCAGCTGCCTTGTTACTTTTGTCAGTTGTCATCAATTTAGTTTTCTTTGCATTAAGATAGAGGTTCTGCTCTTCGCTGTTCTTGCGGACTGACATAATTAGTTTTTCCATTCCTTTTTGTGTTTTAGACAGCAATACCGTGCCATCAGCATATATAATCTCTGGTATTTCATAACCTCCAATTGTTATAGCATCTTAATATTCGTTGTCTACATCTTCTCTAACATTCCTCATTTTATTTTCAGTATACAAGTTAAATAAGTACGGCGACAATATGCACCCCTGATGGACCCCTTGTTTTATGTTAAACCAAGTTGTTGTTTCACCATTTATTCTTACAGCTGCTTGTTGGTCTAGATACAGCAGTGACGTTAATTGTATCAAATATGTTGGAAATCCCATTTTTCCATTATTTCCCAACTTTTCTGGTGTTGTACACAATCAAAACGCATTTGAGTACTCTATAAAGGCTAAATATAGATTCACATTAAACTCTCTTCATTTCTCTATTATTAATCTTATATTGAATATATGATCTCTTGATTCTCTTCCTTGCCTGAAACCAGCTTGGACCATATTGATTTTTTCTTCTATTTTCTTTCGAAGTCTACCCATTTATGATTTTTAACAGAATTTTACTGGCATGACTAATAAGGGCAACAGTTCTGTAGTTTGTGCATAATTTCAGGTTACCATTTTTTCGGCAGTGGTATGAATACAGTTCTTTTCCATTCTTTTGGCCAAATACCCGAATGCCATATCTTTTTACATAGTGCATGATAGATTGTTGCACATTCCTTTCCTCCTGTTTTAATAAGTTCAGCTGTTATCTCACCACATTCATATTATAGGCTCCAACTGGAATTCCTGGGGGTTTTGTGGTTAAAGTAACTGAAAATTCTGTCACGCCGAGGCAATACTTGGTGGTTGTGGGGAGTGGGGTGGGGTGGAAGAGGAAATATGATGTCAGTGCCTTTTCTTTTGTCCTTGACCTGTCTGCACACTACGGAGAGATGCGGTCAGTATCAGCCCTGACAGCTCTTCATTCCTCACTTCCAGAACGACTCTGGTATTCATGTAACTACATGCAGGACCTCCGAGAAGACTTTTATAAACCGATGCTAAACAACTTCCCTTTCTCCCTCCCTTCCTTCGGCTTATCCCTGGTAATTCTTTTTTCATCCACTACGGGCTCTCCAGAAGCCCTCCACAACTTCCTAAAACAGGGGGGAAGCCCTCCACAACTTCCTAAAACAGGAGGGAAGCCCTCCACAACTTCCTAAAACAGGGAGGGAAGCCCTTCACAACTTCCTAAAACAAGGGGGAAGCCCTCCACAACTTTCTAAAACAGGGGGGAAGCCCATCACAACTTCCTAAAACATGGTTGAAGCCCTTCACAACTTCCTAAAACAAGGGGGAAGTCCTCCACAACTTCCTAAAACAGGGAGGAAGTCCTTCACAACTTCTAAAACAGGGGGGAAGCCCTCCACAACTTCCTAAAACAAGGGGGAAGCCCTCCACAACTTTCTAAAACATGGTTGAAGCCCTCCACAACTTCCTAAAACATGGTTGAAGCCCTCCACAACTTCCTAAAACAGGGTTGAAGCCCTCTACAACTTCCTAAAACAAGGGTTAAGCCATCCACAACTTTCTAAAACAGGAGGGAAGCCCTTTACAACTTCCTAAAACGGGGGGGGGGGGAAGCCCTCTATAACTTCCTAAAACATGGGGGAAGCCCTCCACAACTTCTTAAAACAGGGTTAAGCCCTCCACAACTTCCTAAAATAGGGGGGAAGCTCTCACAACTTCTTAAAACAGGGGGGAAGCCCTCTACAACTTCCTAAAACAGGGGGAAAGCTCTTACAACTTTCTAAAACATGGTTGAAGACCTCCACAACTTCCTAAAGCAGGGGGAAGCCCTCTAATACTTCCTAAAACATGGGGGAAGCCCTCCACAACTTCTTAAAACAGGGTTAAGCCCTCCACAACTTCCTAAAATAGGGGGGAAGCTCTCACAACTTCTTAAAACATGGTTGAAGACCTCCACAACTTCCTAAAGCAGGGGGAAGCCCTCCAAAACTCCCTACAACAGGAGGAAAGTACTCCTAGTATCAGCTGGAGCTCTCTTCTTGGGCCTTGTCTGCAACCAAATAACTACGACATCGACACTTCATGTTGGCTCTGAACCCTCCACCTTCGCCATGAGAGATGAGTGCACTAGCCTACCTCACTACTCCCGTGCATGTGTTTCTGACTGGTCTCAGTATATCTTTTCTTTTTTTTTTAATTCTTAAACTGGCTGAGGGAATAACTCCTATAAGAGAATACAGCCCTTGCCTAGCTACTGATTGTATTAGTTTTCAGTTGCCTGTTATGTTTCTTAGCGTTCCCAGTGTTCATGTCTGGTTTACAGTATGAAGGTTTCTTGCCATAAACATTCCCATCTTTCAAGATTCCCAGAACTCCAACTCTTTTACCACCTGTAAGACTGAAGAAAGACAGCATATTCATCCTACATCCTTCCCGTGCCGCTAAACGTCACACAGGCCCAGCATGGTAGTTCGCCAATATGTCCTGTCTTCGGCGAGTTTTTCAATCTCATCAAGGGACGTTATGGCCACTGAACTGGCTTCACTTAACACTGTCCTCTTTAGAGTTTCACGTGGTCGGCCTCTTTTTTCTTCGGCCTGTTGTGCTCCACCTGATAGCTTGAGAAACGCTCTGATTGTTTATTCTCATCACATGACTAACATATGTACATACATATATACATGTCCATACAGTACGCACATATTTCTACAAATAGGAAACAAAGAGACTTTCGCACGGTAGAGTAGCAGAACATAGTATTGTATGGTTAGACGTTGGAGTCCGTGGTTCCAGTCCCAGGTAATTCTCTTGTCGTTTTTTTTTCTCTTACGTCTAAAAATGCTTTGTCTATGATTTTTATTTACGAGTTCTAAACATATAATACTGTGTTCTTTTATATTACACAGTACATAACAGTGTGTACGACAGAAGCAAGGCAGCCTGGATCCCTTTTAGAGCTTCTTCTTCTTCTGCTCACCTTTCTAAACAAGGAGCTGGGTCACCGCCATGAATCCAGCTGTCAGCAGGAGGTCTTCGTATAAAATCCCAGAGTTTCTCCTTCATACTTCCCTCTCTCTCTCTCTCTCTCTCTCTCGGCCCTACCTAAATTCACAGGTCTTTGTATGTAGTGCAGGTCTGTAGCATAGGGGCTATCTTGGCACATGGACTGGGCTGTTGGCGCGACCTTTATCGTGTGGAGCATTTAGTCTGCAGTGTCCAGTTCGTATCCTGAAGATTGTGGTTCGTTGTTTGTTTAGTCGTTGTATGGGGTTCTGCGGGTGTCTGCTGTTTGTTCTCTGCCTCCTTGTCTTTTGATAATTCTTCTTAACCTGTGTTTTTTCTTCCTTTTACGATAATTGCACAGTCATATAAAGACACTTTACAATCAGTCTAAGACGGCTTAACAATCAAACCATGACAAGCTTTATAGTTGAATATTTTTTTTAAAGCGCTACTGTAAAGCAAATACACGCGAGTATGGTGAAACAAAGGCATGTTGTACAATCACAGCACAGAAAAGCTGTGCAGACAAAACGGAATGCGCTGTACCATCCACCTAACAGAAGTTGTACTTCCAAAAACAAAATACACGCCCTCATCAAAAATCTTTGTACTCGTGTACTATTTCCTTATGTACTGTTTCTTTATGTAATATTTCTTTATGTACTATTTCCTAATGAACTATTTCTTTATGTACTATTTCTTTATGTACTATTTCCTTATGTGCTATTTCTTAATGTACTATTTCCTTATGTACTATTTCCCTAAAAACTATTTAAATACCATGCTGGATAATTCACTTATAATAAAAACAGAACAAAAGTGATACGAAGAGCTATTTTAGGCAATGACTGAAACTTGAAAAACCATCGTTTGTTACTCTTTCAGTAATCTTTGCTTTTCAGGAATATGCCACATTGAGCTCGCTACAAGATTGCCCCGTTCCGGAGCAGGCTATGTTTACTGCTTCGTGACTCTGGGGGAACTTCTGGCTTTTGTCATTGGCTGGAGTGTCCTCTTTGAGAATGTTCTAAACGGAGCAGTGGCGGCTAAGGCAATGTGGCAGTACGTTGAGTATATGTACAACTACACGGACGAGATGTAAGTATGGAGTCGTTTATATATATATATATATATATATATATATATATATATATATATATATATATATATATATATATATATATATATATATATACACAATGCTTCCTTGATTAAACGCCGGGTCTGAATTGTAGCCTGGCTCAGTTAAACGCCCTGGATAAGCGGATTCATTCATTCATTCATTCATTTGCATGTCCCTTGCGGAACTTTGCCTCCCAAATAACACTCCTGTAGGCCTCTCGGTTGTGAGCAAGATGGCCTGCCGCTGATGCATCCAGCGGAGTCATATTTCGGAATAAATACGTGCCTCCGTATAAACGCTGGGTCTGAAATAAACGCCAGGTCAATACATCGTATCTGCCTTTCTATGGAAAGACGTGCGGTTTAGGATAATGCCATTGCTGCACAACCGTAAGTGGCATTTTGCGAATAAACGCCTTCTTTCAATAGGCGCTGGCCTCTAATAAACGCCAAATCACGACGACAATTTTATAAATAAACACCAGGGGGGTGTTTATTCAAGGAAATACCGTGTAATATGTGTATACAAATTAAGATTTGTATACAAAAGCTGATCATTTCTAGGGTGGGGGGTGGGGTGTAGCATAGCCGCGTCATTCTTTACAGCCGGCTACTAGATATTGCTGAATGTCGTACTTTCCTTGACACGTCGGTACAGTAGAGGTACACAGCATCATGCTTGACCATCCTTCCTTTACCCCCAGAAGCAGCCTGTTACCCGTTCTCTAGAGCTAGATGACTGAAGCTCCTCCGGCTGGACTTGATCCATCGATCTCTCTGTGAGAGACGGCCGCACTAACCACTACGCCACTCAGAAATCCAATAATATCTGCACTCAGTGGTTTAACTGTGTCAGTCAACACTCAGGAGAGAGGAAACGAAAATTATAAAGACACACGAGGATTGCAAAGAACCATTTCTTTAATGGAAAACAGAGTTTTTGCACCTTTAATAATAAAACTGGCGCCTCAGTTTCCCTGAGATTCAGCACCAGGACTGGTTACACCCGTGTTTATAGTATATGTTAATGAAATGCTCTTGAGATGAGTAATTTCAGCAACGGTTGCTACTGCTGAAATAACGACATGCTAGTTTGGACTTGAGAGTGGACAGCACCAGTTTCGTATACTTTTCACCGCTATCTCAGGAAGCGAGCATCTCTGTAATCTCTGTAATCTCTGTAATCTCTGTAACCCTTACACAGGCCAACATAAACAAAGCATATTCACGGAAGCATCACTGAAAAGGTAAAATAGAGTCTTATCCGAGCTCTAGTCCATTGGCCAAGACTTCAGCGCTATCATTCTTTAACATTTATCTTCGCTTTTTAAAAGATCTATTATTTTTACCTAATTAGTGAACTTGCACAAAGTATGCCTTATATTGAAGGACATTCGCGATAGAGGTGCGCTTCGCCACTTTGAAAGTACGTGCATCACCTATGTTAGGATTCTTGTTTTTTATTGACGTATACGATACTATTGGCGAACTACTTTGCGAGGCCTATGTGACGTTTAACGGCACGGGAAGGATATAAGATATAAGAAGATAAGATACGATACTATTTACAGGTCTCTTTACATCCCTACAACCATCATGAATCATAAAATCGATTATCACATAAATCGATTTTCCAGAGAAAACTTTTATCTCCGCACTACACTTTCATATTCGAATACGTCATTTAAAAACACTTTAGAGATCCTTTCCGCCATTACATTATTTTAATCTCTATTCTTTTCGAAAAGAAATGCCATTTCCAGATGTAGTGTCAGGTATATCTCACGTGCGGTAAATGGAACTAGAACTGCTCTCTAGGAAAACAAAATACCTTTGCTGTCCATTGATCGTTTCGTAGGATAAAATTACAGGAAATTTCCTATTGCGGCAATCACTGTAGCGGTGAAATCACCACAGCAGTGAAATCACCACAGCAGTGAAATCACTAACACAGTGAAATCACTACAGCAGTGAAATCACTAACACAGTGAAATCACTACAGCAGTGAAATCACCACAGCAGTGAAATCACTAACACAGTGAAATCACTAACACAGTGAAATCACTAACACAGTGAAATCACTAACACAGTGAAATCACTACAGCAGTGAAATCACCACAGCAGTGAAATCACTAACACAGTGAAATCACTACAGCAGTGAAATCACTACAGCAGTGAAATCACCACAGCAGTGAAAACACCACAGCAGGGAAATCACTACAGCAGTAAAATCACCATAGCATTGAAATCACCACAGCAGTGAAATCACTTATAGCACAATGTTTAGAAATCACTGTAACACAAAATCTAGATATCACGACAGCAAGCTGTTTAGAACTCACTGCACCACAATGTCTAGAAACCACTACAGTATAAATCACGAATCTATATAGATATATACACACAAAAATGGCAAAAAAAAATAGTGAAGTCGAATGGGCAAATGCATTCAACAGGATTACAATATATCAGTATATATGTATATGTATATATATATAAATATACAGTGGTCCAGCACTAAATACAGAGTAGAGTGTGTGATTCAGCGTCACAATAAAATGGTAGAAAAATAGTAGAAACAGGAAAGGTAGGCATTTCAGGAATAGGAAATAATAACATCAAAATCGTTATTAAAAACAAAAATAAACTCAGAATTTCGGTAATGACGCCTTCTTCAGACATATGCATCTTGCTTGCCTTAATAATACGTCTTCTGTATGCCCTGCGGAATTTGTATGCTGTAGGGTATGAAGTGTTACTGCCTTGGGCAACTACAATTTTTGATACGCGAGGCCAGCATACAAAAAAGAACAAATATATCTATACTACAAGAACTTAATATTGAAGAAAGCTGGCTAGTAAAGAGGACTAGGGAGAGAAAACTTAAATATTTCGGACACATTAAACGTCAAGATAGTCTAGAGAAGACCGTCTTGGAGGGGTACATAATGGGAAAAAGAAAGAGAGAAAGACCAAGGCGAAGATGGCTGCAAGACAGCCGTTGATGATCTGCAAATGGATGCATCAGCAGCAGGCCATCTTGCTCACAACTGAGAGAGACCTACAGGAGTGCTGTTAGGGAGGCAAAGTTCCGCATGGGACACGCAAATGAATGAATGAATGAATGAATGAATGAGGCCAGCACTTGTCTTCCTTGCCTTTGTTTTCCTAAGGAAAACCACCCACACCCCCCCCCCAAAAGGACTCATTTCTTAGGCGGTGTTGACCTGTGCGAGATTGAACCAGGGACCTTTCATTCGGCAGGCCAATGCACTAACCACTACACCACCACGGAACCTATTAAATGATATGAAAGGGGCAATTATTTTCCTGTTGGGCGTTGGTATGATATAATGTAACGTAACGTAATCAGAGACTGATATCTCCGCATTCCAGGCATTCCCACATGTGCTCCGCCTTCCGTTCCAACACCAATGAAGCGTGGGCCTCTGCTGATGCAGGAAGTCACACACTGTTGTGGGTAACATGCTCTAAACCACTTCTTTCGGAAAAAAACGCCCCCCCCCCCATTCGATCATTCTCCTGATCTGATTATCGTTATTCCGTCATTCAACCCGATGTCGTCCTCCATACGCAGCCTACCTACGGTGGCTTTTGGAATCCCCTCTTTGTCCATTCTTATGGTGCCCTGAATTGATGCTGTGCCTGGCAACTTGCCCGCTTTCTACTTGCCTTTGACTCCCGCATGACCTGGGCAGTAGATCCGCGTCAGACTGGATAACCGAGAGCCCAGTAGAAGCTGGACGCACCCCCTGCGGAAGAAATGTCTCTGGATTCTTATTAACATGCTTTGGGAGTCAGTTCCGTTACAATGACATGCGAGTAGCCCTACTACGCTAACCTGTTAATTTGTTTCTATGTATATTAATATTTAATGGTATACCATTGTAAATGTGATCAACAGTAGTCAGAACCACGTCAGAGGGTGACAGGAGCAGGGAAGATTCTTGCGCCAGAGGGTGACAGGAGCAGGGAAAATTGTTGCGCCAGAGGGTGACAGGAGCAGAGAAGATTTTTGTGCCAGAGGGTGACAGGAGCAGGGAAGAATGTTGCGCCAGAGGGTGACAGGAGCAGGGAAGAATGTTGCGCCAGAGGGTGACAGGAGCAGGGAAGATTCTTGCGCCAGAGGGTGACAGGAGTAGGGAAGATTGTTGCGTCAGAGGGTGACAGGAGTAGGGAAGATTGTTGCGTCAGAGGGTGACAGGAGTAGGGAAGATTCTTGCGCCAGAGGGTGACAGGAGTAGGGAAGATTCTTGCGCCAGAGGGTGACAGGAGTAGGGAAGATTGTTGCGTCAGAGGGTGACAGGAGTAGGGAAGATTCTTGCGCCAGAGGGTGACAGGAGTAGGGAAGATCGGTGCCTCAGGGATGACAGGAACAGGGAACATTCGAGCGTCAGAGTGTGTCAGAAGTAGGGAGAATTGATGTGTCAGAGGGTGATAGGAGCAGGGAAAGTTGGTGCTTCAGAGGGTGTCAGGAGTAGAAAAGATTGGTGCCTCACAGAATGACAGGAGTAGGGAAGATTGGTGCCTCAGAGGGTGACAGATATAGGGAAGATTGCATCAGAGCGTGACAGGAGCAGAGAAGATTGGTGTGTCAGGGGGTTCAGGAGTAGGGAAGATTGGTGCCTCAGATGGTGACAGGAGTAGGAAGGATTGCGTCAGAGGGTGATAGGAGTAGGGAAGATTGGTGCCTCAGATGGTGACAGGAGTAGGAAGGATTGCGTCAGAGGGTGATAGGAGTAGGGAAGATTGGTGCCTCAGATGGTGACAGGAGTAGGAAGGATTGCGCCAGAGGGTGATAGGAGTAGGGAAGATTGGTGCCTCAGATGGTGACAGGAGTAGGAAGGATTGCGTCAGAGGGTGATAGGAGTAGGGAAGATTGGTGCCTCAGATGGTGACAGGAGTAGGAAGGATTGCGTCAGAGGGTGATAGGAGTAGGGAAGATTGGTGCCTCAGATGGTGACAGGAGTAGGAAGGATTGCGTCAGAGGGTGATAGGAGTAGGGAAGATTGGTGCCTCAGATGGTGACAGGAGTAGGAAGGATTGCGTCAGAGGGTGATAGGAGTAGGGAAGATTGGTATGTGCGCGCATGTCCAAGCTTACACGGAGGTGTTGTTAGTTTGTTCCGAGCAGAGATTAAAATTGTCGAGGGGTTGTCGCTAAATATAATAATTCTGCTGGTGTGTTGTTTTGCAGATTCGAAATACTTAAATAACTATATACATTTTTTTCTCTAGGCTTTTAAAAATTTAATTAAGGAAAATTATGCAATCGAATAAAAATATTTTGTTTTATTTTCCTTTTCTTTTCATTTCTTTTCCCGTCATTTTTTTGTTTTTGGAAAAGTATAAAAAAAAACGAATAGAGTATTTTGTTAATTATACTCAGTGATAAAGAGGACTAATTGTTCTTCTCTGTTTTTTGTTTTAGCAACGTCACGTCCAGCTCTGAACTCCGGGAGAGTCGGGTCTTCAGTTCCAGCCCAGATTTCTTCCCTTGCTGCGTCGTTATAGCCATCATATTCACGACCTTCATCACTGTCAAGGTGACCTGTAACTTGGTTTTCAACTAAACAAGCCGCCACGAAATCTAATCAATTCACTTGAAGAAGATGTTTGAAAAAAAAATGTGATTTTTCTTTCGTACAGACTTCTGGAATATTTCGCAAAAAGAATTCTCTTTACAAGATTTTCTCGCCATGAAAGCACACACGAAGCACAATCATAGGACGCTGTCATTCAAAATCGCCACTTGCCAATATTTTTTTACCTCATAATTCAAAAGATCACTCAAACAAAGCTCTCTCTTTGTTGAACTTGTGATGCAAATGATGGAAATGTATAAACTTGTTTAAAAATCGGCAATACATGAAGCCGGTGACATCGTAAATTACAAGTATTTACTCTGTTTTTGCAGCGATATCATTTTCGTCGTTTGCATTGTAAAAGTGTCTCCTGTTATGACGGCATGAAAGACGTATTAAGAATAACTAGATTTGAAAGGAGCTCTCGAAAGATGGTCAGTCAGCAAAGAACGGGTGCTACCAGTTACTGTTTGCTGGAGGAGGTACCGAAGAGGTGATAGAAGCATCTAGAGATGCATCCAGAATGAATGGAGGAAGGTCCTTCCTAACTTACCATCAGCATTTGAAAGGAAAAATATAATTCAGCTAATCGAAAAATAATGGAAGACAGGCTAATTACTTCATTAGTCTGATTACAGCACTTAATGATACTCGCATCTTTAATGGCGAACTCCCTGGCGTTTTTTATCATGTAGCCCGCTTCTGTAATTACTATATTCCACCTCCTAGAATTTTTTTTTTAAATACAAGCGGAACTTTCGTGTCATTCTGTGTGTCAGAATGTTCTGTCATACTGACCTTGGTCAGGATGTTAACATCCGTTTCATGGAAGATTTCCGCCTGTAAATACCCGAAATTTTCATACATTAATAACTTGGATCCAAAAATGACAAGTGTGTGTTCCCATTTGGTTACACGAAGACTACACAGAAATATAACAGGTTCTGAATTCCGGTCATTTGCTTAGCAACATGCTCCCCTAATTTCCTCTCCCCTCCCCTCCTTTCCTCTCCCCTCCCCTCCCGTCCTCTCCTCTCCCTCACAACAAATATTATGTGTTATCCAGGGTCTCCAAGAGGAGTTTTGTAAGCTCCGCCCCTTTTTCTTCTGCTTACCTTATTGTTTTGACAGTGGAAGTCCTCTAGGACCAGGAAGAGTGCATCGACTGAACACACCCCTTCTCCCAAACTGAGTCTGAAGTTATACGTCGAGTGCGTTGTCTTCTTCCAACAACCGTAAAGTAATGGAAGTTAGTTTGTTGTTTTTTGCTTTCTCGGCGTTATTCAAACTCATGGACACTTTGTCAAGCCTACCAAGAAGCCAGCCTCCTCTCCTGATCTAGAGAGTTGTGTAGATGTTTCGCCCTCGTCAAAGGGGATTTCCAAGTGTTTTTCTTCTTCTTCTTCTACTTCTTCTTCTTCTTGAAGCAGATGCGGAATTCAACAGCTTTCCGAGCCACTGAGGCCCATTGCTGCAGACGAGGCACGTCTCCATTCCTCTCTATTCTTGGTCTTTTCTTGCCAGTTGACAATTCCACGAACGGTTATGTCTTCATTCAGGCTGTCTCGCCATCGTTATCTAGGTCTACCCCAAGGTCTATCCCCTTTCGTCACTTTTTTGTAGGCCATCTTTGTCTGCCTTACTCCATTATCTCTAAATATCCAAGCCATCTCAGTCTGTTCTATTTCATAATGGCTGTCATAAGAGGAGAGTTAATTTGCAGATTTCTTTGTTACTTCTTAACTTCCATTGTTGTGTTATAGGGCCTCTTACAGGCCCATAAACTCTTCTCAGGATTCGATTCTCAACTGTTTGTACTTGATTTTTCGTCTTGTTTAGTTGTACTCCATGTTTATGACCCATATAGTACAACTGGTCTTATCTGTGTCTATGTATTTACTCACCGTAATTCTGCTGTATTGATCACACGTTCTTGAATTCTAAAGAATACCTTCTTGTGCTTCATCAACAGAGTTACGCCATTGTAAACTTTGTCCTCGTGTCCATGAGTGGTCTGGTCATTCTGGCTTTCGTCTGCGTCGGGTTCTTCCATGTGGACGCCAAGAACTGGAACTCTGCTCCTGGATTCTTCGCACACGGTTTTGGAGGGGTAAGATTTGAAAGATGTAATACCGTGTTTGTGCCGTGGTGACGTTGTCTGTGGTGTGTTTTTTTTTGGAGTGGTATGGTGGTGGCCTTGTGCACAGCGATGAAGAGGTGTAGAATACGGTGGTGGTGGCTGTGATTGTGGTGGTTCCATGAGGTGTCTTTAGATCTGTTGAGAAGCTATGATGATGATTCTTTCTTCTTCTTCTCATGATTATTATTATTATTATTACTATTATATTATTCTACTATAACTACTACTACTACTACTACTACTACTACTACTACGACTACTACCACTACTACTATTACTACTACTGCTGGTGCTTCTTTTCCTTCAATCTCTCAGTAACTGCGAGCTGGTGTTCTTTACAACCGATGCAATGCAGATTTTGAGGCACAGCATCGTGCGAACTTGGGAGCGGGTTAAGCCGGCTGCCTTTCAGCCCCCCCCCCCAACAGACCTGAAGACCAGGAGGAATGCAAACATTTCTTTAGCAGAGTCTACGCTCATGGCAAGTATGGCGATCTCTGGCCCATTAGCCTGGCTGGACCGTAACCGAAGACAGAAAAATGATAGGTGGGGACAGGGTCTTGGCCAGCTATATTTCGCCAGTCCTGATGCTAACCTGTCAGTTATGAGTCACTGATAGCCATAACCTGCCCCCAAGCCACAACGATGCCGTACCTCAACATCTTCACCGCATAGGCTGCTAAGAACACCAGCTGGCAGTCCCAAGAAGAAAAAGAAGAAGAAGAAGATTTATGTTTTCATTTTAAGTCAGAAACAACCCGTTTCCCTTGTCCCGAATAAAAAAAAATACAATTTACGTAACTGCAGCTTTCTTTATCCATTGCATGGCTACCTGCAGGCAAACAAAAGTCATCCCAAATTACGTCTGTGACTTGGCACTATACAAATTTAGAATCTACTGTTCTATTTTTTTCTTTAAACTTTGGCTTATATTATATATATATATCTTCTGCTACCCAGTATGTCTTGCTGGCATGGAAGCGGAGGTTTACCTAACCCTTTACCGATGTTGAAAATTTCCAACACAACAGAGTTAAATTTTCCGTCCCAGACTTCTTTGCCCTAAATGTATGTTAATACGTGGGTAAGTCAATAAATTTCTCGCAAATACGCAGACAAAAAATATATTTTTAAAGATTATACATTTAAAAGATTCATGGCCCATTTTTGGTGATACGTTGCGCCATCATCAGTCACTAAATTACAACCAAAGTTATATCCTAGCATGGCATGGTTATTTAACAGCAACCACTTCGCTATGATTGGCGTTATACATGCGCGTGTACGAGATAAACAGCGCCAAAGTCTGAGCACAGAGGAAGTGCTTACAGAAATGCTGGAAGTATGTCAAGATCAGTCAGCCAGTCAGTCAGTCATTTGCATCTCAGTCAGTCTGTCATTGGCATGTCAGTCAGTCATTTGCATGTCAGTCAGTCAGTCATTTGCATGTTCCTTGCGGAACTTTGTCTCCCTAACAACTCTCCTGCAGGCCTATCGATTGTGAGCAAGATGGCCTGCTGCTGATGCGTCCATTTGCAGATCATCAACGATGTCTTGCAGCTATCTTAACCTTGGTCTTCCTCTCTTTCTTTTTCTTATTATGTACCCTTCCAGGACCGGTCTTCTCTAGATTATCATGACGTTTAATGTGTCCAAAATATTTAAGTTTTCTCTGTTTAATCCTCTTTACTAGCCAGCCTTCTTCAATATTAAGTTCTTGTAGTATAGATATATTTGTTCTTTTTTGTGTCCATGATATTTGAAGAACTCTTCTGTAGCATTGACATTCACAGGCATTTATGTGTTTCTCAGCTGTTTTGTTAAGTGTCCAGGTCTCACAGGCATATGTTGTGATGGGAAAGATGCATGCCCTAAAAAATCTTATTTTTGTAGTTCTGTCTGTTCCTCTCCACAGATTCCTTAGCTGTTTTACTTTCTGAAGAGCGATAGATGTCCTCCTTTTAATTTCCCTCGTATCTCCAATATTAGTTAGCAGTGATCCAAGATATTCAAAACTCTCCACCTCTTCCAATTTTTCCTCATTGATACATATTTCAGCTGCCTTGTTTGTTTTGTCGGTTGTCATCAGCTTAGTTTTCTTTGCATTAAGAAAAGCCCTGTATAACTGGATTCAGAAATTCTATAATGAACGAATCACTTGCACGGTCGCCATTTACGAGACGAGGTGGACTATGCCGAGGAGATAACGCGTTGGCTAGGGCAGCGCTCAGATAGCTTCTGTGATGTCGGCTTTCAAGGACTTGTGAATCTTTGGGATAAGTGTATAAATGTGCAGGGGGAACTATGCCGAAAAAAAAAAGATCAGGCAAGTACTCGTAGTCGGCCCCTTCCACTTCTCCTCCCCTCCCAAAAAGAAAACAAATCGTTTTGCGACCTATTTATTGACGTGCCCTCGTAACGATCTAGTAATGTGAAACATTTAATTAAACAAAGAACTCTGATAATATTATTTGAATCTTAAAGTTATCTCTGAGAACTGAGGCATCTGAACTCTTTTCTCCTCCTCTTGCAGATAATGTCTGGTGCAGCGCTGCTGATGTCCACGTTTGTGAGCGTTGATAATTTGGCTTCGTGTGCCGAAGAAAGCAGAACACCCTGCAAGTCACTTCCAACAGCATTCCACTTCAGCTTGTCCATCGTTTTCACGGTCCTCTTCTTCGTCACTTCGGCGCTGACGCTAGCATCGCCATGGCAACAGCTCACGGACAACGCCTCCTTGGCTAGAGCGTATGAAAGCAAAGGTATCTTCGCGGCGAACTACATCATAGGCTTTGGAGCTGTGATCGGCTTACTCCCCGTGGTGATCGGGTCCTTCGTGCATCCTGTCCGAGTGATGTACTCCATGTCAGGGGACAAGCTGCTGCCGAAAATATTCTCCAAAATCGCTTACAACGGCATCCCCGTGTGCTCTCATTTCGTTACAGGAGCACTCATTGCTGTCTGCGCGCTGTGGTTAGACTTCTCAACGATGCTTGAAATGTCTTCAATAGCCACCATCCTCCAGTTCATAACAAGCTCGCTAATCCTTCTTTTAATCCGTTACCAGCCACTTCCGGTGGGCATTTGTCGCGAGTATTCTGACCTTGACCTTCAGACTCCAAACGAGGACGCTCTGGACTCCAAAGAGGCTTTGGAATTCAATGAAAGTCGACCGAAGCTTGTCCTGCTTGCCAATGGCGATCATAAAATTCAGAGAGGCGATGATGCCTTGTATACCTCCATTACCGACACATCAGTATCTTCCAAAGCTCCACCAGTAGCCTCTCTCATGGATAAAATGGTCAAATCTCAAAACTTGCCAAACCCTGACTTCAGTGAAGCTTCCTTCCAGTTTTCATCAACTTCCTCGTTAACTTTTGCGAACAGATTCAAGAAACAGCCTCCAGCCGGCGAGATTTACTCGGAGAAAGACAGCCTACGCATAAACGTCTCCGATAGAATCATTGCTAGAGAAGGCGGGTACGGCATAGCAGGGGGTGACCACAGCTTCCCACGTGATGCAGTCAAGGATACAACGTATACTCAAATCAAAGAAAGCTCAAAAGGAGGAGCCCTGAACTTAACACTCAACGGAGCAGTTCGTTCTGTGCATTCCAGCATCAGCAGTAGCCTCGTCGCTCTGTCCCCGTGCGACAGGCATCACGCGGACGAGCAGACCTGGAAGCACACTCGCTACTTCCTCCTCATTTACGTCCTCTCCAGCACGTGTTTGACCGCCACGTGCCAGGCGTGGCACGGCGAACCTGTTGGCACGTGGTGGGCACTGACTCTATTTTGCATTAGCCTCGTTTTGATGCTGGTGTCTGCTCTGTGTATGGCGCGCCAGCCGCAGAACAGCAGCCGCTTGTACTTTAAAGCCCCGTATGTCCCTCTTGTGCCTCTACTCGCCGTGTCCTTGAACATGCTACTGCTGGCTTCCCTCCCTTTAATCAGCTGGGCAAGGTTCGCAGTTTGGCTTATCCCAGGTAATTCCTGATCTTACACAAGTTTTAACATATCTTATTATTATCTTATTATTATTTGTTTTCTCTCGAAAACAAATGCCTAAGGAACATACTCAGTATAAAGTGGAATGAATTCAAGAAAAACGCAGAGATAAGACAGATGAGCAAACAACAACCTGTCTCATGGTTGATCAGAAAAAGAAGATGGACATATGTCGGTCATGTGATGAGAAGAAACAATCAGAGAATCCCCAAACAAGCTATCAGGTGGGACACAACAGGCCGAAGAAAAAGAGGTCGACCATGCGAAACTCTAAAGAGGACATTGTTAAGAAAGCCAGCTCAGTGGACATAACATCCCTTGATGAGATTGAAAAACTCGTCGAAGACAGGACATCCTGGCGAACTACCATGCGGGCCCTACATGACGTTTAACGGCACGGGAAGGATGTAAGATGTAAGATTATTAATTGTTTTATAAAAGGCATAGGTAAACGTGTTTTAAAACGGCCAAGAACTACATTTGGCCGATGTAGCACGGTAGTCCTATGGCGTTTTTAATTAGTAGTTTTGCTTTCTTTCGTACCCTCACTCCATTCTCCAGCCTTCTCCACTCTCCAGCCTTCTCCACTCTCCAGACTGCTCCACTCTCGCCCATGTGCTCCGCTCTCGTAAACGCCTTCTACTCTCGTACACCCGCTTTCCTCTCCTACCTTCAGTCTACTCTCGTACACCACGCTTTACTCTCCTACGTGCAATCTAATCTCATACACCACGCTTTACTCTCCTACCTTCAGTCTACTCTCATACACCACGCTTTATTCTCCTACCTTCAGTCTACTCTCATACACCACACTTTATTCTCCTACCTTCAGTCTACTCTCATACACCAAGCTTTATTCTCCTACCTTCAGTCTACTCTCATACACCACGCTTTATTCACCTACCTGTAGTCTACTCTCATACACCACGCTTTACTCTCCTACGTGCAATCTAATCTCATACACCACGCTTTACTCTCCTACCTTCAGTCTACTCTCATAGACCATGCTTTACTCTCCTACCTTCAGTCTACTCTCATACACTACGCTTTACTCTCCTACCTTCAGTCTACTCTCATACACCACGCTTTACTCTCCTACTTTCAGTCTACTCTCATACACCACGCTTTATTCTCCTACCTTCAGTCTACTCTCATACACCACGCTGTATTCTCCTACGTTCAGTCTACGATAATAACAATGGTCATTATCCATCTATTTAACAACAATTACTTTTCTCCGCCACAGCTGGGGCCGGTCACCTAAATTTCTGTGAACTTTTCTAATAATTCTAACTTTCTAAGAATAATTCTGGCCCTGGGCGTTTCCACATGTAGCTATACGTTTTTGTACGCTGTCCTCCCTTTATCCATTTGCACCAAACATGTCTGATTTATCATCAGTACTTTCACGTCATCCGTGAAGCTATCTCTAAAGGAAACTATTTCTGCTCTCGGAGCTGCAGGCAGTCATCTTCGCTTTGAGCAGGGGAAGTAAGAGGGTCATCTGGATGGAAGCGAAGTTCTCAGATAAGTTACTGAGCGTTAGATAATGGTAAAAAAAAAACAAAATTGGAAATAAGACAGATGAAAGGTTTTGGACATGTTATGAGAAGATAGAAGACACAGGGCGTGGTAATCACAAAAAGAAGGAGAGAGATGATAGTGGACAAAATATCGGACGGGTCGACGAAATGGCAGAAAGCAAACAAGGACAAAATAATACGATTAGATATTCCAAAGGGAAAGTGAAGGGACTGATTGGCAGCATCTGTCTGTGGGGTATCTGATGGAAGGAGATTTTTTTCTTTAGAATTAAGTCGTAGGTTCATCGATTATAATCATTGCAGCTTATCACAGTGTTATTTCTTTATGTTGCTCTGTTGATCTATCTATCTATCTATCTATCTATCTATCTATCTATCTATCTATCTATCTATCTATCTATCTATCTATCTATCTATCTATCTATCTATCTATCTATCCGTCCGTCCGTCCGTCCGTCCGTCCGTCTGTCTGTCTGTCTGTCGCTCTCGTCCCTTCTGTGTTCAAGGCACTGGTAAGAACACTTCTACACTTTTGTCGATCCTTCGCCATCTTTTTGGACGACTACCACGTCAGTTCTGTCTTCCCAGCATTTTCTGGATTTCTATGCCTGAGGAAATTTGTCTAATCATACACCACTGTCTAATCATACATCACTGTCTAATCATACACCACTGTCTAATCATACACCATTGCCTAATTATACACCATTGTCTAATATACACCATTGTCTAATCATACACCATTGCCTAATCATACACCATTGTCTAATTATACACCATTGTCTAATTATACACCATTGTCTAATCATACACCATTGCCTAACCATACACCATTGTCTAATCATACACCATTGTCTAATTATACACCATTGTCTAATTATACACCATTGTCTAATTATACACCATTGTCTAATCATACACCGTTGTCTAATTATACACCATTGTCTAATTATACACCATTGTCTAATCATACACCATTGTCTAATTATACACCGTTGCCTAATCCTACACCATTGTCTAATCATACACCATTGTCTAATTATACACCGTTGTCTAACTATACACCATTGTCTAATTATACACCATTGTCTAATTATACACCATTGTCTAATCATACACCATTGTCTAATCATACACCATTGTGCTCAGGTAAAAGGTTTCCTCTCTTTTCTTTAAATTTCTTCTGTTCTTTTATATAATTATTCTGCCATGAGGAAACAGAATTTAGTAGAATGCTATATACATTAAAACTGGCAGGAAAATAAAAGTAAAGAGACAGACGGACGAACGAACAGACAGACAGACAGACAGATAATACTTTATTTCCAAAAGGTTAAGAATTTGGCACGCAGGCCGGTCTAGCATTCTGCCCTTCATCATACAGCTTTCACTCAGTCACAGTCATTCAGCATTTATTAATGAGCATAAATAATTATGAAGACACAATTAAACGATTACATAAATAAATAATAAACGTATCTCATGTCCATACACTCTACACTCTGATTTATGCAACACATGAAATAAACTTACATTCTTACATTCATTCAAAACTAACATTTATAGAAAAGCTAGTAAAAATTAGAACAATCGAGCCATACTTTAAACTACTTTTGACTATGCTTCGGGATGCATATAGTCCATATCAAACATGTTGACACAGTTTGAAGTTATAAGAACGAATATTAATTGTAAGTTTTACATAAGTTGGTAAGGCATTCCAAAGGTGGGCAGCTGAGTAAGAGAAGCTTTTTTTTTTAAAAGATGTCAAGCCTTGGTTTTGGGAGAATACACTTGCTTAAGCGTAGACTGTGTTTTGGGTTGGATTTGAACAACGACCACAGATAGGGTGGAGCATTGTGCGATAGAATTTTATGAATTAACTTGCCCTTGTTGAAAAGAAATCTCTTCTTGAGGGGTAGAATATCAAGATGTTTGTCCTTATTTGTAATACGTGCTGCATATTTGTCATCTATAAACCTTACTGCTCGTTTTTTTAAGTGAATAAGTCTTTTCATGTTTGACATGGAACAACCATCCCAGACTGTGGAACAGTAGTCCAAGTGTATTTGTATCTGTGATATGTAATGTATTCTTCTGGTGTCTATGTCAAGAAAATGTTTAATTTTAGTAAATTAGTAAACTTTTTGTACCATGAGTTTGGTTAGATTGTCTACATGATTATTCCAGCTGAGGTGGTGGTCAATCATGAGACCTAGAGTTTTATGTTCACTAACATTCTCTATCTGTGAAGTTCCAACATTGCGCTGTAGTGTTGCTGTTGGTGAATTTGTTAATTTCTGTCTTGCTGTAATGAGGATGGATTTTGTTTTGCTGGTGTTTATGGGCATTCTGTTGTTGTTGCTCCAATTAATTAGACTGCTCATTTCAATTTGAACAGTTGACTCAATGTTAGTACAGTCATTATCACTAGTGTAAACTGTGCAGTCATCAGCAAAGAGGTCACAAGATGATTTTTTGAGATGAAGTAGAAGATCATTGATGTAAATGGTGAAAAGGAGAGGACCAAGAAAAGACCCGTCTGGATCAACCACAGATGAACTTGACTTAGAGTCTGTGAGGCAAACTACCTGTTGTCTGTAGTTACACAGACAGACAGACAGACAGACAGATAGACAGACAGACAGACAATGAGACGTATCTTAGTGGAGTGTTCATGTGTCGCTATAAAAACTGCGTATTCGATCCCATTGTGTATAATAGAAGCGTGCTTGAAATGAAGGAGTTTTATTGTCAGAACAATCGCCAAAGGATCTAATGACTGAAAGAATATATAGCTGTTTCAAGCAAAGTACGACGTTGTTTGAAACAAAATATGTACCTTAGTATTTTTTCCTGCAAACATTTTTCAGTGATATCACATTTTATCCTTATGTTATAAGATGTTTGATGGATTTTTCTGTTTTCTATTAGATAGATTTATATATTTTACGTTTTTGTGTTTTTCTGGGGCATAGTTGTTAGCCCACTTGCCTGTCGACTAGAAGTTCTCTGGTTTGATTCTGCGCTGGAAGTTGTTGGTTTTTTTTTTCTTTTTCAAGGTCAGCCTAGTCTCAGTAAATGCGTCCTCTAGGAAAACAAAGACAGCAAGGAGGACATGTGCTGACATCCCTACCTCACAAGGCTGTAGTGGCTTACAAATGTGAAGGCAATAGCACTTTACGCCCATAAAGCATGCACATATCACCAGGGGCGGGGGTGGGGGGAGCGCTACCGGCTAATGTAAACCAACGGGAATATTTTTTTTTCTGGGTCCGTCACTTCAAATAGTTTGGAAACCGCTGTGAGGGAACGTTACAGTGTGACCGTTTTGTCTATGCATGAGTGAGTCTATGTGAGCCATAGACCCTGAAACATATTTGCACCTGAATGCGCCTCTGCATTTCCATACTGAATAAAAGCGGCTACAGCAAGATGGCAGTTCGATACAAGCGAAATGTTCTACCAGCCCAAACGTAGACGTAACATTAAGAGTTAAAACATCGAAACTGACAGCTTTTTTTTAATGCTCTTAAAACAACGGCCTCTATTAAAACGCTTTTTGGCGAAGTAGTTTCGCTACTCAAACTTTTCCATGTCAATACCGCTGCCTCTTTTATATTTTTTTGTTGTCTTTGTCTAGTTTCGCTTTCGTTTGTTCTTTGACCGTTAACATTTCGTAATTAATGATGCCAAGCTAGAATCATCATTAGAAGAGCTGAATTGTGACGTCAATAAAGCTGTTTTTGTTAAAATCTAACAGAGGTTAAAAACACCAGATATATCAATATCTTCAGTCTCTATATTCGGGCCAGAACAAACCATCTATTGTGCAATATAATCACAGCGGTTTATGGACGGTTTCGTCGTGGTTTGACCTTTATTGCTCAGATGTAGGCAAATCAGCATCATTATGTGCCGCGTCGTTATACGTGTACTATCACATTTCACTGTTTTGTTCAGCGTGTGATAATCTTAAATCAGAACAGAAACTGGCTGAATGTCGTTATGTCGCTACAGTATTCAACAACTTATTAAAACCGCTTTCATTTCTGTCCCGTTCCAATATATCCAGAAACCACAGTTCCCAACCTGTTGATTAGTTGACCACAAATGGGCCTCGAAGGTGGCCCGCGGCTGCCTTATTGATTTGTTATTAAGAGCCATCTACTGAATATAAACAAGTAAAGTTTCATAATATTGTAAAAAAAAAATTTTTTTTGAGTTAAAAGTGTCGTTCCCATTTCTTTAAGGCATAGTGGGGATATGGAGTTGGGCCCGTATTTTCTATGAACTTTGGCACATGAAAGTGTCATGTGGTCTGTATCACGCCTGACCGCGTTTACATTTCCCAGATTTTTCTAGTGTTCATTTTTAGAGGCTGGGTGGACCGCTGGGCCTTTTCTATGTGTACCAGAAAAAAATCCCATTGCCTGAACGCGATATCACCGGATTAGTAAACAGAGCCAGTAACCACTCGGGTAACCAGTGATACCATTATTGCGTTACATATAGGATTGTGGCCCTAAACTTACATGTGGTTGGAGAAGTGGTTCTGGGTATAAAAAAAAAAGATGCGTAACATTAACTTAGACTAAACTTAGTATGATGGCACATGATGGTGATGACTGAGCAATGGGAGAGCAAAGTGCCGTCAGGTTGTCGGCTCGCACATAATATAGTACACCTGTATAATTGTTGCTGTTTCCTTCAGCTGACTGTAACTATACGTTTTATATATTGATTTTTGTTGGTGTCTGTTCTTTAGGAAGCTATCAACTTGGCAAGAATGGTGTCTCATCACGGTTTTTCTGACTTTAAGTGGTGTTGCCTTTAAACTTTTCTGTATTCTTCTTCTTCTTCTTCTTCTTTAAGCAGCTGTTGAATTCAACAGCTATCAGAGCCATTGCAGGCTCACTGCTGCAGACAAGACACATCTCCAATCCTGTCTGTTCTTTCTCTTTTCTTCAAGAAGCGCGTGCGATCTCTTCTAGGTTGTCTTGCCATCGTTGTCCAGGTCTACCTCATCACTTCTGTGTAGGCCGTTTTTTGTTTTTCTTTGCTTGTTTATCTTTCAACGCTCTATAAATACCCGTTCCATCTCATTTTATTTTCTTTACTTGTTTTAAGATATTTTTGAATGGAGGCTTCAAATACTATACTTGCTGTTAAAAATCACCATTCAGTAGTGTTATATTCTCTCAGCGGGCCTCGAGGAGATAAAGTTACAGTGCTTCCCAAACTTTTTACTTCCAAGGGTCACGTTTTGTAACTAGATATATTGTAACTAGATACATTGTAACTAGATATATTGTAACTAGATACATTTAACTAGATATATTGTAACTAGATATATTGTAATTAGATATATTGTAACTAGATATATTGTAACTAGATATATTGTAACTAGATACATTGTAACTAGATATATTGTAACTAGATATATTGTAACTATATATATCGTAACTAGATATATTGTAAATATGTATATATATCTTAACTAGATATATTGTAACTATATATATCTTAACTAGATATATTGTAACTATATACATTTAACTAGATATATTGTAATTAGATATATTGTAACTAGATATATTGTAACTAGATATATTGTAACTAGATATATTGTAACTAGATATATTGTAACTAGATACATTGTAACTAGATATATTGTAACTAGATATATCGTAACTAGATATATTGTAACTAGATATATCGTAACTAGATATATTGTAACTAGATATATTGTAACTAGATATATTGTAACTAGATATATTGTAACTAGATATGTTGTAACTAGATATATTGTAACTAGATATATTGTAACTAGATATTGTAACTAGATATATTGTAACTAGATATGTTGTAACTAGATATGTTGTAACTAGATATGTTGTAACTAGATATGTTGTACGTTACTGGCCACCTACTTGTAGCTGGCCTGATCGGCTGAGCGGTGGTAACGGGTTCAAGTCCCAGCAGTGGGGTTTTTTCCCTGGCACCACTACACAAAAAAGCCCCCGCCCCAACCCCGGGGTCCACCCAGCCTCTAAAAATGTGTAGCAGAGAAATCTGGGAAGATACATGCGGCCAGGGCGTGATACTGACCACATCACACTTTCATGTGCGACTGGTTTTGGAAATACGGGCCTAGCATCGGATCCACACTATAACTGACATGGAAACGGAGATTTTACCTTCACCTTACCACTATCTTCTATGCAGTATCTATTCAATAGATGACAGTCAATACTAAACTGGTAATGCAGCTGCCAGTCACCTGATATTATGCCCTGGACCATATGTGTCCCGTGGGCCACAGACTGGGGATCTCTGGACTAGTAGATAATGGTAGGCCCCCATGAAAATGGGAGGCCAACAGATGCATCGTTTGACGGCCCAGAGGTTTTGAGGTGGGGGATCCGGGGTTTTCCTTTGATTTAAGGTTGGCCTGAAGTGGGTGGAAGGAGAATGGTTGATCAATAGTGTCGGGGGGGGGGCTGTAAGTGGTGGGGAGGGTGAGAGATAGTTTTTCACGAGCTGACACAAATTCTTCTCAGAAAATCTGTGAATTTGGCCTCTCTTCTCCGGTGTGAGTGAATGGGTGGATTCAACAGAAGACTGTAGCATTTTTGAACTTGTCCGGAACGCAGAGATCGCGACTCTGTTATTACCTATTCACGTCAGTTCAACTTAGACCATCTTTTAAACAAAATGAATCTTCTAGGCTACAGAGGTGGCCAACTGACGTTCCGCAGGTCATGTGCGACCAGCGAGGTTATTTTGTGGCCCTCGAGGTAATTATGAAAAACAAATGATTGGGGTTTTTTTAAAACTAAAATTAGCATTTCTTTTCCTCAAAGGATATAACAAACGTTTCTAAAGAGTCGAAAAGCTAATTAAATACGGTCAGGTCACGTTTTTCCTCTCATTTTTATTTAAGATGACAAAAAATTGTTGCTTTAGATGTGCCCCGCTACTCAATTCCCGCCAATAGTTGTAGCCCTGGAGGTTACTGAAGCTGAACGCCTGGATTCTGGCCAGACATCTCCCCCGAGCTTACCTGACTGACAATGCCTGCACCGTAATGATGACCTCTGATATTAAATAACACACCTACTATATTTGTTGTCCTACGTCCTGCAGAAAACGGCCATTTTTTTTTTCTCTCTCAAAATGCCAAAGATTGTCTTACAAAATATAGTTTTCACCAAAAACAAATATACATTTCATGTCGGCTGTTGGTGTGATATAATGAAAATAATACTTTCACGATAACTGAAGTTACAGTGCCAGATAATCAACAGCTTCACAAACTTTCTCGCTGCTGCCTATTTATTTATTCATTTTAGCATCATCAAACATGGCTGTTCAAACAACAAGATCTAGAGCAAACACATTTAACAAACAGTAAACAACTACCGTGGCGGAGACTATTAATTTCGACATATAGTGGAAGCTACGATAAAATGTAATGTTATGTTAAGGTTTCATAGCAGCATATGGCATCTTGAATCTAACAATTATACATCAACGTGACAGCCTGCGGATGTTCAGCGCTGTTGTCCTGACAACAGGGGAGATAATTATATATATATATATTTTTTTTAAACCACGATTTCTGGGTGGTATGCACTTTTTTTTTCTCTTAGAAATGTTTAAATATAGGCTATACTAATTACAGAGTTTGTTTACACAGCTATGTATAAAGACAGTGGTCTGTTTCTATGTGTGTGTTATGTTAAAGTCTTCCATGACGCTACATCAGTGTTTCTCAGGATTTTTCTAGCAGCCGCCCTCTTTTCTCCCAGACCACATCCTCAACGACCCCCTCCCCCAGTTATGTACTACTCGTACAACGACCTATTAAACTAGGATACGCATTACACATCTAAAAACTTCAGCTAACAAAGCCAGCTTATTTAACAGTATGAAGGAGTACATTTGTAACTCACCTACTGCATTATTTACTCAGCTTTTAATGTGATGGGTGAGTTTCATGTAGGGACACAAGTTTCTCAATATCAGGTTGAAAAGTGCTAAGAAGGAAGATATTACTACCCCCGTCTAAGAAGGAAGGTATTACTACCCCCGTCTATGAAGGAAGGTATTACTGCCCCCGTCTAAGAAGGAAGGTATTACTACCCGCGTCTAAGAAGGAAGGTATTACTACCCCCGTCTAAGAAGGAAGGTATTACTGCCCCCGTCTAAGAAGGAAGGTATTACTACCCCCGTCTAAGAAGGAAGGTATTACTACCCCCGTCTATGAAGGAAGGTATTACTGCCCCCGTCTAAGAAGGAAGGTATTACTACCCGCGTCTAAGAAGGAAGATATTACTACCCCCGTCTAAGAAGGAAGGTATTACCGTGGGGTCATTGGCCAGATTTGTGAGGGGAGGGGTGGGGTCTAGGGCTGGAGGGGGGGGGGATAGAGGCGACAAGAGATATCGGAACCAGATGAGCACGAGGGGAGAAACAGTATTTGGAAATGCAAGGGGAGATAATCAGAATAAAAGAAGTTTGGCAGCCATTTTTGCCGACGAGAGTCAGAACAATACTGAACTAACGCTGAAAGATCTTCAGCGTTCAGAGCCAAAGGGCCACACAGTTCTGTCGAACAAGGGGTACAGAACATCTGTGATGATTTGTGCTAAATGTGACTCAAATGCTGTCACAAACTTTCCTCCCGTGTCACTAATAATTTTACCCTGTAATCTAAGCAGGAGCATTTTGGGTTTTCGTGTGCCCCCCAAAAAAAAAAAAATTTCCTTCTCATCCTCTCATCCTGTATAAAATAATATAAACTATACTCCTTCCTACAACTACAAAGTTTCCCATTATATATCTGATGTCTACTACATGCCTCCGTGAATCATAAAACTTAAAAGTTATTTTAGACTGATCTTACAGACATCTGTTCGTTTAAGGGCAGGGCACTGCAGTCTACTGAGCCACCTGCATCGACTCAAAATGCCTCACACAGACGAGTGTCCATGTGGCAGTGGAGTTCAGACTCCAGAATATATCCTACAAGAGTGCCCAAACCATGCAGACCTGAGGCGTGAGACATGGCCAGAGGACACAAGCTTCGGCAAAAGTTTTGGGGCTCCTATCAGGATACTGGATAGGACTGCGGGATTTGCCATATCGACAGGGATCAGGATCTTAAGTGACCAACAACCTCGAACGCAGAAGAAGAAGAAATTAATTGTTTATTTTGAATACTACCGAAATTTTTGTTTGGTAGATAGTCATGTTTTGACAGTGTCAACAGAGATGCACTGTGGAAAATCCTAAGATGGCATGGCCTCCCCCATAAAATAGTGAATGTAATCAAAGCCCTATACGAGAATTTTCAGTGCAAAGTTATCTGTGGAGAACATACCTCCAGCATCTTTAGGGTACAGACAGGAGTAAAACAAGGATGTGTACTATCACCAACATTATTTATCTTGGCAGTAGACTGGTTAATGAAGGAGGCAACATCAGACAAACGCAGAGGATTACAATGGACCCTTGACACAGTGTTGGAGGACCTTGACTTTGCGGACGACATTTGTCTATTATCAAGCAGTCACAAAGATATGCAAGATAAAATAAACAAGCTAACTCAGAATGCAAACAACATAGGACTAAAGATCAACGTAGGAAAGACAAAGTTAATGAAGCAAAATGTGAAAAACAGAAATGTACTCAGAGTAGATAACAAGTTAGTGGAGGAGGTCAACGAATTTGTATGCCTTTGGCAGCAGAGTAGTAGAAAATGGAGACAGCACAGAGGACATCAACAGCAGTCTTACTAGAGCACACCAGGCTTTTGCAATGCTGCAGAATATATGGAAATAAAAAAAACTAAGCATAAATATGAAAATCAGGATATTTAAGAGTAATGTTCTAAGTGTACTACTCTATGGAAGTGAATGCTGGAAAATCACCAAAACCATAGAAAACAAGTTGAATTCTTTCCAGACTAAATGTTTACGAAGAATTAGAAAAATATTTTGGCCAAACACCATAAGAAATAACATCTTATTAGCAGAAATGCAGATGAAACCACTGACAACAATTATTGAGGAAAGACGCTGGCGATGGTTGGGACATGTGCTCCGAATGACTGATAACTCACTACCAAAAATAGCACTAAGATGGACACCACAGGGGAGCAGAAGTAAGGGTAGACCAAAAGAGACATGGAGAAGAACAACAGAAAGGATGATGAGCAATAGATGGCTCACCTGGGCAAGAGCAGAAAAAAGGCGAAGGTCAGGCATTTGTGGAAAACCCTTGTGGAAGCCTCATGTGCCCTGGGCACTTAAGGTTGAGAGAGAGAGAGAGAGAGAGAGAGATAGTCATGTATGTATGTATGTAGTTACTTTCTGTACTGAGTGAATGGATAAGAGCGAAATGTAAATATTTTACTTTATTTTATGTCTCTCAGCTTCAATGTTAATTATGTTGGTTATATGAGCAGTGTATTTGTAGAATGTCTGGAACAGAGTGAAAGTTGCATGATAAAGAGCAGAATGTCTGACGGGCCTGCGTGCCCACTTTTTAACACTTTTGAAATGAAGATCAATCAATCAGTCAATCTGACACGTTCAGCGGGTCCGCCATGCTTTTCCCTTTCTCCATTTCTCTCTTTAAGCAAATATTTTGATCTTTAGAACTGCGGAGATTATGTGGCTGGGGAGAATGGGTGGTTGAGGAAAAGGGGGTGGGTAGATTTTTTTTTTGGGGGGGGGGGAAATGAATGTGAAATTATTTGTTTGCCATAATCATGTTTTTTTCTGACGATAACTTGGCATCTATCTATGTATTTATGTATGTATGTATTTATATGTGTATATATGTATGTATGTATTTATGTATATATGTATGTATTATGTATGTATTATGTATGTATGTATGTATGTATTATGTATGTATGTATGTGTCTATCTATCTATCTATCTATCTATCTATCTATCTATCTATCTATCTATCTATCTATCTGTCTGTCCTTCTGTCTTTCTACCCGTCCGCATGTCTGCCTAGCTACCCGTCGATTCACTGGTACATTACATTGCCTATCTTACTGTATGCCAACTTCCTATATTGTCAATTCAAACAGTGCCTATTCTGCAATATTGTAGAGATCTATAAGTTTGTTTGCTCTCCAGGAAATAGTCATGTTTTCACTGAATATTAATTCTTACTGGCCCCACAGAATATACAGTACAACACTTTATTATCTGTACCTGTAATCATATCTTGTCTTCACCACTGAGCTGTATCACGTATTTCTAAATGTAATTGTTAATTTCTAATATAAAAATTTGCTACCGTATATTTTATTTATTGATGTTGGAGCTGAGTTTTTTTATGATTCTTGTGATCAAAGGGGCAAACATATGTGAGGGTTTTAAATTTTCCAATCAGTAACTTGACTGTTCTTTCACTGACAAGAGAAAAAAAATGCATAACCCAATTATTTTCAAAATGTATTCTTGACATTCGAAAACTGTTTTATTTAATTGATTGTACTTTAAATTGGTAGTGTAAACTTATTTAGAAGTGAAAGAGTTAAATAGGTAGTGTAAACTGATTCAGAAGTGAAAGAGTTAAATAGGTGGCAAACAGTTAACTCTTTCACTTCTGAATCAGTTTACACTACCTATTTAACTCTTTATATATATATATAATTGGCGAACTACTCTGCGAGCCCTATGTGACGTTTAACGGCACGGGAAGGATATAAGATATAAGATAAGATAAGATATATATATATATATATATATATATATAAAGTAAAGGTAAAGGTAACACTGTTATGCCTTAGAGACACATAGGGATATGGTGTTAGTGCCCATATTTTCCTTGACCTGTCAGCACACTAGAGGGTGATATGGTCAGTATCACGCCTGGCTGCCTTTTCCTTCCCCAACTCCAGAAGAAATCGGGCACCCATTTCTACAGCTGGGTGACTGGGGTGCCGCCGGCCGGATTCGAACACCCGACCTTCGCCATGAGAGACCAGTGCACCAACCACTTCGCCACTCAGACACCCATATATATATATATATATATATATAGTCTATGTGTTCTTCGTACACATCTTGTATATATGCATATGTACTACATACCTTACACAAGTATTAAATATACTCGTACATGCTAGTTAAAACCATCGCAGAGGCTTCCTTCTCAGTCCAAGGGGCGGAGTGTCTGGGGAGGGGGGGGGGGTGGGGGAACATGCTGTCCATTTTAACAACCAGCAACCCATAACTGACATGCTAGCAACATAGTTGACCAAGACCCTGATGCACCTCTCCTTTGATAACCGCAGGAACCGGTGCAGTTTGGCTAACGACGCAGGGATGACAGTTGTCCCGTTGGTGGTGGAGTCTGCTAAAGAAGTACTACACAGCAGCCCTTGCTGTTTTACCTGCACTCAGGGACTGGAAAAAAATTAGCTCCCAGTCGGACACGATGCTGTGCCTCAACATCTCCACACCATCGGCTGCACAGAATACCAGATCGTAGTTTCAGGGGTTGAAGAAGAAAAAGATTTAGACTGTAAATTTGCATCCTTCACAAGCTCAACTGCTGCAGTAAACTATTCATTACTTATTTTACTCTGCAAACTAGACGTATAGAAAATATGCTGAACACTGGCAGCCATGTGTACTGTGTACAGCGATGTTTCCTCGCTTACAAAGAGACCGTTATCCATTTCGGGGCTAGTTTTTATTATATCAGTATCAGATGCACATTTTTACAGATTATTTGATTACCTTGCCACAAAACTGATTTATAATGGACGCCCCAAAGCGTTCGCAACCGTATTAGTTATTTACAACGTTAGTCCTGCTCTCGTTACTTGTACGTCACAAAGGATTGTGAGAGATGTCATGAATATGTTCGATAGAATCAGTGATGGGTGGATTATTCCAAGTCAGTTTCTCTGCATTTTTATTTCTGTGTGTATTTGTTTTCTGGTTCCTGTCTACCTACCTGTCTGTTTGCTTTCCTGCATGTCTATATACCTACCTGCCTATCTACCTACTTGCTTGCCTGCCTACCTACCTACCTGCCTCCTTTTCTTCCTATCTGACTACCTTTCTGCCTACCTGTCTGTCTTTCTACTTACCTACCTGCCTGCCACCCTCCTGCTTGCCTGACAACCTGCCTGGCTACTTAACTGTCTACCATTTAAGTTTCTGCTTGCCTGCCTGCCTACCCACAAGCCTGTTTCCCTGTCTACCTCACTACCTATTTACCTGCCTACCTGCTTACTTGCCTACCTATTTGCCTGCCTACTTGCATGGTTGCTGCTAACCTACACACTTACCTGACTACTTACCTACCTGCCTACGAACCCAGCCGTCTATAAACTTGCATACCTCCTTATCTGTCTACCTACTTGCATGCTTGCATGCCTTACCTACTTGTCAACCTATCTACTTACCTGCCTACCCACCTATCAACCTACCTCGTACAATTTCATATTATCAATACCAGAGGTGAACTTATCAGTCCTGAACTTCTTCGACAAAGAGTGCCTCAGTTTATCCCATATTATAAGTGTTTTTGAAAAGTTATACTTGTCCCATGTGTATTGCATCGTATATAAATTTTTTCCGCTGTCTTAATCAGAAAACTTTGATGATGAGGGATTAATGTCCGCTTGCCTAGAGAAGAAGGATAAGAAGTCGCCACGGTTTGCGAAGACTGGGGTTTTAACTTTATATATGTGTGTATGTGAATCAGTGTCATCATTTCCATGTTCCTTGCGGAATTTCGCCTTCCTAACAGCTCTCCTGTAGGCCTTTCGGTTTTAAGCAAGATTGCCCTGCTGCTGATGCGTCCATACGCAGATCATCAACGATGTCTTGCAGTCAACTTCGCCCTTGTCTTCCTCTCTTTTTTTGCCATTATGTACCCTTTCAAGGCTGTCTTCTCTAAATTATCATGACGCTTCCATGTCGCTGTTTGTGTTTATTATATATATATAAAAGGTAAATTAAAGAAATAGATAGCCTTATTACATGGGGCATCTACAGGATATTTTATTTGGTACAAAAGGTAAAGGTAATCCTCTCGCGTCCTTTTAGAGGCACATAGGGATATGGTGTTAGTGCCCATATTTTCCTTGACCTGTCAGCACACTAGAGGGTGATACGGTCAGTATCACGCCTGGCCGCCTTTCCTTCCCCAACTCCAGAAGAAGTTGGGTACCCATTTCTACAGCTGGGTGACTGGGGCGCCTCCGGCCGGATTCGAACCCCCGACCTTCGCCATGAGAGACCAGTGCACTAATCACTTCGCCACTCAGACACCCGATATTTTATTAATGCCCAGTATTTTCCTTGACCTCTCCGCACACCGGCCAGTGAAGTGGTCAGCATCACGCCTGGTCATTTTTCCTTCCTCAGCTCCAGAAGAGGTCAGGTACCCAGTTCTACAGCTGTGACTTGGGGGGGGGGGGCCCTTCTGGCCGGACTCGAACCACCGACCTTCGCCATGAGAGACAGGCCACTTCGCCACTCGGGTGCATATTTCCATAATAAAACTTCACAAATGTTAAACTTTATTCGTTACTTACACTCAGATTACTGTTTTCGCTCTATACTACTAAACTTTAATTATTTATGGGCCGGATCAGTGAGGTTTACGGACAAGAGAGTGTGAGAATAAAATAGCTAGGAAGAGCCTGGAAAATGTGGACAAACACTATTACTATTACACTTAGATCTTCACTAACCTCGTGTTTTTTTTTCTCTCTCTCTCTTCACTTTCTCCAGGTCTCCTTGTCTACGTGTTCTACAGCCACCGCCACAGCATTCACAAACAGCACGACGATCAGGAGGTCGTGCTCTTCGACATCTCCCAGTTACCTTCCACCAACACAAACTAGCCAGGGTCTCTGAAGCCATGCTCAGACTTAACGGAAGTTCTTCTGTCCAGTTTTAGACTTCCTAGAAACCTTTATGGTCTTTCGACACGTGACAGTGGAAAACTAAACGTATATTCTATTTGGGGGGAAAAGGACTATTCTTCTTACACATAATTATCTCTTTATGAATTAATGCTGTCAGAACGAATATATGCTTATTCAGATGATTTATTTCAGAATAACATCTAATTTGTACATCAAAATTATACATAATAGTTAGCGAAATAAACGAAACTTCGTAAGCTGTCTATACATTTAAATGAAGTAATATAATGGAGAAGCCTGTGACATCATGTGATCAAATGATAACCTTATTAGAAGGCGGAATCTGATTGGCTTGCCTGTTGGTTTCTTCTAAATTTAGAAACCAATGAGATTCGTGCAAGTTATCCCCTTCTTCTCCCCTTTACTCGAGTACATTGAAAGATGGGATGCAATCGCGTACAAAGAAGTGAACAGGGCCATGCATTTGTAAATATAACATCTTGTAAATGTGTATTAACCAATGCCTTTGTATAGTTAGACAACGTATCGTGAATACGTAATCTTGATGGGCTTGCAGTTCACATCATGTACCATCAAACGTTTCTCCATTAGGAACTGTACATATAATTATTAACAGCCAAGTACGTTTGCTGTATATTCCAATGCCTACTTGTATAATTGTATGATTTCGTGTGTTCTTTTTTCTTGTCACATATGATTGGTATATCATTTTTGTTGTATAAGCAAATCATGCTAGAAGCGTATGCTCTTAGTCATTAAATAAATTCGGCAGTATAGCTTAGAAAATATACAAACAACTCTTAATATGCTGTAACAAACGAGAATCTTGTTTGAATAGTGGCCGTCGTGCAAGGTAACAATTATATCGATGCCACAATTTTAAGACACCCCAAAACCTTGTGTGTAATGTAGTGGTTAAAGCATTTGCCTGCCTACCAGACGGTCCAGAGGTCAATTCCCTTTGGAAAGGAATTTTTTAAATTTCATTTTCTGATGTTCTTCTTCTGCTTCTTCTTCTTCTTCTTCTTCAGATTTCCAAGTCATTAAGGCTCATTGCTTCAGATAAAGTTCGCCTCCATTCCTCTCTATATTTTTCTCTCCAGCTGGTGAGACCAATTTCTTTTATATCCTCTTCTATGTCGTCTTTCCATCTCTCTTGGACTACCCCCTTGGTCTTATTTCCTTCATCTCTTGTGCGTACATCATTTTCGTTTGCCTGTTCTCTTCCATCCTTTCTACATGCCCCAGCCAGCGTAGTCTGTTCAGCTTCAAGACATTTATAACTCGCTGGGATTTAAATAAGCTGTTCAGTTCAGTGTTCTTTCTAGCTCTCCATTCTCCACTGCTGGTATACTTTTTTTCGGATCTACCGGGACTAAAAATCGTAAGAACAAGACAGCTGAGATACTTTTGGCACATCAAGAGGTATAATGCTATAGTGAAGACTCTACTTGGAGACAAGATTGAATGGAAGAGAAGAAGAGGCCGACAGCGACATAGATTGGTGGACAATCTCAGGAGATGGACAGGAGCCAGTTTGGCCGAGTGCAATACGAGGGTAATATGCCGAACAGATCTGAGACTCATCACAGCCAACCTTCTGTAGGGAGACGGCTCGAGATGACGATGATGATGATGATGATGATGATGATGATGACGATGACGATGATGATGATGATGATGATGATGATGATGATGATGATGAGGATGATGATGATGATGATGATGATGATGACGACGACGATGATGATGATGATGATGATGATGACCGGCAGCAAGTTCTATCCAGTCTCAAGAGGTAGGTAGCCTAGGCTTCTCTGGAAAAACAAAGACATCCAGAACAAATGCTGGCCCCTCCGCCTGACAATGGTATGACTTATAGATATAAAGATACTAATACCCATACGGCATACAAATGGCCATGTTTTTTAAAAATCTTATTGCATGTATAAAGTCCTTATCAATATTTATATAGTTTTAAGCCAGTGTTCCCAAAATTGAGTGTACGCCCTACAGAGGGATAATTTGAATATTTGAAGGGGGAGGGGTAGAATATATTTATATTATCCCTTTCCAGAACTTGATTGACTATTATGCTGTGAGGGGGGGGGGGGTGCATCAAAACCTTTGAGGCGTTAAGTTGGGGTATGATCCATAAAAAGGTGAGGAAACACTGTTCTGAGCTTTTCGTCCTATAAGAGAGATTTGAAGTGTGCCAACCGTCTGTGGAAGCTGCGAAGATCGTTTTTTTCTGAGAAGTTCTGATCCTGGCTTACTCCACCAACTTCTGTTTAGCATAGCCGGCCATAACCACAGCAAACGCGGTCTAGTCTCTTGGTGTGAAACAAGAATATGTAACATTCCGTTGGTAAAAAAAAATTTTAAAAACAGAAAATTTCCACTGGTTTTACATGTCACATTCGTAGAAGTACAAGGAATCCCATTATCAAACGCAGCGGTTATCAGTTCGTTTTTTTTATGGGGGGGGGGGCTGTCGCCCGCTTGAATAGCAGGCCCATGTCCCTAGCACCTGAAGCAACATTTTTTTGTGTGCCCAGTTTAGTTCTGATGTTTCCTATCACGTCTTTGTCTCTCACTCTCCCCCCCCCCCCCCCCCCACGAATCTTCTTGACGGCCACTGTCAGGTTTGAAAACCACTGGCCTAATACATAAGATATTCCAAAACAATTCCACGTGTGTGTTGTGTATATATGTATGGTTCACCCAGGCACGAGCAAGTCGAAGGACACGCGCTTGTGGAAAACCCTTGCGGAAGCCCTGTGTGCCTTGGGCTCTAAAAGGTTCACAGAGAGAGCGAGAGAGTGAGAGAGAGGGAGAGAGAGAGACGGAGGCAGAGGGATATTATGCCTGTATGTATGCACACATAAGGACTCATTACCTTCTGATGAGAACGGAAGCAAAAGTAAAGCTGGAAGACAGAAGCGTAAAGGAAAAACCGAACCTTGCAACACAAACATTACTTGTTACCACCTGAGGCCGACTGTACGGTTACACAAACCTGTCATTGGTAGAGTTAGCCATAGGAAGAACTGTTCACCAAGATCATGCTCAGCAAAAGTCCAGCCGCGGCTGTTACATGCCCGCTTCAAAACTCTTTCTAGACAAAAAGTGTCAATAATAATTAGAACATAAAGGCAACGAAACTAATTGGACAGTGTCGATATAAGTGCACAGTAATGTATATAAAATAAGAACATTTGGCATGCTGTCATTGTATGTATATATTTCTTTTGTTTATGAATTTGTATATGTCAGATGTGCATTTTCCATATATGTCATATGCGTAATTTCTAGAATTATATAACAGGTGAATTTTCTATATATCTGATATGAAATTTCAGTATATGTTATATGGGAAAATTCTATATGTGTCATATGTTGAAATTTATATACATATGACATATGTGGAATATCTCTATATGCCAATCATGGAATTTCTATATATACCCTACATGTAAAATCTATACATACCATACATGGAATTCTATAACTGTCATATGCGGAATTTCTATGTGTGTTAGACATGGAATATCTTTATGGCATTGATTTGGAAACCAGCCCCAACATGGCCAGCAGACGGTCGCTGCAGGATACACAAATGTGTCCTCCTCGGTCCACCGTTAGATATTCGGTGGAGGACTCGAATGTCTCACGATGAAACAGACGTAAGCAACAGAAAATTAATACCCACTTTGAAAACAAATCGTCCAGTAGGAAACTATTCCCAGAAAAGATTCTGTTCTCATAAGCAAATCTGTTTGCGTATGTGAAAATATCTTCAAAACTCGCAGCTAAATCTACAACAACTGGATGCAATGAAAAATAGAATTTCAAAGTACTAATATACACAAGGTGATAGTAAAGTCCTTCCCTCATGAAGAAAAAAATCCTCTAAAAAATCTTTGCCTCGAAACAGAAAAAAAACCTACAATGAGGAAGATTTTAAAGCCAAAACAAATATCTCAGGCACTGAGGTTGCGTATGGTAAAATACTACATATATTCAGTATTCCTTTATGACGTAGAAGCCTGGCCTCTGAATAAGACAAACGAAAAGAAAATCAAGGTCCTTGAAATGTGGATATACAGAAGAATACGGCGTATCTCAGGGACAGAAAAGGAAACAATGAAGTGCTAAACCAACTAGAAGTGAAAAGAGAGATATTGAAAATCATAAAAAGAAAGACAGCTGACGTGTCAAGAGGGATCATACTATCTTTAAGACCCTTTTTTTTTGAGAGCATGGTCGAAAGGAAGAGAACAAGAGGACGACAGCGATATAGATGGATGGTCAACATCAAGAAATGGACAGGAACCAGCTTGGCCGAGTGCATTGCGAAGGCAAGATACGGAGCAGAGTAGACATTCAGTGAGGAGACTGCATGAGATGATGATGATTAAAACAAAACTTGACTAGTCAAACATGAAGGTCGTAACACAATTAAACAAAACACTGTTTTTTTCTGTGCAGATAGCGCTGCGATCGCCATTATTAAAATGGCGTCTATGAAGGAGACCGCCCTCTGTGTTTTGTGGTATCGCGAAACAAACTCGCTAGTTACATTTCACAGAAAGTTCAGTGATGTGTATGAACGAGATCCATCAGATGTTAAAAGCACCAAAGTTTGATAGGCAAAGTTTAAAGTGCTGGTGACCTGACGTGATGTGACAATTATGGTGCGCATTTAGAGACAGTTGATGCTGTGCCAAATGCTTTTTCAGTGGAGTCCTCGGAGATCAGATCATCCTGCCAAACATCACATTTTTCTCTTTTAACTAGGGAGGGAATATACTAAGAACAAAATGTTTAGTTCACCAGTTCCTGATAATGAAACTCTTAAAGCAAGGATGACGGATGCCTCTGCGACGATACTGGAGAAGACATGACCAGAAATTCGAAAATCGAGTTCTCCAAGCAACAACTGAAGCACAGTTTGAAGTTCACGGTTAAAGTTTTAACAGCAATCTTCTTTATTGAGGTAAACATTGCAAAGAAGATCACATATCTGTAGTTAGTGGCATAGCTTTTTGTGTAAAACATGCTTTATGTTGGGGACAGTGGCTTAGCTTTTGAGTAAAACATGTTTGAAATGAGGGACAGTGGCATAACTTTTGTGTACAACATGTTTGAAATGAGGGACAGTGGCATAACTTTTGTGTACAACATGTTTGAAATGAGGGATAGACTGTACGCTTACTCTGTATCCTAAGTAATGTGTTGATCGCTATGAGAGATAAACATAATGGAGAATATAGTTTCTGGGAAAACGAAAAAGGGTGCATCAAAGGAGACGATACACCCAAGATATCTCCTTCTGAAACAGGATCTCTTAGTTAGACAACAACAGGATATCTCCTTCTGAAGCAAGATCTCTTAGAAACAACAGGATATCCTTCTAAAGCAGGATCTCTTAGTTAGACAACAATAGGATAGCTCCTTCTGAAGCAGGGCTCTTAGTTAGACAACAACAGGATATCTCTTTCTGAAGCATGATCTCTTAGTTAGACAACAACAGGATATATCCTTCTGAAGTAAGATCTCTTAATTAGACAACAACAGGATATCTCCTTCCTAAACATAATCTCTTAGTTAGACAACAACAGGATATCTCCTTCCTAAACATAATCTCTTAGTTAGACAACAACAGGACATCTCCTTCTGAAGCAGGGCTCTTAGTTAGACAACAGCAGGATATCTCCTTCCTAAACATAATCTCTTAGTTAGACAACAACAGGACATCTCCTTCTGAAGCAGGGCTCTTAGTTAGACAACAACAGGATATCTCCTTCTGAAATACGATCTCTTAGTTAAGCAACAACAGGATATCTCCTTCTGAAGCAGGATCTCTTTGTTAAGCAACAACAGGATATCTCCTTCTGAAGCAGGATCTCTTAGTTAGACAACAACAGGATATCTCCTTCTGAAATAGGATCTCTTAGTTAAGCAACAACAGGATATCTCCTTCTGAAGCAGGATCTCTTTGTTAAGCAACAACAGGATATCTCCTTCTGAAGCAGGATCTCTTTGTTAAGCAACAACAGGATATCTTCTTCTGAAGCAGGGCTCTTAGTTAGACAACAAGACGTTTTCAGAAAAGAGGAAACTGTTGTAATAGACAGACCATGAAAGTAGTCTGTACGTTGAACTGATCTGTAGTAGGGATTCTTGAACGTAACTCATTTTAGAGATACTTCTTTCATGCTATGTCAAACTACGTGTAGTATTTTCTAAATAAAAATGCGCTTGATCGTTATTAGTTGAATAATTTACAGGGTGTCCCAGAAAGTCTCCATAAACACTTAAATATAACATTTGAAAGAAAATTTTATATTTAGCTACAAAACAGTCTTTACGCAATTGCCATGTTTTTTTTTCCTAGACACATACAAATGTATCCCTCTCCCTCAAAGTGCACTAGTCACATTTGGTGTTACACATGGACCCGTACTTTGAATGCACTCCTTCAGCTACGTTACGGGGACTTTAGAAGCATCCTGCATGTCATTTGTTTTGAGTTGAACAAAAATGCAAACATGCCATTCTGTATCCAATATACGAATGTCTATTGACCATATCAATATTACTGCCTGCCAGTTTGTCAATAAAAGTTGGCTTTGCTACTATCACGTACTATCTCACATTCAGTTTTATACTTTTTTTTCGGTGAAGTAAAATTCTGAAGCAGCAGAAATGTGGTTTATTAGAAGAATGTCGCGAATCCCCTGGACAGCAAAAATAACTAATGAAGAATGTATGAGAAGAGCTGGAGAGACAAAAAACCTTGTCAGAAAGATAAGAGAGAGACAATGTACTTTCATAGGACATGCAATGAGAAGAGGGGGCATTGAAAATATTATAACAACAGGAAAAATAGAAGGAAGAAGATCAAGAGGAAGACCAAGAGAAATGATACTGGACAGTCTGACGGGATGGTGTGAGAGGAGATCACCAACTGAACTGATGGCCTGCATGAAGGATCGTGTACTCTGGAGAAGCATAATAGCCAACGCCAGTCGGCACGGCACCTGATGATAATGATGATGATGATGATGAAGTAAAATGAGTAACTATTACGTCCAACAGCGATGCAGATTTGTTTTAGAGCCATGACTGCTACAAGACTCCAAAACTGTCGCAAATGGTAGAACAGAAATTCCATACAGGAAAGAGAACTTTTGGGTAAGTCACGGGAAGACAAGAGTTACAAGCCTTGGCAAATCACGAGAGAAAGTACTTAGCTGAACGAGGATGTGACGGAGCCGAGAAAGAGAATGTGACGAGGCCGAGAAAGAGAATGTGACGAGGTCGAGAAAGAGAATGTGACGAGGCCGAGAAAGAGAATGTGATGAGGCCGAAAAAGAGAATGTGACGAGGTCGAGAACGAGAATGTAATGATGCAGAAAAATAGAATGTGACGATGCTGAGAAATAGAATGTGACGAGACCGAGAACGAGAAAGTGACGAAGCCGAGAAAAAAACAATAATATGATATCTCTGAAGAAAATCCACTAAATCTGATATTTGTCTGCTTTGCATTTGTTTGCTTGGACGAAAAATGCCAGTGGTAACTAGAAAATAAAGACAACGGAACTGAGTAGAGAAATCCAATGAGGTGCAGGAAGACGAAAGAAGGAACATGAGAACAGTAACAGATGAGTCCTGCAGATTCTCAATGAATGAATAACCCAAGCCTCCCCTAACGATCTGGCTGATTGATTCATTGATCTAAAGAGGTAGCATCACCTCGGTCAGGACATTCCTATGTCTACTCCGCCACGCGTTCCTGTAACCAGTGTAAGATGTATGTACTCATTATCCCCGCCACGTGTTCTTTCCATGTTCGTCGCTTCCGTCCACATGGGTCATCATCATCATCATGTACCGTGCCGACTGGCGCTGACTATTATGCTTATCCAGAATACACGATCCTTCATGCAGGCCATCAGCTCAGTTGGTGATCTCCTCTCACACCATCCCGTCAGACTGTCCAGTATCATTATTCTTGGGTAGCATATTCTTCACTCGCTTTGCGTCACTCCCTTTTTCTTTATTCTGTGAATGTATGGATTATTCTCTAGTTGCAACTCTTCCTCCGCGCACGGTTTGTCCATAACAGCTTCCCAGATGCCCCGACTTGTTTAGTTTCAGCACACCTTGCGTGAGGGCCTCTCTAGTCAGCGTGAGGACGTCTCTAGTCAGCGTGAGGGCCTCTCTAGTCAGCCTGATGGCCCCGCTTGTTACCAGAAATCCCATCCGCAGTAGATCAGTGTGGGGCCCGCAACATGAGACTGCGTTAAGGCTGTCCCACTCCCTGAAAAAGCATGCCTTTGTCAATCCTTCAGAGGATGCTTCGGGAGCAAGAGCGTGCTGAAGTGGCGGCTTCGATGTTCGTCCTCAAAGTGCAGACTGCATAAAGTCTAGGAAATCAACCGAAGGGAAAGTGAATATTATCCTGATGGTTTGGTCGAGAGTTGTTTTTTTTTAATACCGTGCTAAATTTCGCACAACCCTGCTGTATCTTATAGGCTGATTACCTGTTGCTGTCTCCTCTCAGCTCAACTCCACTCCTCATCCCCACAACCAACAACGTACTTCAGGTATTGACGTTCTCAATTGCCAATGTCCTTCAGCTGCCGGTCTCCCTCAACTGCCATCGTCCCTAGTATGCCGATGTCCCTCATCTGCCAATGTCCTTCATCTGCCGATGTCTCTCAGGTGCCGGTGTCCCTCAACTGCCTGCGTCCCTAGTTTGCCGATGTCTCTCAGTTGGCGATGTCCCTCAACTTCCAGCTTCCCTAGTTTGCCGATGTCCCTCAATTGCAGATGTCTCTCAGCTGCCGATGTCCCTCAACTGCAGATGTCTTTCAGCTGCCGATGTCCCTCAACTGCAGATGTCTCTCAACTGCCGATGTCTCTCAACTGCAGATGTCTCTCAGCTGCCAATGACCCTCAGCTGCTGATGTCCCTCAACTGCCGATGTCTCTCAAATGCCGATATCCCTCAACTGCTATAACCAAACCTAATAATCTCATAATATTTATGGGAAAGCTAATTGTCAAACCGGCCAATCAAAATGCAAGCTTCGACTTACCTACAGACCTTAGGAGTAATTTAACACAGGCAAGAAATACAGCAGACAACTCAGCTAACAGGTTTCTGGTGTAAACTTTAGATCTTTTATAAGCTCATACAACTGAAACTCAGCAGTGGCTTGCTTCATTTTCCACTACACAGAGATATGTAAAAGAAAGAAAGAAAAAAGAAAGAAAGGAAAGAGAGAGAGAGAGAAATAAAGAGAGAAAAAGTAAGAAGTAAAGAAAGGGAGAAAGAAAAAAGAAAGAAAGAGAGAGAAAAGAAAGAAAGAGAGCAAGAAAGAGAGAGAGAGAGAGAGAGAAAGAAGAAAGGAAGAGAGAAAAAAGAAAGAAAGAAAGAAGAAAGAAATAAAGAGAGAAAGAAAATGAGAAAGAGAAGAAAAAGAAGAAGAAAGAAAGAAAGAAAAAAGAGGAGAGAAATGAAAGTAATTAAGAAAGAAAGACATAAATAAATAAAAAATAAGGATATGAAAGAATGAAGAAAGAAAAATAAAACCAAACGAAAGAATGAAAGTAAAGAAAGAAAGACGAATAAATGAAAAAAAAAACAGAGAAAGAGAAGAAATTAAAATTAAAGAAAGAGAGATATAAAGAACAGAACAGAATGAGAGAATTAATCATGGGAGCAGAGCTTCATCTTACAATCTTGGTCAATGTTACTTGATCCCTCTTCCGAATTTAGCTACAAGACACAAGCTTAGACCAGGCGTCGACCAACAGACAGGCATTACCATTGGACTTCATTCAAGTAACTACGTGCCAGCCTTACGCCTGTCAATCAGCTATGGCGCCAGAAGAGACCCACCGTACTTGAAGTGGAAAATCAGGGGGAGAGAATCGGCCTTTCAGCGGACCTAGTTTTCATCAGTTCTCCGCTACGTGTACACATATACTGTTCTACTTCTTATATTTCTCTGTGCTACGTGTACACATATATTGTTCTACTTCTTTTATTTGTCTGTGCTACGTGTACACATATATTGTTCTACTTCTTTTATTTGTCTGTGCTACGTGTACACATATATTGTTCTACTTCTTGCATTTGTTTGTGCTACGTGTCCACATATACTGTACTACTTCTGGTATTTGTCTGTGCTACGTGTACGCATATACTGTTCTACTTCTTATATGTGTCTGTGCTAGGTGTACACATATACTGTTCTACTTCTTATATTTGTCTGTGCTACATGTACACATATACTGTTTTACTTCTTATATTTGTTTCTGCTACGTGCACACACATATAATGCTGTACTTTTTATTTTTGTCTGTGCTACGTGTACATTTTCAAAGTTCTACTTCTTCTATTTGTTACTGTTACTTGTACATATATACTGTTATATTTTTCATATTTGTTTCTGCAACATGCACACATAAACAGATCTACGTCTTGTTCTATTTGTCTCTGTTTCATGTACATGTACTGTTTTTCTTGTGTTTATCTTTATGCGTACACACAAATAGTGTTCTACTTCCTATTGTATTTGTCTCTGCTACTTGTACACGTAAACTGTTATATTTCTTCTCTTATTTGTCTCTGCTACTTGTACACTTCTTCTTCTTCTTCTTCGTTCACTTCTACCACCAAAAACCGCACTGTGAACCTACTGAATTCACACATGTGGTCCTCGTTTGGTCCGGTGGTCCCCTGTGTGGTCCAAAATAGACCACATGAGTTCCACGAAGGACCACAAGGGGTTCAGAGTATCACAGTGCTTTAGCCTGTATTCTTGGTGGGTCTCGGAAGCGGGATTGCGTGACACCGTGGTTTTCATTGCACCAGTTTGGTCTAGGGTTGGACTTTCTCACCGGAAGACCTCGACGTGTTTGGAATATCAGTGCATCCCCGCTGGGTGAGAGGCGTTAGCCCACCCAGGATAGAGTTGGACTTTCTCACCGGAAAACCTCGACGTGTTATGAGATACCCGTGTATCACCGCCGGGTGAGAGGTGGTTGCCCATCCAGTCCAGGGTTGGACTTTCTCACCGGAAAACCTCAGCGTGATTAGGATACGCAGACATCCCCGCCGGGTGAGAGGTGGTTGCCTATCTAGACTTCCCTGGTCCAGTGTCTCCGACTTCAGCATTTTGCGGTCGTGGCCGCTACCCTTCCTAGTTGTGACCAGGATGGAGCTTTTGTCCAGGGGGACGAATCCTCGCCACTAGTGACTTCTACCCCTGGGTTGAGCCGGTTTAGGCATTTCCCAGTATGGGCATGTTTGGGACGGGACCGACCTCTAGGGCAGAGGTACTGTGACATTCATAGCCTTCAAGATTCACCCCTGGTATGAGCCGGTTTAGGCAAAATTCACCAGTATGGGTGTTTATCAGGCGTTACCGACCTCTAGAGCGGAGGTGGCATGACATGTCTAGCCATCGAGTTCCACCCCTGGTGTGTGCCGGTTTAGGCATATTTCACCAGTGTAGGTGTATTCCGGACGTAGGCGGCCTCTAGAGCAGAGGTGCCGTGGTATAGCTCTCGTAGCGATACTACTGGACATACCAGGTTAAACTTCACTTTCCACCACCTTTTCCCATCGGCGCCGCACAGCAACCTTTATTTCCGCATTTACTTCCTTAACCGGGAGGAGCTTCACTCCACGCGCGGCATTTGAAAAGTCAAGCCAGCAGTGACTTAACCTCTGGGACAAACCGGTTCATGCGTTTCACACGATATGACTGCACTCAGGACGTGGCCGACCTCCAGACCAGAGGTGCCGTGATTTGACTGTTTGCTTCGCTTTATTCTTTCAACCACCTTTTCCGCAGTGATGCTGCGCGGCAACCTCATTTGCAAACTTCTTCATTGGCCGGGAAGAGCACCGCTCCACGCACGGCAGCTGAAGATTTCGCCAACAGCAGCAGATGAGCTACCAAACGTGACACTCATCTACCCTAAGTAACTGGTTTTCAGGCGCCAGATATTCGCCCTCGCCCCTTCTCCTGTCAGTTTAAACAGTTCTGCCACGGGAAGGCCAGGAGCTGGACTTGACTGCCAGAGGCTGTTTGTGGCGCGTTTGCAGTCCTTAGAACCGCTACTTGTACACGTAAACTGTTATATTTCTTCTCTTATTTGTCTCTGCTACTTGTACACGTAAACTGTTATATTTCTTCTCTTATTTGTCTCTGCTACTTGTACACGTAAACTGTTATATTTCTTCTCTTATTTGTCTCTGCTACTTGTACATGTAAACTGTTATATTTCTTCTCTTATTTGTCTCTGCTACTTGTACACGTAAACTGTTATATTTCTTCTCTTATTTGTCTCTGCTACTTGTACATGTAAACTGTTATATTTCTTCTCTTATTTGTCTCTGCTACTTGTACATGTAAACTGTTATATTTCTTCTTGTATTTGTCTCTGCTACTTGTACACGTAAACTGTTATATTTCTTCTTGTATTTGTCTCTGCTACTTGTACACGTAAACTGTTATATTTCTTCTTGTATTTGTCTCTGCTACTTGTACACGTAAACTGTTATATTTCTTCTTGTATTTGTCTCTGCTACTTGTACACGTAAACTGTTATATTTCTTCTTGTATTTGTCTCTGCTACTTGTACATGTAAACTGTTATATTTCTTCTTGTATTTGTCTCTGCTACTTGTACACGTAAACTGTTATATTTCTTCTTGTATTTGTCTCTGCTACTTGTACATGTAAACTGTTATATTTCTTCTTGTATTTGTCTCTGCTACTTGTACATGTATTTTATATTTCTTCTTGTTTTTTGTCTCTGCTGCGAATTTTTTTCATGGTGGTAATTATACAACTGTAAAGAGGAAATTGTAAAAAGAGACCATTTTAGTGGGAATAACATCCTTTGATGAGGTTGAAAAGCTCGCTGAAAACAGGAAAACTTGGCAAACTACAATGCGATCCCTATTTGACGTTTGACGGCATAATTAAGTAATTATGCAGATAGGTGTGGTGACACAGTTTACAACAAACACAGCACATTGTTTCTCCACATAGACCGCTACTTCGTGCTCTTGACTCTGCCGCGACAGAAAAGACCTCTACAAATGTGGAAGGCAGAATGGAGGAAGAACAGTGTAGGAATATGTATGTTTAATTCCATCATTCAGTGTATTATTATACTTAGTACAACTTCTCATTCAAAATATGCGTCCACTGTCTAGATCAGTCTTCTCTCTCTCTCTCTCTCTCTCTCTCTCTCTCTCTCTTTCTCTCTTTCTCTCTCTCTCTCTCTCAACCAAAAATCTCGCAAATACCTGAAATCTAGTTCAGCTTTCTTTGGCATGACCAAGTACACGACATTAAGCCCCGAGTCCTGCTAATCGTGTGCTGATGCAAGCTTGATTAAGCTCCGACACACGAGGGGCCTAGTACAATAATGTTATATATGTTGTTTTCACTAAACACTTGTCGACACTGCTTATTTATCTTCTTACTCTCACAGTAGTTATGCAAGCTTTATTTTCATGCAATGATTTCTCTTCCTTAATCTGTTTTCTCTTAATGCACCGACATCGCTGTTATATAAAATATTCTGATGTACCTGTGAGCCACGCAGATATTCTCATTTTCTGTGACTTGATTTTGTCAGGTATGTATCAGTATCAGTCTTGGTTCACTGAAGTGTGTCGAAAGATGGGTTTCTGATTTACAGTATTCGCATGAACAGACATCAGAATATCGCAATATCGCTGAACTACCCCCCCCCCCACTACTTTTATACTTCAAAGAAAGAATTATGGTTGGCTTCGAGCACCATTAAGTCATGATTTGAGAACCACTGGTCTAGCTTGGGAACCACTTATCTACTTTTGGATCTACTGGTCTAGTTTGGGACCTGTGGTCTAGTTTAGAGACCAGCGATATAGCTTTGGCACTACTGGTTTCGCTTGGGAATCATTTATTTACTTTGGGAACTACTGGTCTAGTTTGGGACCGGTGTTCTAGTTTAGGTAAAGGTGGTCTAGCTTTTTAACAACTGGTCAAACTTGTGAGCAATTTATGTAGTTTTGGAACAAGTGACCAAGTTTGGGAACCGCTAGTCTATTTTGGGAACCATTGGTACATTTTTAGGACCGGTGGTCTAGCTTTGAAACCACTGGCCTAATTTAGGAGCCACTGGTCTAGTTTTGGCACCACTGGCCTAGTTTTGGAGCCACTGGCCTAGTTTGGGAGTCTCTGGTCTAGTTTTAGCACCACTGTTATAGTTTCAGGGGTGGGGGCACTATGTAGTTTGAGAGTCACTGGTCTAGTAAAAACAGTACTTGCTTCTTCGCTCATAACAAAGAACAGAATATGAAAGAATAGAGAGTAGATTTCAATAACAGACTAGCTAGATGCTGTAAAAAAATAACTTGAGTACCCTTGATAACAGGGGCCCATAATGAAAGCAATCTCTGTATAATGCACGGATAATCTCTACAGAAAACAGATAGCCGTGGAGGTAATTAACATACGTATTTACAGGGATTAACAAAAACTGTGAGATGGGAACAAACTATACGAGAATTCTGAAAAAAAGTGGATTACTGACTAAATCCGGCACCCAGGCCTCCAGCCATCAATACTGACAACTAATCAAGCGTACATCGACAGGGGAACACTGTGGTCTTTGAGCCAAACTTAATTCCGAACTTTACTCTGGGATTGAAGTTCATGGCCGGCAAAATGAGGTGCCTGAGATAAAGTAGGTCACTGTAAAGTACTACATAAATGAAAGTTAAAAGACAAATAACGAAAAAATAATCAACGTATTTCGGTCAAATCAAGAACTAATAAAATAATGAAGTAATAAAATAGTGTACTTGAGAATAAAGTTAAAGTAATAAAAGAGAAAGAGAACTGTCCAATCTGTGGACAATTCGGAGAAATGAACTGGATTCAGGATTGCTTGGAACACTGTAGAGGCAAAGAACAGAAAGAGTTTGGAAGGCCTTTACAATCAACCTTTCCAGCTGAGACGGCACAAAATGGACCCTGTTGTCAATATGATTCAGAAAGATGAATCTGGAAAAGTCAAATGGAGCTGCCTATTTAGTTAGACAGTTACAGAGTTCAAATGTTAGCTTGGAACTTCGTAAGAATGAACCTCCAAAATCAGAAACAGAGGGATGCCCTTAGAAACAGTTCAGTGCGGCGTTTACAGAAACAGCGTAAACCGAGAAAACTGGAAATACAAGGATCACATAAAATTGGGAAGCAAGATAGTCAACACATTTGAGCACTGCACATAATGAATGAATGAATGAAATAAGAATGCTAAGCCGTCAACGCCATCAAAGAACTTCTATAGAACACCAAACTTCCAGAGAAGATGAACGCCCAAGAAGAAGATGACTTTATGGCATTACTTACGTACTTTAACTGAAGATGAGTTCATACTAATAAAGACAATGCTGCGACACATGAGAATGAGCTTCATTTAAAATATCTTTCTTCAAATTTTCTCTGAAAAAAATATGAGAATAATGCTTCTATGTTAATTTTGTAGCTTTTATTTGTGTGTGTGTGTGTGTGCAGATATTTGAAATTGATTAGTTTAAAACTTTTGTTTCATACTGTTCATTGTAGGCGATTATTTTTGTTATAAGCGGTGCAGGTGAGTGTTAGCGAGCATGCTTCTCTGTTTTGTGAGATCTTTGGTATCTCGATCAATTTAAATGCTTTTCTTTCATGTCACTTAGGCAGTCCACTGCTGTATTTTCTCTTGACCTTCTTCTTTTCCTTTTTCCCTTGAATTTTTTCAATCATTACTAGGTTCTCCAACTTCTGTCTTCTCGTGAACATTCCAAGAAGTTTTGACTGTCTTATTTCTCATAATTTTAACTATTTTTCGTTGCACTGAAACTTCTTTGAAGACATCTTCGTTTGTTTTGCCTGTGTGTCCAAGATATTTGTTGAATCTTTCTTTAAAGTAAAATCTCTGTAGCTTCTAATTTCCTTGTCATTTTTTTTTGTTAATTGTCCAAGTTTCACAGCCAAGTGGCAATATTGCTTTTATATAGCAGTGTAATACTCTTTTCCTCACTTTTATGGACATCCTTTTATTTGTCTTAAGAGGGTGATTTTGCCTTACCTGTCTGTGATTTTATTTCATTTGTACACTTGCCATCAGCTGTTAATATTGTTTCGAGGTAGGTAAATTAATTTATATAGGTCAGTGTCGTCCCGTTTGAAAAGATTGTTGCAGTTACGAATATATGTAGGGTGTCCATAAACTCCCTCAAAACTTTTTTTAAAAGCTGCTACTGACGTAATATAATACATATCGTAATAATTGATGCCTCTTTCTGAAGAGAAAGTCTGAAAGTTTTTAATTCTCACTTTCGCGCCGCGTTCGTTTCAATATTCTGCCGCCAAATAACACTGAATGAAACTGAAACAGCAGTGAATCTAATGGCTAACAACAAAGCTGCAGGTGAAGATGAAATAACAGTCGAAATGTTAAAATCTGTTAACAGTGACAACGTGAGCCAACTACAGAGAATGTTTAGTAAAATCTGGAAGGAACAAAAGCTCCATTCCAAATGGAAACAAGGAGTCATTTTTAAAATACCGAAAAAAAAAGGCAATCTCAGTGACTACAGTAACTGGAGGGGTGTAACCTTACTATCAATTGTGTCAAAAGTATTTTGTAAAGTGATTCTGAACAGAATTAATGATATAGTGGATACTGCAATGAGAGAAGAACCGGAAAGATTTCGAAAAGGGAGAAGTTGTGTCGACCGGATCTTTAATCTAAAAACAATACTTGAAGAACATATTGAAAAGCTACAACCATTAATCCTGAACTTTATAGACTTTAAAAAGGCATTTGAAAGCATACACAGAGATTCACTGTGGAGAATTTTAAGACTATGTTATACCATCTAAAATTGTCAACATCATTAGATATCTCTACAACGGATATGTTTGTGCAGTCAAGACAGAAGAAGGATTGAGCGAATGGTTTCAGATTGAAACAGGCGTGAAACAAGGATATATATTATCTCCATTGGGTTTTGGAATTGCTATAGACTTTATAATGACAAGATGCTGTACTGGTAAAACAGGCACTGATTGGGTACATTGGACCCAAATAGAATATCTTGATTTTGCAGATGACATAACTCAGTGACAATGTGAAATCGATGCAGGAAAAAAACAGATTTCCGGACTTCCTTGGCTAGCACAATAGGTCTTGAAATTAACAAAGACAAAACAAAAATTATGAAATTTCTCATTAATCAAGAAGGAAAAATATACGTAGAAGGAAGTAAACCAATCTGCATACCTTGGAAACTACATAGACCAGGATGGTGACACCAGAAAGGAAGTTAGAAGTAGAATTGCAAAAGCAGCATTGTCCTTCAAAAATCTTGAGAACATATGGAATTAAAAAGTTATAAACACAAAAACCAAGTTCAGATTATTCAATTCAAATGTGATATCCATCCTAATTTATGCATGCGAAAGCTGGAAAACAACTAAAGAAATAGACAAGAAATTAGACTCTTTTGAAAACAAATGTCTCAGGAAAATACTTGATATAAAATGGAATAAATTTAAGAACAACACAGAGATAAGACAGATGAGCAAACAGCAACCAGTCTCATGGGTGATCAGAAAAAGAAGATGGACATATGTAGGCCATGTGATGAACATAAACAATTAGAGATTACCAAAACAAGCTGTCAAGTGGAGCACAACAGGCCGAAGAAAACGAGGTCGACCAAGTGAAACTCTAAAGAGGACATTGTGAAGAGAAGCCAGTTTAGTGGGCATAACATCCCTTGATGAAGTTGAAAAACTCGCCGAAAACAAGAAAACTTGACAAACAACTATGCGAACCCTATGTAACGTTTAATGGCACGGGAAGGATGTAAGATGTAAGAAATAGCACTGAATCCAATATGGCGGTGCATGGAGACGAGAAAGCGTTCTGTGTCCTTTATTTGTCAGAAACAAACTGTGATACAGCCGTACAGTGGTCTGTCCGTACGAAATTTTAAAAAAAAACTACACTCCAGGTCAAAGATTTACTTTTTGAACGGAAAGACGGTTGCACGGCTGTAGCACAGTTCGTTTCTGCCAGCTGAAAGATACAATAGGCTTTCTCGTCTCCCACCACCGCCATATTGGATTCAGTGCTATCTGGGGGCAGAATATTGAAACGAATGCAGCGCGAAAGTGTAAGTTAACAAATTTCAGACTTTCTCTTCAGAACGAGGCATCAGTTATTAAGTTAGGTGTTATATTACGTCAGTAGCAGCTTTTTAAATGTGTTCATGGACTTAATGAATGTAATGTATTTGCTCTTTTTTTTATATAACCAATGGTTTTTTTTCTTGTTGCTGTTTAGTTCTAAACATCTTTCATTCTAGTCGAAGACTTAAATATGAAGCTATTTTTCATCTTTCAGTGGTTATAACAGAACACTTTATCCCAGATTAACCCATAATTCGACCTCCAAAAAAAAGGTTATATTTTTTAAAAAGTGTAGCAGGGACCGCCATACTGTCGCCAAAATGCGACCGCTCTGGTGAAAGGGTGTTAATGGATTTTTTAAAGAATGTGGCGGAAATCCCTGCGCCATTAATTCTTTCACGATTTTTTGTGAGCGCAAGATGAAATATCTTTACAGTCAGCAGATGGACTGTTTTCTGTTTCGGTGAAAAACAAAGTTCAAAGTTCAAAATTCAGACTCCCAGATTCACTGTATTCGGGACAACGCCATATATGCTCCGCCGCATGCCGCAGCATCCATCCAAGAGTATGTTTGCTGATAGTTCCTGTCAAATGTTGGTTGTTTACGATGAGTTTTCTGTCAGACAGTTCAGATTTCTTGTCAGCACCTTTAGTTTGTCCTAGCTCCAGCATTCTTCTCACAGCTACATTGTTCGTCCATTCCCGCTCTTCATTTTCCCGCAGTCTGTCCAATACAGCTCTAGCAATGTCCCCTTTATCCTTTGACAGTCTGCCGTTTATTTTAGCCCGTCCAGCAAATCTGTCTGCCACATCATTGTCATGTGCTCCCGCATGCACTGGGCAGTAAAGCCACGTTAGGCTTGTCACAGCTGACTGGCTTAACAGTTGAGCCCATTCTTCTGCGAAGCAAATTCTTCTCATTCTTACAGGGCATACTCTATGAATCCGTCACAATGACGCCATTAACCACAGCATGAGCAACAAAACATTCCATTCCAGCCTCAGTTTCCATTCTCACGCTTGATGTGCTGACTTCAAAGGCTCCTGAACCCTGTGCCACTACTCTTCCATTTCGGTAGGCAACAAAACCCCAACCACTTCTGCCGTTCCAAGTCACTGTAGTACAATATTGCCATGGGGAAAAATAGTTCAAAACAGACACCACTGCAGATGCTGGTGGGATGCCTTTGCTAATATGTAGAAGCAAAGCTTACCCAGTAAATACGGGTGGCTAACATAAAGACATGGATTTTATTCAGCTGGGCCGAGGAGTGTGTGAAAACATGGAACAAAGCGAAAGTTTGAGGATCATTGAAGCCAACCTTTCGTGTGATAACTACAGCTCCTGCGGATAAGTAAGTCAGGCAGACTAGTTCTCCTAAAAAAACTAAGTCGGACAGTCTTGTTCTCCTGAATAACTAAGTCAAGCAGACTAGTTCTTCCAAAAAAACTAAGTCAAGACAGACTAGTTCTCCTGAAAAACTACACCCGGTGAAGATCTCGCCTCACCCTTGGAAAATATAAGCAAAGATGTCCGTGCTTACGTGATAGTACAGTCATCATGCTCAACGATTCAGAGCCGGTCAAGACCCTGTCCACCCTCATCAATGCCACTCCTGGAAACAGGGTGGCGGGTGTTGGGAGTGGGATTTTAGTGAACATTTTGTCCGAGTTGTTGCTGCATCCACTTTGTTCCTACATCTACTCGTAGGTGGACAGAAAGTCAAATGCCGGACCCACAACCCTCCAGATGATAAGACAGGCCAGAGGGACAGGCTAGCCTGCTCCCAAGCCCCGCCCCTGCTCATTTTACCTGCTGTTCTTTTTATGGAAGAAAATAAGAACTTCAACTTTCTATGTCACGCTGCCCAATATTGAAAGAACTAGACAGCAGTAAAAATCCTCTATAATTACTCCATCTTCGAAAAGTGCTACCGCATTTTAAATCAAAATAATTAAGACAGATGGTCGCACTCATTACTACTAGAGTAAAAATGATGGAGTTTTCAGCCGACTGCCACAGTGAATCTATCACATTTAACAGTATCAGGCCATCTTTTCACTGCTAGCACTGGGAATTAACGTTGTTAGATCTGCCTATGATAATTTCACTGCTAGCACTAGTTAACTGACAAAACAAACAAAGCAGCTGAAATATGTATCAGTGAGGAAAAATTGGAAGAAGTGGACAACTTTGAATATCTTGGATCACTGCTAACTAACAATGGAGATACAATGAGGGAAATTAAAAGGAGGACATCTATTGCTCTTCAGAAAGTAAAACAAATAAAGAATCTGTGGAAAGGAGCAGACAGAGCCACAAAAATAAGATTTTTAAGGGCATGCATCTTTCCCATCGCAGCATATGCCTGTGAGACCTGGATACATAACAAAACAACTGAGAAACACATAAATGCCTTTGAATGTAAATGCAACAGAAGAGTTCTCCAAATATTGTGGACACCAAAAAAAAAAGAACAATATATCTATACTACAAGAGCTTGATATGGAAGAAGGCTGGCTAGTAAAGAGGATTAAAGAGAGAAAACTTAAATATTTTGGACACATTAAACGTCATGATAATTTAGAGAAGACCGTATTGGAAGGATACATAATGAGACAAAGAAAAAGAGGAAGACCAAAACGAAGATGGCTGCAAGACATCGTTGACGTTCTGCAAATGGATGCAGCAGCAACAGGCCATCTTGTTCACAACCGAGAGGCCTACAGGAGTGCTGTTTGGTAGGCAAAGTTCCGCAAGGGACGTGCAAATGAATGAATAAATGAGCACTGGGAATTAACGTTGTTAGATCTGCCTATGATAATTTCACTGCTAGCACTAGGAACTACGTTGTTACTGGCAACGCTCCGGGAATTCCCATATGTGCTCCGCCTCCCGTTCCAACACCCACCGAAGTGTGCACATGCTGATGGAGCCAATCACACTCTGACTGTGGGTAACACGCGCTAAAACACCTTTTTCGAAAAACAAAAAGTCCACTTCACTTCTTCTCCCCTGATTCGATCATCCTCCTAATGTGATTGTCGTCATTCAACCAGATACTGTCCTCCATACGCAGCCTGTTCAATGTGGGTCTTACAATCCCCTCCTTGTCCATTCTTTGGATTTCCTGACTTGTCATGCCTGCCATCTTGTCTCGCTACCTGACAGTGCCTAGGATCAGTTTTATGTAATACATCTTGACAAAGTGTGGGTTTCTAAACAAACGCACAATAATCATATGACAGGTTACGGCTATCTGAAACCAACAGGCGTAGTGACTTACACAGATGAAGGACATTTGCCCCTGACGTGTATTCCTTGAGAAGGCGAGGAAGAATGACAAATATGCATGAAAAACTTTTGATTCTTTTTTTTTTCCTTGCCACATTAAATAGCTCTGCAGGTTATACAAGAAAAGTTATAATAATTTTTTTAATGTTATAGTTTTATAATGTATAAATACTTTATAGGTTATGAACAACTGTAAATATTAGAAATAGTTTTAAAAGAGGGACAATGGCTATGATCAATGACTAGTACAGTCACTGCCTGGGAAGGAAAGCAATGGTAAACTATCTTCTGGAAATGTACCAAGAAACCCAAACAGCAATCATGGAAAGTCAAATAGGTAAACTATCTTCTGGAAATGTACCAAGAAACCCAAACAGCAATCATGGAAAGTCAAATAGGAAAACTTTAACAAAAGAAGTACGAAGAAACATAAGAAAAGACAAAAAACAATACATACAAGATTGTTGTGAAAGAATAGAAGGACATCGGAAGTGTGGAAGAGATAGTGAAATGTTTAAAGAAATGAAGACATTGACAAGAAATGTCACACCTAAGCTAAATGTAATTTGTGACGAGATGAGGAATACCTTGACAGAGACAGAGGAAATTCTAGAAAGATGGAAGGAATATTGCAAAGGAATGTATGAAACAACCGACTGTGGAAACAGAAATCAACAGTGTGAATTATTATTGGAGGAGAAAGAACCCGAACCGACAATAGAAGAAGTTTTATGGCAATAAAAAATGTGAAAAATGGTAAATCACCAGGATGTGATGAGATAACAGCTGAGCTTATTAAGGCAGGAGGAAAGGAATGTGCGACAATCTATCATGCACTATGTAAAAAGATATGGCATTCAGGTATTTGGCCAAAAGAATGGAAAAGAACTGTATTCATACCACTGCCAAAAAAGGGTAACCTGAAATTATGCACAAACTACAGAACTGTTGCCCTGATTATTCATGCCAGTAAAATCCTGTTAAAAATCATAATGGGTAGACTTCGACAGAATATAGATGAAGAAGTCAATATGGTCCAAGCTGGTTTCAGGCAAGGAAGAGGATCAAGAGATCATATATATTCAATCTAAGATTAATAATAGAGAAATGCAGAGAGTTTAATGTGAATCTATATTTATCCTTTATAGACTACTCAAAGCCATTTGATTGTGTACAACATCAGAAACTTTGGGAATTAATGGAAAAAATGGGATTTCCAGCACATTTGATACAATTAACATCACTGCTGTATCTAGACCAACAAGCAGCAGTAAGAATAAATGGTGAAACAACAGCTTGGTTTGACATAAAACAAGGGGTCCGTAAGGGGTGCATATTGTCACCCTACTTATTTAACTTGTATACTAAAAATATAATGAGGAATGTTAGAGAAGATGTAGACAAAGAATATTACGGTGCCATAACAATTGGAGGTTATGAAATATCAGAGATTAGATATGCTAATGACACAGTGTTACTGTCCACAACACAAAAAGGAATGGAAAAACTAATTATGTCAGTCCGTAAGAACAGCGAAGAGCAGAACCTCTATCTTAATGCAAAGAAAACTAAATTGATGACACTGACAAAAAAACAAGGCAGCTGAAATATGTATCAATGAGGAAAACTTGGAAGAAGTGGAGAGTTTTGAATATCTTGGATCACTGCTAACTAATAATGGAGATACAATGAGGGAAATTAAAAGGAGGACATCTATTGCTCTTCAGAAAGTAAAACAAATAAAGAATCTGTGGAAAGGAGCAGACAGAACTACAAAAATAAGATTTGTAAGGGCATGCATCTTTCCCATCGCAACATATGCCTGTGAGACATGGACACTTAACAAAACAGCTGAGAAATACATAAATGCCTTTGAATGTAAATGCTACAGAAGAGTTCTCCAAATATTGTGGACACCAAAAAAAAAAAGAACAAATATATCTATACTACAAGAGCTTAATATGGAAGAAGGCTGGCTAGTAAAGAGGATTAAAGAGAGAAAACTTAAATATTTTGGACACATTAAACGTCATGATAATTTAGAGAAGACCGTATTGGAAAGATACATAATGAGAAAAAGAAAAAGAGGAAGACCAAAACGAAGATGGCTGCAAGACATCGTTGACGTTCTGCAAATGGATGCAGCAGAACAGGCCATCTTGCTCACAACCGAGGGGCCTACAGGAGTGCTGTTTGGGAGGCAAAGTTCCGCAAGGGACATGCAAATGAATGAATGAGTTTTAAAAGTAAGAAAATAAAAGGTTATGAATTGTTGTAAATGTGATAGTTTGGCAGGTTATAAATCGTTTGCGAAGTTTTGTTAAGTCAAAAAAATCATATGCAAAGATCATAAACAGTTTAAAGATTATCTATCGGTTAAAAAGTTATAAGTAGTTTCGAAGATTAAAGATAGTTATAAAATTATAAAATGTTTCGAGGGATTACTAAATGTTTTAAAGATCATAAAAACATTTGAAATTTTATGAATCACTCCACAAACTATACCTAGTATTACCTAATATATGGAAGTGGTTATAAAAAGCAGCCGATCAAGCATCTGGCGGATCTCATCGTATACAACGAAAGCCGCATACAGACCGCGGGCCATGGGTTTTAAACCTTTGCTTATAGCAGCACATATACACTTTCTCGATGAATAGAGACGGACAGAACCGTTGTTTGCATGTCATCCGTTCACAACCTGTCAGATTGCAGGAATTTAAAAGACAAGTGTTCCGCTTTTGAATTTAAAGAGGGAAAAAAAAACAAATATCCTTGCTGCAAGCTAAGAGATGTTTCTTAAATAAGGCGATGTTTCCACTTGATTCCCAGGTCTCATCGAACAGGCTCGTGAGAAACGGGCAGCTACATCGGTTTTGCCTCTGACAGTGTAAACAAAACGAGGACAGAGCTACGCAAAATCAGATTGGACACTCGAAAGACTTTAAACATATTAGAGAGGGATGTACACCCTGGAAATCTAATTTTGGGGGACGCGAGGGAGCGATTGTGTAGAGCAGTTTTACCGTAATGTCTTGCTTTTATTTCCTCTGAGAATCTCCGGCAGCATCTCTAGCAAGTTCCCGCGTATTTGTCTTAGAAATCTTCTACCAGATCTTTCAGGGAGAGCTAGCTTGAACAAAATCACTTGAAACAGATAAGATTCCGAGAGTGCAACAAACAGATGTTTGGAAAACATTCATGGCTGGGGTGGTAAGAATGTTTTCTTATTCCTTTCCCGGAAAATCTGGTAGGGGGGTCAGACTGTTGGACATTTTACTGTGCAGGGACCTCTAGCTGACATGCTGGCGTCACTATTGGGTGAACCACAGCCAGACAGGGCCTTGTCCCACCTCTCCTTTTGTACCCCCACACCCACAGTCTGGCTAACGGGGCAGTGATCATCGTGTTACCTTGGGAGGTGGATCTACTAAAGAAGAAGCATTGCATCATCACCAACACCCACAGTCTGGCTAACGGGGCAGGGATCACCGTGTTCCCTGGTGTGGTGGATCTACTTAAGAAGAAGCATTACATCACCCCCTCCCCCACAGTCTGGCTAACGGGGCAGGGTTCATCGTGTTCCCTGGGGTGGTGGAACTGCAGCACCCACTATCCCAGCTATAAAGCTCCACCGAGGGACTGAAACCACCCCCTCCCGCAGCCGCCATGATGCTTTGCCTCAACACCTTCACAGCATCGGCTGCATAGAACACCAGCTCACGGTTACAGGAAGAAAGAAGAATAGACAAGACAATATTTTCTTTTACCTTTTAAATTTCAGTTTAACAAACGCTCGTCCATTTTTATTTTGAATTTGGTGGAATGTAAGGGAGAGAACCAGGAAGTGATGATTCATTTACATAAATTATGGAAGGGCTGCCCGGTAGGATAACTTGGAAGGCAAGCTGCAAGCCAGCGCATTTTTTATTTGTATTTTAACTGATGGTTTTTCCACTGTGGCAGATCTACACTAACAGCGGATGTTTCTAGATGTTGAACCTGTTCCAGTGTCGTCGATGATGTATCATCTATGAATACGAGGTTTGTTCAGAGCGAACTTTTCAAATAGCCGGCTGACAGGTACAGAGGGCGCAATGGGGGGGGGGGGGGGCTACTGAGTACATTTAGCAGCAGGTCTTGAACACAAGCTGCTACTCGTATTTGCCCCGTTTCGCTGTGAGCATTAGCCATCGAGCTACTTATACGCCCATTTCATTCTCAGTGAGTGATTATAGCAAGAGGAATATGGCTGATGGAATATAACAGGGTATTTGGGGGTAATCAGTAGAGTAAGTGAAGAAAGTTGGCCATTCTATTCTGTAACAACTTACATGTGAGAACTACATGCAAACAGTGATCAGATGTTATTGAGATGTTTTGTATATGACTGTGCTGACAATGAGTAACAATAAACTGAGATGCGTTGTTCTCCGAAACTACGGTTTCCTGCATTTCATTCTCCTCACAGGTTCATGAATGTGCATGTGTGGCCCCTGATGAAAGTCTGTACGAGAAACTGCAGAATGTTCGCCGCTGCCTTAGGTTGACTATATTTCACTGAGATGTGAAACTTCAGGCCACACACCTTCAGGTCACACACCTTCAGGCCACACAACTTCAGGCCACACAACTTCAGGCCACACACCTTCAGGCCACACAACTTCAGGCCACTCACCTTCACGTCACTCACCTTCAGGCCACTCATCTTCAGGCCACACACCTTCACGCCACACACCTTCACGCCACTCACCTTCAGATCACACACCTTTAGGCCATTCACCTTCAGGGCACACACACCTTCAGGCCACTCACCTTCAGGAAACTCACCTTCAGGCCACTCACCTTCACGCCACTCACCTTCAGGCCACTCACCTTCAGACCACTCACCTTCAGGCCACTCACCTTCACGCCACTCACCTTTAGGCCACACACCTTCAGGCCACTCACCTTCAGGCCACTCACCTTCACGCCACTCACCTTTGGAGTCATAAACCTTCATGCTACTCAACTTCAGGCCACTCACCTTCACGCCACTCACCTTTGGGCCATAAACATTCATGCCACTCAACTTCACGCCACTCACTTTCAAGACACACACCTTCAGGCCACTCACCTTCACGCCACTAACCTTCGGACCACTCACCTTCAGGCCACTCATCTTCAGACCACATACCTTGAGGCCACTCATCTTCGGTCCATAAATCTTCACGCCACTAACCTTCAGGCCTCTCACCTTCAGACCACTCACGTTCAGCCCACACACCTTCAGGTCACACATTCGGCCCACATGCCTTCAGGTCACGCATCGTCAGGCCACATACATACAGGCCACATACCTTCAGACCACTCACCTTCACGCCACTCACTTTCAGGCCACACACCTTAAGGCCACTCACCTTCAGGCCACTCACTTTCGGGCCATAAACTTTCACGCCACTCACCTTCAGGCCACTCATCTTCAGACCACATACCTTGAGGCCACTCATCTTCGGTCCATAAATCTTCACGCCACTAACCTTCAGGCCACATACCTTCAGACCACTCACTTTCACGTCACTCACTTTCAGGCCGCTCACCTTCATGCCACTCACCTTCACGCCACTCACCTTCACGCCACTCACCTTCACGCCACTCACCTTTAGGCCACTCACCTTCACGCCACTCACCTTCACGCCACTCACCTTTAGGCCACTCACCTTCACGCCACTCACTTTCAGGCTACATACCTTCACGCCACTCACCTTTAGGCCACTCACCTTCACGCCACTCACTTTCAGGCCACATATCTTCACGCCACTCACTTTCAGGCCACATACCTTCACGCCACTCACTTTCAGGCCACATACCTTCACGCCACTCACTTTCAGGCCACTCACGTTCAGCCCATACACTTTCAGGCCACACACATTCGGACCACATGCTTTCAGGCTATGCACCTTCAGGCCACATGCCTTAAGGCCACACACCTTCAGGCCACATACTTTCAGGCCACACACCTTCAGGACACATATCTTCAGGCCACACACCTTCAGGCCTCTCACATTCAGACCACTCATCTTCAGCCCACACACCTTCAGGCCACACTCCTTCGGGCCACAAACCCTCAGATCAAAGACCTTCAGGCCTCACACCTTCAAGTCACTAACCCTCAAGCTACACAATTTCAGGCCACACACCTTCAGGCCACTCACTTTCAGGCCACACGCCTTCAAGCCAATCACTTTCAGGCCTTTCACCTTCAGGCCTCTCGCCTTCAGGCCTTTCACCTTCATCCTTCTCATCTTAAGGTATTTCAACTTCTGGCCTTTCACCTTCGATCATCTCATCTTCAGGCCTTTCACCTTCAGTTCTCTCACTTTGAGGCCTCTCACCTTCAGGCCTTTCATCTTCAGGCCTGTTACCTTCAGGCCTCTCACCTTCAGGCCTCTCATTTTGAGGCCTCTCGCCTTCAGGCCTGTCACCTTCAGGCCTGTCACCTTCAGGCCTCTTACCTTTAGACCTCTCACCTTCTAGCTTCACCTCCAATTTTCCTGCTTTCTCTGGAGGTGATTGGCAGAGTCAAGATTGAGGCAAGGCAACAGGTGTAAGACAATTTCTCTATATCAAGGAAAGTTCTTATTCGGATAATCTGGTCAGTGATGAATGTTGGACAAAAGCCATTAGTTTTAGATTGATTTCGAGGGCCCCTAGAAGCCCATAGTCAGTTGTAAAACTGCACGAGAGAAAACGCCGTAGGGGGGAATTTGGAAACCACCGCGTAATCACATAAAAAAGGGCACCTTTGGTCTCTCATGGACTGAATGATTACATTTGATTTGCCTGACAGGATGGAATAATAACATCACGGACGGCCAAGAGGGAGGTTCTGGTGATCTTGTCCTTGATGGGATCAAATGTTTTGGATGAGACTAGAACGTTTGATTTTAAATCTGAGATGGATTTACCACGAACGTGCCCATGCATAAGCGTGTGTTACATGTGTGTTATGTGTACTAACAGTGTCTCAGAGAGGAGTTTTGTAAGGTGGTGCAAAAAATATTCGTGTCCAAATCATAGTTTTCTGATTACACTTTCTGATTTCATTCATTGTGTGCCTTTTAAAACAGGTAAGATCTCCATCTTCCTTCCCTCTCCTCATCGTCCTTCTTAAAACAGGTAAGATCTCCATCTTCCTTCCCTCTCCTCATCTTTCTTCTTAAAACAGGTATGATCTCCATCTTCCTTCCCTTTCCTCATCTTTCTTCTTAAACCAGGTAAGATCTCCCTCTTCCTTCCCTCTCCCCCTCTTCCTTCTTAAACCAGGTAAGATCTCCCTCTTCCTTCCCTCTCCCCCTCTTCCTTCTTAAACCAGGTAAGATCTCCCTCTTCCTTCCCTCTCCTCCTCTTCCTTCTTAAACCAGGTAAGATCTCCCTCTTCCTTCCCTCTCCTCCTCTTTCTTCTTAAAATAGACAAGATCTCCATCTTCCTTCCCTCTCCCCCTCTTCCTTCTTAAAACAGACAAGATCTCCAGGCTCTAGCCCCCTTAAAGCAGAAACGATCTTCAAGTCTCACTTTCTTACAACAGGAAAGATCTCCAGGCCATACTTTTTAAAACAGGAAATATCCCCAGGCCACACTTCCTTAAACAAGAAAGATCTCCAGGCTCTAACCCCTTAAAGCAGGAAAGATCTCCAGGATATAAATTTCGTTTGAACAGGAATGATCTCCAGTTCAAACCTCTAAAACAGGCAAGATCTGCAGGCCACACTTCCTTAAAACAGGAAAGATCTCCAGGCTTTAGCCCCCCCTAAAACAAGAAAAATCTCCAGGCTCTAGCCCCCCCCCAAAACAGGAAAGATCTCCAGGCTCTAGCCCCCCCCCCCCCAAAAACAGGAAAGATCTCCAGGCTCTAGCCCCCCCCCCCCCCCCAAAAAAAAAAAACAGGAAATCTCCAGGCTCTAGCCCCCGCCCCCCCCCCAAAAAAAACCAGGAAAGATCTCCAGGTTCTAGCCCCCCCCCCCCCCAAAAAACAGGAAAATTCTAAAGGCTCTAGGCCCCTCCTCCCAAAACAGGAAAGATCTCCAGGCTCTAGCCCCCCCCCCAAAAAAAAAAAACAAAAAAAACCAGGAAAGATCTCCAGGCTCTAGCCCCTTTAAAACAGGAAAGATCTCCGGGCTCCATTCCCCTTAAAACAATTAAGATCTCATTCCCCCTACTCCACACTTTAAAACACATGCCTTCCGTTTCCCATTCTTTCCCCTTCCTCCCCCACACTCGTAAAACAGGAGCCCACTGTTTTAAAACAGGTGAAGTCATCCTGACCCTGAAACAATGAACTGACTGGACCCCCCCCCTCTCTCTCTCTCTCTCACTCCCTCTCTCTCTTTCCCTCTCTCCCTCAGTCTCTCCCTCTCTCTATCTTTCTCTCTCCCTCTGGGTCTGTCTATGTGGAGACTGATGGAGAGGAATTAAGTCATAAACTTACAAAACAAGAAATCCAAAAGATGGAGAAACGAAACAATAAAGCGTGTTTCATACACAGACTATAAAACAAGTAACCAAGTGTTGGGCTTCGTGGGTAAAAAATGGTAATTAACTAAAACGATTAGTGAGAGATGAGTGAATTTGAAAACAGCCAGAATATGGCAGGCTCTGGCCTGGAGAAACAAATGAATAAATTATTGAGAAAGAGTTTCGGGTAACTGAAAACTAAAACCTTAAAACAAAAGAAATAATAAACGTGGCTTGAGAATACAGAGGTTAGGGAATCAATGGAATATTGAAAGGAGAAAAAAAAAGAGGGGGGGCTGAAAAGGAAGAAAAGAGTGGATAACTGAAGGGAGAAAAAGAGTGGGAAAAATAAAGGTTTTAAAAAAGAGATAGGAAAACTGATGGAAGAAATGGAAAGGAAGACTGTAAAGTAAAATGTAAAGGAAGGGAAATAACACATGAAAAAAAGAATGAGACTAATGTTTCGTATATTGGATTATCCTCTCATTTTTTTTACCTCCGCATAGACAAAATAACTGTGTACCGAGAACTATACCACTGAGAGTTTCCCTAGATGCCAGCCAAAGTCAAAAACACATTAAGGACAAGAGAAACACAGAATTAGAAAGAAGCACCATTGAATGAACAGAGCGTCCCAAAAGTTCCTCTACCTTTCCTGGAGACCACTGTAGAAACACAAACGTCGCTACGTGGAGAAAGAGTGTGCTATTTTGTAGAGAAATTGTCAGTTTTTAGACACGCCTTATCAGCTCTTCCAGTCCATGTACTGACCAGAGCAGAATTTTAAAATGTTCTAACGTTTCAGTGCCATTGAGGAGACCTGCGGTTTGCTGAAAAATAAAGCTTTGTGCGCCTTCATGAAGATGACGCAAACAGTCAATAAACATGCTGATATAGAACATGCTGAGATAGGCCATGTTGATGTAGAACATGCTGAGATAGGACATGCTGATATAGAACGTGCTGAGATAGGACATGCTGATATAGAACATGCTGAGATAGGACATGCTGATATAGAACATGCTGAGATAGGACATGCTGATATAGAACATGCTGAGATAGGACATGCTGATATAAAACACGCTGAGATAGGACATGCTGATATAGAACACGCTGAGATAGGACATGCTGATATAGAACATGCTGAGACAGGACATATCATGTACAGCGTCTTTCTCCTAGAAGAAAGGCCCCCCCCCCAAAAAAAAACGTCTCCCTGAAACTGGTGCTAGAAACGACTCACATCTGTTGTGGTGACCCCTTAGACCCCTTGACCAGACCATTTGTGACTTATTTCTTGTGAGGGTACATTAAAAACAATATTTCTGTACCCCCCCCCCCCTCCCTTCCACAGAATCTGAATATTCTGAAGCAGAGAAAAACACGGACCTCAAAGCATGTTAATCCAGATCAGTCAGTCAGTCAGTCAGTCATTTGCATATCCCTTGCGGAACTTTGCCTCCCTAACAGCACTCCTGTAGGCCTCTCGGTTGTCAGCAAGATGTCCTGATTATCAACGATGTCTTACAGCCATCTTCGCCTCGGTCTTCCTCTCTTTCTTTTTATTTACCCTTTCAAGACTGTCCTCTCTAAACTATCATGACGTTTAATGTGTCCAAAATATTTGAGTTTTCTCTGTTTACTCTTCCTTACTAGCCAGCCTTCTGCAATATTAAGTTCTTCTGCTATGGATATATTTGTTCTTTTTTGTGTCCATGATATTTGAAGGACTCTTCTGTATCATTTAAATTCAAAGACATTTATGTGTTTCTCATCTTATTTTGTTAAGTGTCCAGGTCTCACAGACATACGTTGTGATGGGAAAGATGCATGCCCTTAAAAATGTTTTTTCTTCTTCTTCTTCTTCTTCTTCGTTCACTTCTACCACCAAAAACCGCACTGTGAACCTACTGAATTCACGCATGTGGTCCTCGTTAGGTCCCGTGGTCCCCTGTGTGGTCCAAAATAGACCACACGAGTTCCACGAAAGGACCACAAGGGGTTCAGAGTATCACAGTGCTTTAGCCTGTATTCTTGGTGGGTCTCGGAAGCGGGATTGCGTGACACCGTGGTTTTCATTGCACCAGTTTGGTCTAGGGTTGGACTTTCTCACCGGAAGACCTCGACGTGTTTGGAATATCAGTGCATCCCCGCTGGGTGAGAGGCGTAAGCCCACCCAGGCCAGAGTTGGACTTTCTCACCGGAAAACCTCGACGTGTTTTGAGATACCCGTGTATCACCGCCGGGTGAGAGGTGGTTGCCCATCCAGTCCAGGGTTGGACTTTCTCACCGGAAAACCTCAGCGTGATTAGGATACGCAGACATCCCCGCCGGGTGAGAGGTGGTTGCCTATCTAGACTTCCCTGGTCCAGTGTCTCCGACTTCAGCATTTTGCGGTCGTGGCCGCTACCCTTCCTAGTTGTGACCAGGATGGAGCTTTTGTCCAGGAGGACGAATCCTCGCCACTAGTGACTTCTACCCCTGGGTTGAGCCGGTTTAGGCATTTCCCAGTATGGGCGTGTTTGGGACGGGACCGACCTCTGGGGCAGAGGTACTGTGACATTCATAGCCTTCAAGATTCACCCCTGGTATGAGCCGGTTTAGGCAAAATTCACCAGTATGGGTGTTTATCAGGCGTTACCGACCTCTAGAGCGGAGGTGGCATGACATGTCTAGCCATCGAGTTCCACCCCTGGTGTGTGCCGGTTTAGGCATATTTCACCAGTGTAGGTGTATTTCGGACGTAGGCGGCCTCTAGAGCAGAGGCGCCGTGGTATAGCTCTCGTAGCGATACTACTGGACATACCAGGTTAAACTTCACTTTCCACCACCTTTTCCCATCGGCGCCGCACAGCAACCTTTATTTCCGCATTTACTTCCTTAACCGGGAGGAGCTTCACTCCACGCGCGGCATTTGAAGAGTCAAGCCAGCAGTGACTTAACCTCTGGGACAAGCCGGTTCATGCATTTCACCCGATATGACTGCACTCAGGACATGGCCGACCTCCAGACCAGAGGTGCCGTGATTTGACTGTTTGCTTCGATTTATCCTTTCAACCACCTTTTCCGCAGTGATGCTGCGCGGCAACCTCATTTGCAAATTTCATTCATTGGCCGGGAAGAGCACCGCTCCACGCACGGCAGCTGAAGATCTCGCCAACAGCGGAAAAAAAAAATGTTTTTTTGTAGTTCTGTAAAACAACAGCTTGGTTTGACATAAAACAAGGGGTCCGTCGGTGGTGGATTTTGTCGCCTTACTCATTTAACTTGTAATACTGAAAATATAATGAGCAATTTTAGAGAAGATGTAGGCATAGAATATTACGATGCCATAACAATTGGAGGTTATGAAATACTAGAGATTAGATATGCTGATGACACAGTATTACTGTCCACAACACAAAAAGGAATGGAAAAACTAATTATGTCAGTCCATAAGAACAGCAAAGAGGAAAACCTCTATCTAAATGCAAAGAAAACTAAATTGATGACATACTGACAAAACAAACAAGGCAGCTGACATATGTATCAATGAGGAAAAATTGAAAGAAGTAGAGAGTTTTGAATATCTTGGATCACTACTAACTAGTAGTGGAGATACAATGAGGGAAATTAAAAGGAGGACATCTATCGCTCCTCAGAAAGTAAAACAACTAAAGAATCTGTGGAGAGGAGCAGACAGAACTACAAAAATAAGATGCATACATCTTTCCCATCTCAAAATATGCCTTTGAGACCTGGACACTTAACAAAACAGCTGATTGAAGAGTTCTTCAATATCATGGACACAAAAAAAAAAAAACAAATATATCTATACTACAAGAACATAACATTGAAGAAGGCTGGCTAGTAAAGAGGATTAAAGAGAGAAAACTTAAATGTTTTGGACACATTAAACGTCATGATAATCTAGAGCAGACCGTCTTTGAAGGGTACATAATGGGAAAAAGAAAGAGAGGAAGACCAAGGCGAAGATGGGTGCAAGACATCGTTGATGATCTGCAAATGGATGGATCAGCAGCAGGGCATCTTGCTCACAAGCGAGAGGCCTACAAGAGAGCAGTTAGGGAGGCAAAGTTCCGCAAGGGACATGCAAGCGAATGAATGAATGTGTTCTGTCCGTTCGTCTCCACAGCTTCTTTAGTTGTTTTATTTTTTTCAAGAGCGGTAGATGTTCTCCTTTTAATTTCCCTCATTGTATCTCTATTATTAGTTAGTAATGGTCCAGGATATTCAAAACTCTCTACCTCTTCCAATTTTACTTCACTGATATTTACACAACCCAGCCCATATTTGTAACTTACAATATAGAGTAACTTCCCTCCAGTTTCTTTGTACCGAAATTTCTCATCAAAATTTATTCTGCTGGAGAATGGAAATTAATTTAACAGCAAAAGAGCTCTATCATCCCTCTGGAAGTGCCCTCGTGAAGACACTGATGGCAATCTCCGTTAGACAGCTTAAGTGAGTGCAGGTACTGCCATAATAGTAGTTCTGCGTGAGTTATAGATGAGTCAAATCTGTAATAAGCAAAGTTGAGTGTTGAACTGTAAGGATGCAAACAAACAAAAAAATGGAATATAGATGAATGAGAGAAGGATCTCCGGGAAAGAAAAGAAGCCCGTCCTACAGAATGAAATTGCTGAACTAAAATAAAATGCTGGCAGATGTTGGAACAAATCCCTTAAATCTTCTATTTCACGTTTATACGTGACCCCATATTTTGTCTCCAGTGTTCCGCGGCTCTCAGGCGCGATTAAGCTGTTTCATCGGATTTCCCCACATCTGGGAACCGTGTAAGCCCCAGCGCTGGCCATATCTATACCGATCTGACACATTGATTATCTCAGGGCTTTTCAAACTGTATCTGAATGGAGACATTTAGATTTTTTTAATTAGTGTATATGGGACTCGATTAGGTGCCTGGGTGGCGCAGTGATTAGTTCGCTGGTCTCTCACACGAGGATCGGTGTTTCAACTCCGATTGGAGAATCCCTGGTCATTACGCAGAAGAAAAAATGGTACCTGGTACCTGAAAGTGGAGAAGGGAAGGCGGCCAGATGTGATTCTTTCCACTTTACATACTGATGTACCGCCAGTTAAAGGAAAATATGGGCATTGTAACGAAATCCCCAAGCGCTGCTTCTGCATGACAGAATTCTCTGTATCCCGTGGTATTTGCGTACGGTACGGGTGTGACATGTTAGTGCTTTCAGTTTTCTATATCACCACAGCATTTGAGGTAGGGGTGCCAGCACCTGTCCTCGCTGCTTTTGTTTTCTTAGTGAAATCCCTGGTACCCGTTTTTTTTTTTATGCTGTGTACCGGTCTGTTCGAATCAGGGAATCTTCTGGTCGGAAGGCAAGAGAAGTAGCCACTACACCACTGCGGAACTATGATAGAATTATGTTTGAATTATTTATTTATTTTTAGAAACTTGCTCTCAGTTACGTCTGTGGGGGAGGGAGGGGGAGTCGTCAAAAGAAGTCAACTACAGTCGTTGTCATGTTATGGCAGTGTTAGCATTTTAGTAAAATGACACCTGTTAAAATGTTGCAACAATGCAAGTTAAATATTTGTTGTCTTGAGGCTAATGTTGTTATTAATAAAGATATTTGGTCCAGATCGTGGGTTGTTGTTTCAAGATAAACATTTCCTTGTTCTTGTTTGATTATTTCCTGTTCCTAATTTATCCTCATTTCCGTCCTCTTTCTTTCTTTCATATTTTTTTTTATAAAAACAGACACGGAGAAAAAGAGAGAGAGAGACAGACGGACAGACAGACAGATAGACAGAGAGAAAGAACGAACGAACGAACGAACATACTTTATTTTCAAAGCGTTAAAACTGGGCACGCAGGCCCGTCTGACATTCTACCCTTCATCATACAGCTTTCAATCAGTCACAGTCATTCGGCATTTGTTAATGAGCATACAAATCATGAAAACATATTAAATGATTACATACATAAATAATAAACGTATCTCATGTCATACACTCTACACTCTGATTTATGCAACAACATGAAATAAACTTGCATTCTTACATTCATTCAAAAATAACAAATTATAGAAAAGCAATAAAAAAAATTACAACAATCAAGCCATACTTTAAACTACCTTAATCTATGCTTAGGGATGCATATAATCCATATCAAACAGATGTTGACAAAGTTTAAAGTTATAAGAACGAATATTACTTATGAGTTTTACGTGAATTGGTAGGGGATTCCAAAGGTGGGCAGCTGAGTAAGAAAAGTTTGTTTTAAAAATGTCAAGCCTTGGTTTTATGAGAATACAGTTGCTTAAGCATTGACTGCGTTTTGGGTTGGATTTGAACAACGACAACAAATATGGTGGAGCATTGTGCGATAGAATTTTATGAACTAACTTGGCCTTGTTGAAAAGAAATCTCTTCTTGAGGGGTAGAATATCAAGATGTTTGTCCTTATTTGTAATACGTGTTGTATTTTTGTCATCTACAAGCTTTACTGCTCGTTTTTGAAGTGAATAAAGTCTTTTCATGTTTGACATGGAACAACCATCCCAGACTGTGTAGCAGTAGTCCAAGTGTATTTGTACCGGTGATATATAGTATATTTTTCTGGTGTCTGTGTCAAGAAAATGATTAATTTTAGTAAATTGGTAAACTTTTTGTGCAATGAGTTTGGTTAGATTGTCTACATGATGATTCCAGCTGAGTTGGTGGTCAATCATGAGACCTAGAGTTTTATGTTCACTAACATTCTCTATCTGTGAAGTTCCAGCATGGAGCTGTAGTGTTGTTGTTGGTGAATTTGTTAATTTCTGTCTTGTTGTAATGAGCATGGATTTTGTTTTACTGGTGTTTATGAGCATTATGTTGTTGTTGCTCGAGTTAATTAGACTGTTTATTTCAATTTGAAGAGTTGACTCAAGATTAATACAGTAATTGTCACTAGTGTACACTGTTCAGTCATCAGCAAAGAGGTCACAAGATGATTTTTTGAGATGAAGTGGAAGATCATTGATGTAGATGGTAAACAGGAGAGGACCAAGAATAGATCCCTGTGGAACACCATTATCAACCACAGAAGAACTTGACTTAGAGTTTTTGAGGCAAATTACCTGTTGCCTGTTGGAAAGAAAAGATGTAATAAATTTTGTCAAGTCAGGGTGCAATCCATAAGTCTCAAGCTTTCTAACTAGGATTTCATGATCAATCATGTCAAATGCTTTTTTAAAGTCAACAAAGACAGCACCACATAATTTATTATCTGTTATATTAGATAACCAACATTCTGTCATTTTGTGAGAGCTATGTGGCAGGAATGTTTCGGCCTAAAACCTGACTGACAGTCAACAATCAAATCATTTTCTTGTATGTGTTGTAAGATTGTTTTTTGTATGTGTTTTTCTAGGGTTTTAGACAAAGTTGATAGAATGGAAATTGGTGTATAGCTTGAGGGATTTTTCTCTGAACCAGATTTAAAAAGGGGATATATTTTTGCAATTTTAAAAGCCTGAGGAAAATGACAACGTGCAATGCACAGAATGTAAATGTATGTTAATGTATCTGTAATTACTGGGGCAAAGTAGCGTAATATCTTGTTGGTGATTTCATCAAGTCTTGCTGTTTTGTTCTTCTTTAAAGATGAAAGAATGAAAGATAATTGTAAACTTCACTAACTGACATGAAAGGAATACTGGGTTGCTTTAATTTTGCAGATTTGCTACCTATAAATGTATTTAATTCGCTTAAGTCAAAAGTAGGGGTTGGTAGTGAACATTTTAAGATATTGACTTTTACTCTGAAGTGATTGCTGCACTCTTCACAAGCGGGCACACGATTATAACTCTGCAAGTCAGACTGTTTTCTCTTGCTTGCTAGCATGTTAATTGCTTTCCAGATTTATCAGATTTGTCTGATTTATTCTGAACTAGAGCGAGAGAGACTGATTGATTGATTGATTGGTTGGTTGATTGATTGATTGATTGACTGATTGATTGATTGATTGATCTTTATTTCAAAAGAGTTAAGAATTGGGCATGCAGGTCCTTTGTCATACAACTTTCACTCTCTGAGAGAGAGAGAGGGAGAGAGAGAATTTACTAATGAAAAACAACAGACTGAAGTAGCTCAGGCAATGGGAGAGTATGGAGGAGGACAGACAAACAAAGATGAGTTATACGGAAGTGATGAAAGGTGATAGACCAAGAGGTGGACTTAGACAACGATGGCGAGACAACCTTGATGAAGATATACACGCTCTTGGGACCGATAATTGGCAAGGAAAGATCAAGACAGAGAAGAATGGAGACGTGTCTTGTCTGCGATAGTGAGTATCAGTGCCACGAAACTGCTGAATTCAATAGCTGCTCATATATATATATATATATATATATATATATATATATATATATATATATATATATATATATATGCCTATTCAACCTCTATGTCTTTCTTTAGCCATTTCACTCTTTGCATTTTTTAAAAATCTATCCGCCTTAATTTCTTGTATCATCTTATTTTAGTGCCGTTGTGATGTAGTAAAAATGAAACTATTCATTAACCACGAAGGATAGATATACGTAGAAGGAACAGCTGTTGATGACGTAAGCCATTTTGCATATCTCGGCAGCTACATAGACCAGGATGGTGACACCAGAAAGGAAGTTAGAATTCGAATTGCAAAAGCAGCATTGACCTTCAAGAATCTTGAGAACATATGGCATTCAAAAGTTATAAGCATAAAAACCAAGTTAAGATTGTTCAATTCAAATGTAATATTCCACCCTCATTTATACATGTGAAAGCTGGAAAACAACTAAAGAAATAGGCAAGAAATTAGACTCTTTCGAAAACAAATGCCTCAGGAAAATACTCGGTATAAAGCGGAATGAATTCAAGAACAACGCAGAGATAAGACGGACAAGCAAACAACAACCTGTCTCATGGGTGATCAGAAAAAGAAGATGGACATATGTCGGTCATGTGATGAGAAGAAACAATCAAAGGATCCCCAAACAAGCTATCAAGTGGAACACAACAGGCCAAAGAAAAAGAGATCGACCACGTGAAACTCTAAAGAGGACAGTGCTAAGTGAATCCAGTTCAGTGGGCATAACATCCCTTGATGAGATTGAAAAACTCGCCGAAGACAGGAAATCTTGACAAACTACCACGCGGACCCTGTGTGACGTTTAGCGGCACGGGAAGCATGTAAGATGTAAGATGTGGTGTAGTTGTTATTGCACTCGCCTCTCGAGTAGAAGGTTCCTGGTTCGATTTCGCACTCAAGCAGAATTTTTCCCGGATTGGCCAGCACCTGGGTCAACTCAGCTTAAAAAAACTGGTACCTGGAGGTTTCCATCAATAAAGCAAAGTGAGCGAGACAAGGTGCTAGCATTCCTACCTCAGACGATGTAGTGGCCTAGAAATGTGAAGGCACTAACACTTCACACACCCTACTTCGGCAGGCAAATGAAAAAGGACATAGATTTCTTTTGTCATCTTATTTGTCGACGTATTGCCGTAAGTGGAAATAGGTAAACAATGACTATTCTAGGTAAACAATGACTATTCTAGGTAAACATTGACTATTCTAGGTAAACAATGACTAATCTCCTTCACTGTTCTACTTTTCTTGTAAGTGAAAAACCAAGCCGAAATTGGAGGTGCTGGTAAACACGAATATTGGTTGCTGTTTTATCACATTTTAATAACGGCAAGTAGAATTAGTTATACACTCTTCTAATTCTTTTCTGCTTATTTCGTATATTTGACTTCTCAGCCCTACATTTCACTAGTATTTTGCCTTAGTGACTCTGAGCTTAAACCTCCACTGTAACTTGACTCTATAGTATCAACGACAGACAGTCAAGATTTCTCTCTTTCAGACAGTCGAGGTACATCTCTTTCGTCGTTGCTTCCTTGTCGGCTTTAGTGCCTGCTTGGAGTCTGGTGGGTGTCTTTTGGTGTCTACTTGGTGTCTGCTTACTATACGCTTACAGACCAGCTCTCCCAGACACGGACAGTCACTCTGTGGCAGCACAAGTAGCAGCTGTGTAGATTATGATGGCTTTAATTTGGTGCAAGTGGTGACATAATGGCAGTGACGATGAATGGAAAACAGTGGCAGTGATAATTCTAAGTAACACGACATGGCGTTACTCCAGCAAGACAAACATATATGATTTCAGGCGTCTACTAACGCCATGAAGACTTCGACGCCAGCAGAATCCTACCACATACTATATTCACTATTCTATACTACATAAACCAATCCCGACGACTAAGACACAGACTAAGCTCCTACCCTACAAAAACTACGTCCTGCTCTGACAACACTAAGACTGACTGACCCAGAGCCTTAACTTGCCTCCCTTGATCACCTGGTCAGTCTCTACTTCCACGAGTTCCACGGCCAAGGCGTGACATGCGAGCACGTGGCTTCAGTGGGGAATGAAGTGTAACAATTATTTAACAATACTATGGGAAATAACCTTGCATTTACCCAACTTTTAGACTTGAAAATGACTTACCTAACTTTTTATGTTAAAAAATCGCACATACTATTATTCTGGGCCGACAGGCGTTATAGCCGCGACACAAGGCAAGACAGCTCTCTTGAGGGCGAACGAAGAAGAAAAAGAAAGTATAATCAAATGTATAACTATTTTCATTTTAAAAAATCTATTGTCTTTACGGCTACGTGAAATATCCCAATCCGAACACTTGTTCCGCAAATTTGGTTCCCCCCCCCCTTTTTTTTTTCCTTCCCCTCCCCCCCCCCCCCCCCCCCACCCGCATATTTGTTTAGCATTTTGTATCACTTAGAAAAAAAGAGGAAAATATGCAAGGGACAAAATATCGAAGGGACATAATCCTCTATATTATGAAGTGACATGTTAAATATTGGGTTGTTTCTCTTGATTGACGCCATTACTTGTTCCAGCGCGAGATTTAGGGAGGTACCATTGTGCACGAGGTTACAAGTTGAAATGAACATGGACTACGAGTTTCTTGGCGAGTTATCTCGGGGATAACCAGTGGATTTATTAAACCTATGCATTTTTTCATCCTTATTAATGCGAGTTGACTAAGTACAGACAGACGGATGGATGGATGGATGGATGGATGGATGGATGGATGGATGGATGGATGGGCATACATACATACATACATACATACATACATACATAGAGAGCAGATAGAGAGATGGTGTGGGGGGAAAGACAGAGAGCATAGAGACAGAGCAAGAAGCAGGTACCGAGAGAGCAAAGAGAGAGAGAGAGAGAACAGACTGACAGAGAGATAGCAGAGAGAGATGAGAGAGATAGAAAGAAATAGAGACTGGGAGAGCATAGAGGCAGCGAATAGAGAGAGAGAGACAGAGAGATGACCGGGCACAGAAAGAGAGAGCATAAGAGATAAAGAACAGAGAGACAGGAACACGGACAGAGAGAACTGAGATAGACAGAAAGAGAGAGAGAGAGAGAGGTAGATTTAATTTAGAAAACGTCCGTAATAAACAATATTTCAGCAAAAATACAACAATAGAGAGTAAAGAATCGCAAACAAAGCATTGAGTCAGAAAATCACTGTAAAATCTTGACTCCACAAGAAATAAATGGAATATTTTAATAATTAGGAAGTAAATTACACAATTTTTTTTAAAACCATTACACATGCAATCTTCCATGATGATCAAATGTGGCAACACTAACTATATACCAGATGCTGCAATACAGTCCTCTCTTAGCGCTAACTTCTTCTGAAACAAAGTTTGAACAAGTCGCTTGCTCTTACTCCACACATCAGACAAGCAGCCAGACTAAATGTCCAGTGGAGCAAAGATTCAAGAATACCATTTCTGAAAATGTCCAGTATTCACATTTTTTTTTAAATCTAGAAGCTTAAGCAACTGCCACCAATGCCTGGAGAAAGTGATGTCCTGTATTCAGGAACGTGATGTCCTATATGTGTGCTCTCCTACAACTTGACTGATACAGCCTATATGTGTGTTCTCCTACAACTTGACTGATACAGCCTATATGTATGTTCTCCTACAACTTGACTGATACAGCCTATATGTGTGTTCTCCTACAACGTGACTGATACAGCCTATATGTGTGTTCTCCTACAACTTGACTGATACAGCCTATATGTGTGTTCTCCTACAACTTGACTGATACAGCCTATATGTGTGTTCTCCTACAACTTGACTGATACAGCCTATATGTATGTTCTCCTACAACTTGACTGATACAGCCTATATGTGTTCTCCTACAACTTGACTGATACAGCCTATATGTGTGTTCTCCTACAACTTGACTGATACAGCCTATATGTATGTTCTCCTACAACTTGACTGATACAGTCTATATGTATGTTCTCCTACAACTTGACTGATACAGAGTAACAGGACGGTTTGTGAAGGCTTTTTTTAAATTCCCTACTTTAAACTTCGCCAAAACCAACTTGGCATCGCTCAGTACACTCAGCCATTAAATCCCATAGTTATGTTAATTTCAAATACATTCTATATCAATGGGCATTCTTTTTTCCATAGTGCAATATTTAGTCTTTCTATAACATCTAATACCATAAATTACTTCGTCACACACTCATTTTGTGTGTACGTTGACATAAGATTCTTGTCGGAGGAGAAGACCAAAAAAAATGTACTGTACCAACTGTTCTTAACAAATGAAGTTAGTAGTGTTGTTCACTTTCTTATAATAAGTTCGGTTTTTTTTTTGTGAGATCAGCATGCGAACGCCATATTATAACAATGAAGGTCAAACTGAAGCCTAGAGATATATGCCACGTGCTTAGATTACTACAAGCTCACTTTGTGTTGACTATGTAACAAAACATAGGAGATAAGATAACACGAGTTAGCCAGAGTTTGCTGAAGTCCTTCTAGCGACCGATTCCCACGGGCAAACCGGCAACTGGGGCCTGGATGGGGATGCCAATGGCCTGGTTCTGGCCCCCGAGAAGGCCCCCTCCTCCGAGCAGAGAGGAGAGTAGGAGGAGTTCCACCAGCGAGGACCCTCCTGACCCGTGGGAGCCGTGATGGTTGTGCTTCATGCTGCTGGACCCAGCGTCGAAGTGGTGGACGTGGATGGTCTTGCTGGGCGGTCTCCTAGCAACCATAAACAAGGAGAATCAGTCAGTTTGAAAGTGTAGTAACTGTTAGTGTAAGTGAAGATGTAAGTTAAGTGTTGCTGTAAGTAAAAATGTAATTGACCAGTTTTAAGTGTTGCTGTAAGTAAAAGTGTAATTGAAAATGTAAGTTCAAGTGTTGCTGTAAGTAAAAATGTAATTGAAAATGTAAGTTTAAGTGTTGCTGTAAGTAAAAGTGTAATTGAAAATGTAAGTTTAAGTGTTGCTGTAAGTAAAAATGTAATTGAAAATGTAAGTTTAAGTGTTGCTGTAAGTGAAAATATGAGTGGAAGGGTAAATCTTAGTGAAAGCGTACGTATAAGTGAAAGTGTAGCTGTAAAAGTGTGAATGGGAGTGCAAGTGTAAGTGAAATTGTAAGAAATGTAAGTGCAGGTGTAAGTGACAGTGTAAATAAAGATGTGAGTGGAAATACACAGTCTAAAAAAAAAAAACACCTACGTGCTCACCTGTTTATATTCAGCCTAGCACATGCAAACAAAATGCAAGCATAAATACATGTGTACATGCAAAAACATTCATATACATGTATATGCAAAAAAATTCATATATATGGGCATGCAAAAATATTCATATACTTGTACATCCAGAAATATACATATGCATATATGCAAATATATATATATATACCTGTACATGCAAAAATATACAAATGTTGACATGCAAAAATATACATATGTGTACACTAAAAGTAGAATACGTAACAGTCGAAGAACTTAGGTCCTACTGTACGCAGAAATTAACAAATTGTTAAAGTATTGTATGTAACTGACAACCTAAAGGGATATATGGACATATACAGCAGAGAGAAGGGCTGCTAAACAAAGCACTGACACGGGAGACAACCAAGAAAATAGCACGGGACCTACAAAAGTGGAGATCTCTCGCTACCAGCAGACCCATTTGTTTGGAACACGGAAGGGAATGGAGAGATTGAGTGCAAGTGATGCTAAAGTTAAGTGACGCAAAGTATTTAACTAATGTGTATAAGTGATGCCAAAGATAGGTGACGCACAGTATTTAACTAATGTGTATAAGTGTTGCCAAAGTTAGGTGACGCACAGTATTTAACTAATGTGTATAAGTGTTGCCATAGTTAGGTGACGCACAGTATTTAACTAATGTGTATAAGTGTTGCCAAAGTTAGGTGACGCACAGTATTTAACTAATCCTTAACTAAATATAGCAGAAATCACATTTTATATATTATTTTCATTTTCCATCCACATTTAGTGTTCTTTGAAAACATAGTTTCCTTTCTTTGTTTAAAAACACATTCCTTGCACCTGTACCTACATTATTATGTCATATTTTACTTTTCTTATAATGTTCTTTAACTTTACTTTTTTAAAATTACTTCAAATGTTCAATCACTTAAAGTATTTACCATCGACGTTTATGTTTTCAGATCTTTACATCCGCTCACATGTTTCTCAAAGAGAAAGAAACGGAAAGGAAGAAAAAAAGTTGGAATAAGTATTCTGGGCAGACAAGAAAACAAACGAAGTTTCAGAACAGAACACACACACACAAACACTCACACACACACACAAACACTCACACACACACACACACAAACACTCACACACACACACACAAACTGATTAAAACAATAAGAAAATGACAGTCAAAATGTCTTGGACATGTCATGACAAGACAGAAGTTGACGAATCTGAAGACTGGAAAATCTAAGGGGAAAACGAAGAAAGGAAGGCCGAGAGAAAAATATCTCAGTGGCCTGACCAAGTTACATGGGAAAAAAAACGCATCTGAACTAAACGGAAACACCAAGGACCGTGCAAGATGGAGAAGCATGCACAATTTTGCACCTTTCAAAACGAACGCTTTGTTTACGTAGTAGCCGGTGCATATTGTTTATGCTCATCTCGACATAAAGGCGATTGTGGTTCTATGCTGTTCCAGAAGCTGAGATAAGTCATTTGCAATTTTTCATTAATTTTTTTTTTCATTTTTTATTGTTTGGTTAACATAAAATAAATGTGAAGCTTTACTTTGTCTCCTCTCTCTCTCTCTCTCTCTCTCTCTCTCTCTCTCTCTCTCATTCTTCGTCCTGTTTGTTTTTGTTTGATAAACGCCACAACTGTGTATTCGTTAAATAATAAAGCTGTTCCTATTTGTTTAGCTTTACTACTGTGCTTTGTGTATAGTTGTACACTACTTATCGTGTGTTACATATTTCTAACAATATTGTTCTGACACTTAAATTTGTTAGAACATTAGTACTTCACTTTGACTTCCAGGAAATTTCTTCCTACTCGAACACGACAGCCTTGATATGTATCAATATTTTCTATATTTTAAAACAATTATGACCAGAGGCAGGTACCCCCCACGAAAGCGTCCAGAAGCAGGCCCATTGACTGAAGGGGAACAGCCGTTGCATTGTTTCACCAGAGAAAGAAGGGGACCCACATGGCGAAATGTTGGGCCAATTGAGGAGGGATCATAGAATTCCACAGCAGAAACGTTGAATAGTTTAGGAAGCTAGCAGATAGTTTAACGCTACTTTACAAAATTACTCTTAAAATCCTCGACTGAAAGATCCACGAGGAGGGGGGGGTGGGGGGGGGGGGTGCTGAGAACTTTAGTCTGAGAACCACTGGTCTACAAAACAGACACTATTTTACAAAAACAAAAAAAAAAACATAAAATGTGAATAACATTTCTTCATTTTCACACTTTTCAGAGTTTTCTCATGAAACATCTTCATACCTTCTGTGATAGAACATGTCTGCGCGCACAACAGCCAGAGCCAGCGCTGCTGATAGAGAAGTAGATGAGTCACTCGATCATGACATTACTGTGATACCTCAGTCAAACATATTATTACTGTTATATCTTATTAAAACCTGTTATATCTCAGTAAAAACATAACACTACCTGTTATATCTCAGTAAAAACGCAACATTACTGATATATATCAGTAAAAACATAACATTAATGTTATATATCAGTTAAAACATAACATTAATGTTATATCTCAGTAAAAACGCAACATTACTGATATACATCAGTAAAAACATAACATTACCGTTATATCTCAGTAAAACCGAAACGTTACTGTTATATCTCAATAAAAGCATAACATTACTGTTATATCTCCGTAAAAAAAAATAACGTTACTGTTATATTTCAGTCAGTCATAGCATTACTACTTTTAAAGTTCATAATTCAGACTCCGGCTTCATTGCATTAGGGACAACCCCATATATGCCCCGCCGCATGCCGCAGCTTCCGTCCAAAAGAATGTTTGTTGATAGTTCCTGTCAAATGTTGGTTGTTTACCGTGCGTTGTCTACCACACAGTTCGGACTTTCAGCAAACATCTATTCCGGGTGTTAATTATGAGCTGGGCTGGTGTTAATTATGAGCTGAGCTGGTGTTACTTATGAGCTGGGCCGGTGTTAATTATGAGGTGAGCTAGTGTTAATTATGAGCTGAGGTGGTGTTAATTATGAGCTGAGCCGGTGTTAATTATGAGCTGAGCCGGTGTTAATTATGAGCTACACTGGTGTTAATTATGAGCTGGGCTGGTGTTAATTATGAGCCGGACTGGTGTTAATTATGAGCCCTGCTGGTGTTAATTATGAGCCGGACTGGTGTTAATTATGAGCTGAGGTGGTGTTAATTATGAGCTGAGTTGGTGTTAATTATGAGCTGAGGTGGTGTTAATTATGAGCTGAGGTGGTGCTAATTATGAGCTGAGCCGGTGTTAATTATGAGCCGGACTGGTGTTAATTATGAGCCGGACTGGTGTTAATTATGAGCTACGCTGGTGTTAATTATTAGCTACGCTGGTGTTAATTATGAGCTACGCTGGTGTTAATTATGAGCTACGCTGGTGTTAATTATTAGCTACGCTGGTGTTAATTATTAGCTACGCTGGTGTTAATTATGAGCTACGCTGGTGTTAATTATTAGCTACGCTGGTGTTAATTATGAGCTACGCTGGTGTTAATTATGAGCTAAGCTAGTGTTAATTATGAGCCGGACTGGTGTTAATTATGAGCCGGACTGGTGTTAATTATGAGCCGGACTGGTGTTAATTATGAGCTGGGCTGGTGTTAATTATGAGCTGGGCTGGTGTTCTTTCTCTATGCCACTTCGTCAGTCCATCTATCATCTTCTCTCTCTCTCTGCCTTGGCCTCTTTTGCCCGCTATCATCCCCGTGGTTATCAAATATTCCACCAACCCATTCTCATGAGAATGACGTGGCCTATGAATCTGGATTGCCTCTTCCTAAGTTTTTTAAAAAAGTTCTTGTCACTCTTCTTCTGCCTATGGCAGGACCTCTTCGTTTGATCTCTTCGTTGTCCGTGTTATCTTTAGCATTCTTGTACGGAAGCACATTTCCGCGACCTCCGTTGTGTTCATATTTCACATCCATAGAACAGGGTTAGTTCAGGACAACATTGTAGGGCTCTTTTCCTCGCTCTCAGTGCCAGCGAATGCCTGCATCAAATATTCATCAACATTATCTTAGCACGTCTTATTCCGTTCTTTATCTCCTATTCACATGTTCCATCTGAAGTTACGAAAAATATAATGGCACGAAAAATATTATAACATTAAAATTATAATAACACGAAAAATGTTATAACATTAAAATTATAATAACACGAAAAATATTATAACATTAAAATTATAATGGCACGAAAAAAAGTAGTACTACACAAAATATAGTCACGTCATTTGTTGAGGCAAGTGTGGAAATCTTTTATATATATATATAAACTCCTGTACATACCTGTCACAACTAAGAACAATTTAAATGATGACGATGATAGTGATGTCATTGTATAATAATCTTCGGGACAAAATCTTTAACCTTTCTTCTTTTTTTTTTCTTTTCTTCCTTAAGAAGTTAATTCGCTGTACTTAAAATTTGAAACTTTGGATATTTTTTTCAGTGGAAAATTTCAACAAAGTTCCGGTGGCATTCATTTATATATCGGGTTTTCCGAAGTGGCATTTAAACGCCTAAAGGGGGAATTCTTTCTAAATCCTTCTCATTTCCTTGATAGTTTCCGCTACCCTAAAACGTGATTATTTCCCCCTTTTTAAAGGGGGGAGAAACAATGTGTCAAGAGTTCACGAAAACGTTGACAGAGTTACAGTCCGTGAGAGAGGGGCGCTGCAAACATTGTGGCCTTCAACAGCCGAATGTTAAAGAGTTTTCGCCTCTGTCGTGCCCTCCTTAATCTGGCCCTAGGGAGGTGTACAGAAAAATGTTAACCCCAGGCCAAATGTCAGGCCCTTAGGTGTGTGTAGGTGTGTGTCTGTGTCAGTGTGTGTTGTGTGTGTACGCCTGAATAGGTAAGTTTATTAAGGAGATGAACGAATGAACGAATGAATGAACGAACGAACATACTTTACTTTCAAAGAGTTAAGAATTGGGCACGCAGGCCCGTCTACCATTCTACCCTTCATCATACAGCTTTCATTCAGTCACAGATATTCGGCATTTGTTATTGAACATAATATGCATGAGAAAAGCAGAAAATGAATAAGTAGATCATTAATAAACCCTTTCTTTCCATATACTCCACATTCTGCTTAACTACATGAAATAAACTTTATTACGCTCTCACATTCATTGTAAACTAACAAATTTATAGAACAACAATATAATAGATACAATAATCAAGTCATACTTTAGGTTAAACTAATTTAGACTTTCATAGTACATACACCTATACTTTTCACAAAGCAGATACATCCAGGTGCATATATTCACACACACACACACACACATTTACCACACACACACACACATATATATATATATAAACACTTCCACACATGTACATATATACACATACATTCACATGTATACACATAAAGACATGTGCACACACACATGTAAGTGCAGACACACACACAAATATATATATGCACACATACATACCAGTATATATGTATACACTTACATGCATACATACATATATACGCACACATATATATAAACCTACACCTTGTCATAAGTGTATATAAAGTATGCACAAACACAAATATATATTAGGGAGGCATATAGTCCATCTCAAACAGTTAGTGACAAAGTTTGAAGTTATAACAGTGAATATTGCTGATAAGTCTTACGTGGGTTGGTAGGGTTGATGAGGATGAGACATGAAAATGAGGGATGAGGATGAGAGATGAGGATGAGAGACGAGGATGAGAAACGAGGGTGAGAGATGAGGATGAGAAACGAGGGTGAGAGATGAGGATGAGAGACGAGGATGAGAGATGAGGATGAGAAACGAGGGTGAGAGATGAGGATGAGAGACGAGGATGCGAGATGAGAGTGAGAGATGAGGGTGAGAGATGAGGATAAGAGATGAGGGTAAGAGACGAGGATAAGAGATGAGGATGAGAAATGAGGAAGAATAGAGTAGAGTGTGTGAAGCGAAACGTACGGCAACGTAACCAAAAACCGTGCTGATAATTGAAAATTAAATTTTAAAAGTAACAATACAAATACTCGAAAGTGGGCGCTAGAAAGAAAACAAACAATCTTTAGCCAGGTCTGGTCATGGTGCAGGTAATTAGTGAAACAGTTTTGGACATAGTTTCTCAAACACATGCCTTGAGCCTTGGCCACAGGTAAGACGGCTCAGAAAACAAGGCTGAAAATGCTAAACTAAAGAAAAAGACGAAATGCGTTGGCCTGATGAAGACAGCCACTGTGCAGAGAAGAGAAATTTTATAGGAAAAAGATTGAAATGTACATTTCAAACGTTTACAAAGATTCTCAGAGGAAAATGTAAGGAAATATTAATACGCTTAATAACATTATATGGCAATGTAAAGTGATCACACGCAAGTAACATATCGTACAAACAAACCAAGTATACCAAAGTATATAAAAAACTGTCTTTAGAAAGTATACCAAAGCTGTTTTTGGAATGTATACCAAAAACTATCTTTGGAAAGTATACCAAAAACTGTCTTTAGAAAGTATACCAAAATTTTGCCTTTGAAAAGCATTTTTAAAAATTGTCTTTGGAAAGTATACCAAAAATAGTTTTTAGAAAGTATACCAAAAATTGTCTTTGGAAAGTATGCCAAAAATTGTTTTTAAACGAAAGTAAACATTCAGGTGTTAGAGAACTTGGGAAAACTGAGGCGGAGAAGAACGAGGGGAGTCCAAGAGAAAAAAAATTTAGCCGACTAAGTGACATGGAAAAAGAAAACATCTGAATTGATTGCAACAATAATGATCGTACAAGATGGACAAGCATGGTTGACTGCGCTATCGGACCCGGCCTGTAGTGAATGAGTAATAATTCCATATGCTAAAAGTTGATTAAAATGACAAAACTAACAAGGCAGGTGAAATATATATAAATGAGGAAAAATTGGAAGAAGTGGAGAGTTTTGAATATCTTGGATCACTACTAACTAATAATGGAGATACAATGAGGGAAATTAAAAGGAGAACATCTATCGCTCTTCAGAAAATAAAACAAATAAAGAATCTGTGGAGAGGAGCAGACAGAGCTACAAAAATAAGATTTTTAAGGTCATGCATCTTTCCCATCACAACATATGCCTGTGAGACCTGGACACTTAACAAAACAGTTGAGAAACACATAAATGCCTTTGAATGTAAATGCTACAGAAGAGTTCTCCAAATATCATGGACACAAAAAAGAACAAATATATCTATACTGCATGATCTTAATATTGAAGAAGACTGGCTAGTAAAGAGGATTAAACAGAGAAAACTTAAATATTTTGGTCACATTAAACGTCATGATAATTTAGAGAAGACCGTATTGGAAGGATACATAATGAGAAAAAGAAAAGAGGAAGACCAAAACGAAAATGGCTACAAGACATCGTTAACGATCTGCAAATGGACGCATCAGCAGCAGGCCATCTTGCTCACAACCGAGAGGCCTACAGGAGTGCTGTTTGGGAAGCAAAGTTCCGCAAGGGACATGCAAATGAATGAATGAATGAATGAAAAGTTGAATCTTTATCTCACATAATGTCTGAACATATGATGTGTTGTGATTGAATATCGAAACATACGATGTACTGTGACTAAACGAAGGAATATTCTATGTACTGTGATTGAACAAAGCAACATACGATGTACTGTGACTAAACGCTGGAGCATATAAAGTACTGTGATTAAACGCAGGAACATATGATGTACTGTGGTTAAACGCAATAACATATGAAGTACTGTGATTCTTCTTCTTCTTCTTCGTTCGCAAAGTACTGTGATTAAACGCAAAAACATTATGCACTGTGATTAAACGCAAGAACATATTAAGTACTGTGATTAAACGCGGGAGCATATGATGTGCTGTGATTAAACGCAGGAACATATAAAATACTGTGATTAAACGCAGCAACATATGATGTACTGTGATTGAACCACGGAAAGCATAACGTACTGTGACTGTTTGGACAGTCTGTGCTCACATAGAAACAAAAAAGAGTCAAGATACACACACAGAACCTACTCTTGAAAATTATACAAAACTTTTGAAAAAAACAATTTTTTAAAAAAAAGGACACAATAGCAACAGAGATGAAAACAAAATTCCTGACAAATCATAATTCCTTTCGTCTCTTCATTCTTCATATTCTACGTCTGTTTCTTAACATCACGTCGAAAACATTCACTTTTCACATCTTTCTATAGTACAAGCATCACATAGGTCCAAGAATAGACTATTCTCTCCGTTCGTAAGTTTTCATAGAACCAATCACGTAGTTATTTCCCCTTGTCTATCAGTGTTTGACTTTCCTGAACAGCCAACACCATCTCTTGTGTGCTTTATGAAACCTTTAAGCGTGTCCTATTACGGGACTTAAATAGAAAAAAAAAACACACACACACACACAATATCTCCTCACACTGTGTATTCTGAAGTAGCCTATTTGTCACGACACTTCATAAATGTTATTGTTATTTTAAATGTATAAATAGCGGTCAGTCTGAAGTAAGTTACATGCGAAATTTGGCGCAGGAAAGGATTTCAACTGGCAGTTTTGGCCAATAACGTAATTTGCTGGAGATCTACTTGTTATCTCGGCCATGGCGTTTTTACTGGAGCTGGTAGTTGTACTAGGTGATTACTACTTTTCTTACTTCTATCTTTTCTTTTTTACAAGCAAATTATTTGTTATTTGTTTTCTGTTAGTAATCATTTGTAAATATTTTTATGCTGTGTATGAAATCTTGTACTAACCCCCTGTAACTGCGAGCTGTTGTTCCTTGCAACCCATACTGTAGAGATGTTGAGGCACAGCATCGTATCGGCGTGGGAGCGGGTTATGGCGGCTGCTTTTTCAGTCCCGGAGTACAACTAAAAACCAGGTGGGGTGTTCAATACTTCTTTAGCAGACTCCACCACAATGGGGGCTATGGCGATCCCTGGCCTGTTAGCCAGTCTAGGTCTGTTACTGGGGGTACAACGTAGAGGTGGGACAGGGTCTTGGTCAGCTATGGTTCGCTAACCCTGACGCTGGCATATCAGCTATGGATCGCTAACCCTGACGCTGGCATATCAGCTATGGATCGCTAACCCTGACGCTGGCATATCAGCTATGGATCGCTAACCCTGACGCTGGCATATCAGCTATGGTTCGCTAACCCTGACGCTAGCATATCAGCTATGGATCGCTAAGTTACGCCTCATCGGACAGCATTTCACCCCGAAACACTTCAGAAAAACTCTGTTTATGAAATATAAACATCCACATCAGCACAGCTCCATCACATTTTAGCAACAGCACCATACTTTCTTCACAATCATACTTCCTCTATACTAAGTTCTGTAACATGTACTCCAGAACTCTCACTGTATTAGATTTCAAACCCTTTACCCCAAAACATATTCATCTATTTCATCCACCCTCTTTTCGTCTTGACTACCATTGCATACTTCTCTTTCTCCTTCCCGCTTTCTCCGCCCCCTTTTTACTACCAACCTATCACTCTTCACATGTTTTCGTCTAAACATTCGCAACACTACACCACACGCACTTCCCGACGAAGCTTCTTGCAAGTCACAGCTGAATGCTCTATGTTGTCTTCTATGGGTTTTTTTTTCATTCATATTTGATGTATTATCATTTATATGAATTTATATTTTCTGTATTTCCTTATTTCTTTCTCCTGTACATTTTTTTATGACTCGGGTCTAAACCTAAAAGTTACAACTGTGTGCTCGTTAATTAGTAAAGCTGCTCCCACTTTTGTTTTAGATAGTTTTAACATTGTGTTATCACAGCTTTACCGCAGTGGCTTTATGTATATTTATGAATTTAGTTATATAAAATTATTCATGCAGCGAAAGATAAAAACTTATAGGAAAGGCAACCACGTGCCATGACACTGAAGCATACAGGGCATACATACGTTAGTGTCCCTATTTTACGTGACTTATCGGTACACTAAAAGGACACCCTTGCAGCCTGGAATTAGCAGGTATCCATTTATACAGCGAGACTGACAGCTAGGGCCTGCGGCAAGAATCGAACCAAATGCCAACGCTGTGAGGGATGATTGCACTATTTACCTCACTGCTGTGCCACAATAGTCATAAATATCATCAGTTATGACAATTATCATAGTGAATATTATAACAACTGCACAGTAACTCGCTAAAAATGATGGGAGAAGAAAATGAAATTATGATTTATACCTCAATCTTAATGTGATAACAAAAGAATAAATGATTTATTCTGAACTGATGTAAATGACTGCGCAGTGGAAATCAAAAGATGACTGGCAGATGAATCACAGAAGCTAGTTTAAATAGAGTTTGTGGCAAGATACCAAAAAGAAAACAAAGTTATGTTTGCTAAGAGCTTACATATTCCCAGTGGCAGCATAAAGATGCCACTACATGGACACTTAACAAATCACCAGAAAATGAATAACAGCATTTGAAATGAAATTTTACCAAAGACATTTACATATCATGGATAGAAAGAAAATCAAATAAAGAGATATTGATGGGATTAGGTGTCGCAGAAAACTGGTTCGTTAACACCATAACAATTAGAACGCTGAGATACTCATACCTCGGGCACATCAAGAGACATAACGGTTTGAAGAGATAGTAGAAGGCATAAGTGCCCACCAGAAGAGAAAAGGGGCATACGCAGGTGGACTCAGGGCATCACGCAAAGTCTGAATATGTATTTACTAGACGCTGATCAACTTGGGCAAGACCATTTTGCATTCAGGGAGGCTCTGAGAGGGACAACGTTCTGGAAAGGACAAGTCACATCAAGAAAATAATTTCATGTAAACGACCCAGTAATACATCACTGTAAAGTAGTTTTACAATATACAAGACAGTTTACAAATAGGTAGATTTTAAACTTTAGCCCGTTACGGAGGGAAGAATTGAAAAAAAAAAAAGAAAGAAATCGAACTTCGCTTCACTAATGACAATAACGAAGGGACACAACCGGAGTATTGTTTGCTGATCAACCCAGTAAGTTAATTCCCCTTGAAAATGCGTTGGTATTTTATTTGGGGTAGCGGATGCAGTTTACCCTGTCAATGTGGTTCCGGAATGGGGTCAGCATTTGTCGTATCTCTAGAAAGAGCGTTACAGAAAGGGCACAGTCGTACGCCCAGTTATGGCCGCATCTGGGAACTGGAAGTCTGGCCGTAAGTCGTTTTGACCGTAAATCGGCCGTTATAGGGAGATGTCAGACATGAAATACTGTCCCACTACTATAACATGTTACGAGATGTATAGACTTGTTACAATATAACAGAATGCAAATTTGCCCAGTAACTGAGTGGACATTAATCAGAAAATAAAGAATCACAACACATTCACGCTGTAATAGCTTTTCAGTGGCATACAAATATGGACATTTGCTCCACATACACTCACATATAGTAGTATCTCCGTGCCTTTTATGGCACTAAACATATCAGTGTATTAGTGCCAGTCACACGCACCAGGTATAGTACAATCTGTGTTATTTAACGGCACCAAATATAGTACAATCTGTGTTATTTAACGGCACCAAATATAGTACAATCTGTGTTATTTAACGGCACCAAATATAGTACAATCTGTGTTATTTAACGGCACCAAATATAGTACAATCTGTGTTATTTAACGGCACCAAATATAGTGGAATTTGTGTTATTTAACGGTACCACATATAGCAGAATTTGTGTTAATAACGACATCAAATATAGTAGAATGTGTGTTATTAAGGGCACTAACTAAAGTAGAGAAATAACAAGCGTGTATCTAAAGTCTAAGATGATTTAGAATGACTTGTTTGCTGCTACTGTTAATTGTTTCTATTTAAATATTTCTGCTTGTCACCGTGAAATACTAGAGTTACTAAAGTTAAGTTACTCTCTTACATGACTAGAGTTACTAAAGTTAAGTTACTCTCTTACACGACTAGAGTTACTAAAGTTAAGTTACTCTCTTACACGACTAGAGTTACTAAAGTTAAGTTACTCTCTTACATGACTAGAGTTACTAAAGTTAAGTTACTCTCTTACATGACTAGAGTTACTAAAGTTAAGTTACTCTCTTACATGACTAGAGTTATTAAAGTTAAGTTACTCTCTTACACGACTAGAGTTACTAAAGTTAAGTTACTCTCTTACACGACTAGAGTTACTAAAGTTAAGTTACTCTCTTACACGACTAGAGTTACTAAAGTTAAGTTACTCTCTTACACGACTAGAGTTACTAAAGTTAAGTTACTCTCTTACACGACTAGAGTTACTAAAGTTAAGTTACTCTCTTACACGACTAGAGTTACTAAAGTTAAGTTACTCTCTTACATGACTAGAGTTACTAAAGTTAAGTTACTCTCTTACACGACTAGAGTTACTAAAGTTAAGTTACTCTCTTACACGACTAGAGTTACTAAAGTTAAATTACTCTCTTACACGACTAGAGTTACTAAAGTTAGGTTACTCTCTTACATGACTAGAGTTACTAAAGTTAAGTTACTCTCTTACACGACTAGAGTTACTAAAGTTAAGTTACTCTCTTACACGACTAGAGTTACTAAAGTTAAATTACTCTCTTACACGACTAGAGTTACTAAAGTTAGGTTATGCTTAAGATGTCCTCCTTTTAATTTCCCTCATTGTATCTCCATTACTAGTTAGTAGTGATCCAAGATATTCACAACTCTCCACTTCTTCCAGTTTTTCTTCATTGATACATATTTCAGCTGCCTTGTTTGTTTTGTCTGTTGTCATCAATTTAGTTTTCTTCACATTAAGATAGAGGTTCTGCTCTTCGCTGTTCTTAAGACTGACATAATTAGTTTTTCCATTCCTTTTTGTGTTGTGGACAGTAACACTGTTTCATCAGCATATGTAATCTCTGCTATTTCATAACCTCCAGTAGTAGTAGTAGTAGTAGTAATAGTAGTAGTAGTAGTAGTAGTAGTAGTAGTAGTAGTAGCAGTAGTAGTAGTTGTTGTTGTTGTTGTTGTTGTATTAGTAGTAGCAGCAGTTGTAGTAGTAGTTGTTGTTGTAATTGTAGTAGCAGTAGTTGTAGTAGTAGTAGTCGTTGTAATTGTAGTTGTAGTAGCAATTGTACTAGTAGTAATATTAGTAGTAGTAGTAATATTAGTAGCAGTAGTAGTAGTAATAATACTAGTAGTAGTAGTGATAGTAGTGGTAGTAGTAGTAGTGATAGTAGTAGTAGTAGTAGTAGTAGTAGTGATAGTAGTAGTAGTAGTAGTAGTAGTAGTAGTAGTAGTAGTAGTAGTAGTAGTAGTAGTTCATCAATCTCGACCTGTTTGTTTAAATGTATATAATAAAGACTATCTACATATCTCCCCCACCCCCTCCCCAGTTTCGACTTTGATCCCTACCTACGGCCAACAGTTCCTGGCAGGTTGTGGGGTCGCCCTACTGGACATCCCTAACCCGGCCTCCGACACCTGCACGGCCTTCTACCGATGTTACAACAACAGGCAGTACAGCTTAAGATGCCCCTTGGGCCAGGCCTTTCACTTTGACAGAGCCAGGTGCAGGTACGAGGCATTTGAGTGCTTAAAATGTCAGGCCTTTGTGAGAAGGACCTACTGACAAAGTTTAAATAGCTGGGGTTTTTTTTTCAAATGCAGAAAAACGGGAGCTTTGGTGTCGGTACTGATTGACTGACTGATATGATGATGATGATGATGATGATGATGAATCATCTTGGCAGTCTTCATTTTTTTTTAAGTGAACAAGAAATTTGATGGTCCATGTCAGAGATCTGCAGTGCTTGGCTTCTCAGTTGACTCCACCACGAGTTTTTTTTCTAGACTCTTAACTGCCATTCTTATTACAGAAACTGCTGCAGGAAAACGTAGGTCAGGTCTTTGCCTGATCATCCCCAAAGTCTGAGAATAGAAATGAGTTCAAGGTTAAGGTAAGGCATCTCTGTCTGGTTATTTTGAGTCCTAGGCAAGGCTTACTGTTTACATCTACCTGGGTATTTCGAGTCCTAGACAAGGCTTACATCTACCTGGGTGTTTTGATTCGTAGGCAAGGCTTACATCTGCCTGGGTATTTTGATTCCTAGGCAAGGCTTACATCTACCTGGGTATTTTGATTCCTAGGCAAGGCTTACTGTTTACATCTACCTGGGTATTTTGATTCATAGGCAAGGCTTACATCTACCTGGGTATTTTGATTCGTAGACAAGGCTTAATGTTTACATCTACCTGGGTATTTTGATTCCTAGGCAAGGCTTACTGTTTACATCTACCTGAGTATTTTGAGTCCTAGGCAAGGCTTACTGTTTACATCTACCTGGGTATTTTGATTCCTAGGCAAGGCTTACTGTTTGCACCTGTAGAACTATTTAGAGGTTGGTACTACGACCCTCCCCCTTTCTTCCCCTCCCCCTGTTACCAACTAAACGACTGCCTAGCTGGCTTAATGATAGTGCTGATCTGGAATGCTGGAATAAGATATAGTCTTATTTTGCAGTCTTTTCTGATTTTTATTTTATTTTAAGATATGTTTTTATTGTGCTTGATCATGGGATTAGTTTACTGGGAAAAGGGTAAAACAAGGGTGGGGAGAGAGAGAGTCTGTGTGGGGGGAGAGAGAGAGTCTGTGTGGGGAGAGAGATAAAAACAGAAGAGAGAAAGGGGAGAAAGAAGAGAGGAGAGGTGAAAAAGGAGAGAGATAAGAGAGACAGTAAGAGAGACAGTAAGAGAGAAGAGAATAATATTAGAAAGAGAGAGAGAGAAAAGAGAGAGGAGAAAGAGAGAGAAAGAGAGGGAGAGAGAGAGGAGGGAGACAGATGAGAAAAAGAGATGAGAGAAAGAGAACGAAGAAATGAACGAACATTAATTTAAATGAATAAAGAACTCAAGATCAACGAAATTATACACTTCGGACTTCCACTTCAACGCTGTCTCAGGTTTTCAATATTGAAGGGAGAGAGAGAGAGAGAGAGAGAGAGAGAGAGAGACTACGCCAGTATTCTAAGCCAGTGTTCCTCACTAGAATGAATGAACATGTTTAGGCGTGAAATAATACCTGAGGAAAAAAAGGAAACGAAACAAAAAAGACTGGACTTTGTGAAAGAATACCTGAATGTAGGTAAATGTAAGGGACGCAAACATTATAAATTAGAAACGATCGTTTGCTAGAGAGGATCATCTCCCTTTATTTCTGTGTCCTGTTTTTAGCTATGTTTATTAATGTAGTAAACCACTTGTAGTACCTCTTACATTTAGACCAGAGAACGAGGTTGACTGCCCCTTACAGCTACAGAGATTCCAGGCACCGAATGTCCCTCATTACCTCCGTCCTCCACAGGTATGCATATCTAAACTCTCTCTCTCTCTCCCTCTTTTCTCTCTCTCTCTCTCTTTCTTTCTTTCTGTGTGCTTGTGTATGTGTGTGTGTTAGTTTGTCTTTCTCTCTCTCTCTATTTCTCTTTCAGCGTGTGTGTGTGTGTCACTGTTTCTCGTTTTTGTCTCTACGGGTGTCTCCCTCTGTTTCACTTTCTGTCTCTCTATATGAATCTGTGCTCCCTTTCTGCCTATGTCTCTGTCTATCCCCCTCCCTCCCCTCCCCCACTCTCTCCTCTCTCTTTTTCTCTGTCATATTCTCTGTCTTTTGTCTCTATTTGTCTTTCTGTCTGTCTGTCTGTCTCTCTCTGTCTCTCTGTATCTCTCCTCCTCTATCTGTCTCTCTGTCTCTGCCTTTCTCTCCCTCCCTCTGTTTCTCTCTCTTTCTCTCTCTCTTTCTCTGTCATTATCTCTATCCTTTTGTCTCTATTTGTCTTTCTCTGTCTGTCTGTCTCTCTCTCTGTATCTCTCTTTCTCTATCTATATCTCTGTCTCTGCCTTTCTTTCTCTCATTGCCTCTGTTTATATATATTATGTGCATCAGTTCTCATCCTCTAAAGGGACTATTTTCTGTGTGATAAACTTTTGATTGCTACAACACAACAGAAATACTAACTCTTCTGACAGCTAGATCAAACCCAGCGCATGATTGTAGTAGAGGATAAAAGCATGATTGTATCACGCGATGAAAGTATGATTGTATCACACGATGAAAACATGACTGATATCAAGCAAGTTCCATATAGAAGAACTTTTGGCATCCAACCATTCAGAAGACTTTCTTGCATCCCACCATACAGAAGACTTTCTTGCGTCCCACATTACAGAAGACTTTCTTGCATCCCACCATTCAGAAGACTTTCTTGCGTCCCACCATTCAGAAGACTTTCTTGCGTCCCACTATAAAGAAGACTTCCTTGTATCCCACCATAAATAAGGCTTCCTTGCGTCTCACCATACAGAAGACTTCCTTGCGTCCCACCATACAGAAGACTTCCTTGCGTCTCACCATACAGAAGACTTCCTTGCATCCCACCATAGAGAAGACCTTCTTGCATCCCACCATACAGAAGACTTTCTGGTATCCCACCATACAGAAGACTTCCTTGCGTCCCACCATACAGAAGACTTCCTTGCATTCCACCATACAGAAGACCCTATTGCATCCCACCATACAGAAGACTTTCTGGTATCCCACCATACAGAAGAACTTCTTGCATCCCACACTTTCAGATGACCTTCTTGCGTCCCAGATGATCAGAACTTGTTGCTGCACGTGTAATAAGTTGCTACAGGTATTATCAGATTCCTGCTGCTAGAGCAGCGACGAGATGGAAGATAATAATAATGCATGAGAAGATAAAAAAAAAATTACAGCTGTATCAACAAGTTGTAACCACCAAAACAAACAACACACACAACGAACACTACTCAATGAAAATATTTGGCAGCACAAAGAAAGACGCGATGATCTAGCTATGAGAAAAGGTTTAATTAACATGTTTAATAAACCTATAAAAATATAAACCCTACAGTAAATTCCCAGTTTTTAACTAGTCCAAGTTTTTTTTTCTTTCAAGGCCGCACAGGAGAGAGACGTGGAGATTCGGGTTGTCCATGTGGGTCCAGGGATAGACCCAAACAATCTCCAGTTCTTTAGCAACGGCAGGCAAGTTCCGGCCACCAGGCAAGCTGCGTCCCAGGTATCTATCTATCTATCTATCTATCTATCTATCTATCTATCTATCTATCTATCTATCTATCTATCTATCTATCTATCTATCTGTCTGTCTGTCTGTCTATCTGTCTGTCTATCTATCTATCTACATGCCTGCCTACCTATCTACCTATCTATCTATCTGTCTGTCTGTCTGTCTGTCTGTCTGTCTGTCTGTCTGTCTGTCTAAAGCTCAACATTTCTACAGACTGATATTCAATTACTACAGTCGACTAAAACAAAAAGTCAGTGTAGTGCTAAAAGGACTAATCGTTAAGACCATGTTTTCCACTACTGACCTTCATTATTTCTTAAAGTGACTGGGCGGGTCCAGATTTATAATTATTGTTTGTTATTTCTACCATATCATCATCAATAACAAACATAACAACCTCTATTCTCCTCAGAGGGGCGGCCAGACTCTCATAGCAGCACAGCAGCAAGCAGCTCAGCCGTTCAACCTTCAGCAGACGCCTGTACTGCTCCGTGCCCCGGACGGTCAAGTTCAAGGCTCAACATCTCAAGGTCAACCACTCCAAGGTCAGACAATTCAAGGTCTTTACATCCAGCCGCCTGCGCAAGGTCAGCCGAACGTCCCTATCTTGCTCACCTCAGTCGGGAATAACTAAAGAGCCATCATCTCCTTGATCCATGAAAGCTGTCGCTGGGACTTTGATCTAAATGTGAATACCGTTCTCTGTATTTTATATGTGCATTCAAAGCCATGATGAGGTTTTATATAGTTTTTGTAAATTAATAAATGTCTTGCCTCACACGATATCACTGTCTTAGTAACGAATGACTGTTGTACCAGGCTCTATGTAGGAAATGGATGGTTATAATCCTTAGGAACCAACCAAAATTCTGGGACGTGGCCAGAGTAATGAATTTTTTTCCTTTTTTTTCATCGTCATCATCATCATCATCAACTGTAATATCTAAAACCTATCTAAATCTCCGTCCAATAACATTTGTGTGCCGTAGGGTTGTGAAGTGTTAGTGCCTTCACATGTCAAGGCCACTACAACGTTTGAGGTATGGATGTCAGAACCTGTCCTCACTGCCTTTCTTTTCCTAGAACTCATTTTTTTTTTCTGGAGGCTGGGTTGACCCCTGTTGCTGGTCGGTCCGAAAAAAATCGAACCAGGGACTTTCTGATCAGCAGGCGAGCGCACTAACTGCTACACCACAGCGGCACCAACTTTAATACAGACATCATGAAAGTTTCAAACAGTCAGGCAGGACAGAAGGCTTCGACACACGCTGTGACACGACATCTCTAAACTGGATGAAAGTATGACTGTGCTAGGCTACGTGCTCACGTTTAAAACACAAGCATAGATAACCAAGATCAGGTGTGTTCAAAAAAAGAGCGACCCTTTGATATAAAGACATAAGTGCTTATCTGACAGCATTTTAAGCAATGCCCCTTTCAAAGTAATTCTCTCTTATGATGATACACCGGTCCCAATGTTTCTTCCATTGCTGGGCTGGTTTCTGGAACGCACTTTCTGCGACGGCAAGCAAACCTCATCTCATTTTCCCGGAATCTCCTCCATGGTTTGGAAAAGACGCCCTTTCAAAGTGGATTTATGTTTGGTAAACAGAAAAAAAATCTGCTAGGACTAAATCCAGAGAACAGGTTGTATGAGGGCACACCTGATGCTTGTTGCTGTGACACTGAGTGAGGAGCGACGAGTGAGTCAAGGCACTGTCGTAATGCTGCATCCAAGTTCAGTTTCCAACAGTTCGGGGCTATCCCTGCTCACCGCATTCCTCAGACGCGCTAGAACCTCCTGGTACATTTGTCTGTGGCACAAATTCAAAATGGACGCACGCACGCGCACACGCACACAAACAAGATGTTCTTCAAGATCCTTCATTGTCACTTTATCACTAACCCCAACCAACTACACAACTAATCGTGCTCCCTTCAGCGGATGTAGCTTAACGACTAGTGCTCACAGCGGAACGTGGGAAATTGCGGTTTGTTATCAAGACTTTTCAGTTAGGTGTCCTCACTAGCCGCCTCACCCCCTCTGTGTCGGCTGGCGAGCTATTTGAAAAATTTTTAAAACACATCTGGCACATCGACAAACAACTGGCTTCAGCAGTGGCTGAGGAAGGAGAGCAGCATTAAGTAGAAGATCAAATCATCTCAGATTTGTCCAGAATGCAAGGTTAATCTCTCTCTCTCTTTCTCTATCTCTCTTTGTGTGTGTGTGTGTGTAAAAGCCATTTGATATGACATAAATCTGTGATTCTGTCACCTGAACGTGTGTTTGCACAGAATGGACGAAAGAATCAGAAAATAAACCATTTTTCGATAAAAAGGAATCATATTTAACAAACTGGGTATGATTTATCTCACCACCTCCACTACCACTACTACTACTACTACTACTACTACTAATACTACTACTATTACTACTACTACTACTACTACTATTACTACTACTACTACTACTACCACTACCACTACTACTACTACTACTACTACTACTACTACCACTACCACTACTACTACTACTACTACTACTACTACCACCACTACCACTACTACTACTACTACTACTACTATTACTACTACTACTACTATTACTATTACTACTACTATTACTACTACTATTACTACTACTACTACTACTATTACTACTACTACTACTACTATTACTACTACTATTACTACTACTACTACTACTATTACTACTACTACTACTATTACTACTACTATTACTACTACTACTACTATTACTATTACTACTACTACTACTACTATTACTACTACTACTACTACTACTTCCACTACTACTACTACTACTACTACTACTATTACTACAACTACTACCACTACTACTACTACTACTACTACTACTACTACTATTACTACCACTACTACCACTACTACTTCTACTTCTAATACTACTACAGCAACAACAACTACAGCTACTAATATTGCTAATATTTCTACTATCACTACTGCCACAAGTACTACTACTAATACTACAACTGCTACAACTACTGCTGATATTACTGCTACTACTCATCATTATCATCAGGTGGCGTGCCGACTGGCGTTGGCTATTATGCTTCTCAAGAGTACACGATCCTTCATGCAGGCCATCAGTTCAGTTGGTGATCTCCTCACACACCATCCCGTCAGACTGTCCGGTATCATTTCTCTTGGTCTTCCTCTTGATCTTCTTCCTTCTATTTTTCCTGTTGTTATAATATTTTCAATGCCTCCCTCTTCTCATTGCATGTCCTATGAAAGTACATTGTCTCTCTCTTATCTTTTTGACAAGATTTTTTGTCTCTGCTCTTCTCATACATTCCTCATTAGTTATTTTTGCTGTCCAGGGAATTCGCAACATTCTTCTAATAAACCACATTTCTGCTACTTCCAATGATTTTTGTGCAGACTTGCCTATTGTCCATGATTCACTTCCATATAACAAGATAGGTTCAATATAGCATTTTAGGACTCGTTTTCTAACATTCATTGATAAGGATGTGTTACTACTTCTGTAATTAATATTACTACTTCTGAAGATACTGCTACTCTTTTAACTACTACTACTATCACTATTATAATTTTTAAAAACTAAAAAAATACTAAAAGTAAATAAATAAATAACATTAACAAAAGTAAGGAGTACACCTACAGCGCATTTTCTGCATGGGCGGAACGAAATCGGATCGAATATTCAGCACACTCATAATGCATGATAATACATGATAATACACACTGATAATATATTTTTTCTTAAATTTTCTTAAATGTATTCATTTTCCTCCTTTTCCTCCACCTACCACTACTACTATCAGTCACTCAGTCATTTGCATGTCCCTTGCGGAACTTTGCCTGTAAGCCTCTCAGTTGTAAGCAAAATGGCCTGCTACTGATGCGTCCATTTGCAGATCATCAGCGATATCTTGCAACCATCTTTGCCTCGGTGTTCTTCTCTTTCTTTTTCCCTATTAGGTATCCTTCCAAGACGATCTTCTCTAGATTATTATGACGTTTAATGCGTCCAAAATATTCAAGTTTTCTTTGTTTAATCCTCTTTACTACCCAGCCTTCTTCAATGTTAAATTCTTGTAGTCTGGATATATTTGTCCTTTTTTGTGCCCAAGATATTTGAAGAACTCTTCTGTAGCATTCAAAGGCATTTATGTGTTTCTCAGCTGTTTTGTTAAGTGTCCAGGTTTCACAGGTATATGTTGCGATGGGAAAGATGCATGCCCTTAAAAATCTTATTTTTGTAGTTCTCTCTGTTCCTCTCCACGAATTTTTTTTTCCTTTAGACGACGAAAACAACAGGGCGTGACCTGGTGGTACAGCAAACCGGGTCCACCGTTAACAAGATGTGGACCATACCCCCAGCATTCAATGTGCAGGGCAGCCCTCAGGCATCTCATTTAGTTAAAAAATAACGAGGCTTTTGTCCTAACCAAAGCCCATGTTGATCAGCGTACCTGCCAAGAGCACACTTTGACTTCAGCCACTTTGATCTTAGCAAAAAGGCCGACAGATTCTTTAGTTGTTTTACTTTCTGAAGAGCGATAGATGTCCTCCTCTTAATTTCCCTCATTGCATCTCCATTATTAGTTAGTAGTGATCTTTATATGTCCAGCCACTGTCTGTGGAGGACATCTATCGCTCTTCAAAAAGTAAAACAACTAAAGAATCTGTGGAGAGGACCAGACAGAACTACAAAAATAAGATTTTTAAGGGCATGCATCTTTCCCATAGCAACATATGCCTTTGAGACCTGGACACTTAACAAAACAGCTGAGAAATGCACAAATTCCATTGAATGTAAGTGCTACAGAAGAATTCTTCAAATATCATGGACGCAAAAAAGAACAAATACTACAAGAGCTTAATATTGAAGAAGACTGGCTAGTAAAGAGGATTAAAGAGAGAAAATATTTTGGACACATTAAACGTCATGATAATTTAGAGAAGACCGTATTGGAAGGATACATAATGGGAAAAAGAACAAGAGGAAGACCAAAACGAAGATGGCTAGAAGACATCGTTAACGATCTGCAAATGGATGCATCAGCAGCAGGCCATCTTGCTCACAACCGAGAAGCCTACAAGAGTGCTATTTAGGAGGCAAAGTTCCGCAAGGGACATGCAAATGAATGAATGGGCACACAGACAGAAACTAATAGCTGTAGCCAATTATAATACATAGGCACATAGACAGATACTAATAAAAAGTAGGCAAATGTATTGTCATGCCTTAGAGGCACATAGGTATATGGTGTTATTGCTCATATTTTCCTTGACCTGTCAGCACACTAGAGGGTGATATGGTCAGTATCACGCCTGGCCGCCTTTCCTTCCCCAGCTCCAGAAGAAGTCGGGTACCCATTTCTACAGCTGGGTGACTGATACTAATAGTTGTAGTCAAATATAATATATGGACACACAGACAGATACTAATAGTTGTAGTCAAATATAATATATGGACACACATACAGATACTAATAGTTGTAGTCAAATATAATGCATGGACACACATACAGATACTAATAGTTGTAGTCAAATATAATGCATGGACACACATACAGATACTAATAGTTGTAGTCAAATATAATGCATGGACACACAGACAGATACTAATAGTTGTAGTCAAATATAATGCATGGACACACAGACAGAGAATGAAAAATAGACAGAGACACTGAGTGAGTGACTGAATGAGTGAGTGAGTGATTGAGTGAGTGAGTGAGTGAGTGAGTGAGTGAGTGAAACAAATGAGGAAATGTAGATAGAAAGAGAGAGAAATGAAGAGGGGAGAGCGAGAGACAGAGAGAGAGAGAGAGAGAGAGAGAGCAGAGATGAAGAGTGAAAAATAGATTGAAACACAAAGAAAGAAAGAGAATTTGAGTATGGGGGGGGGGAGGGGGGAGGGGGGGAACAAAGGCCGAAAGATAAGACAGATGCATGAAAAGAGAGAGAGAGAGAGAGAGAGAGAGGGAGACAGGGACAGAGAGCGAAAGAAAGACAGTAACACTAAGATAGGGAAAGAGAGAGAGAGAAAGAGAGAGACCGAAAGAAAGACAGTAACACTAAGATAGGGAAAGAGAGAGAAAGAGAGAGACAGACAGGGACAGAGAGCGAAAGAAAGACAGTAACACTAAGATAGGGAAAGAGAGAGAGAGAGAGAGAGAGAGAGAGCGAAAGATAATCAGATACACAAAGAGAGAATGTGGCAGGGATAAAAGACAGATAGCAAAAAATCTTTTCTTATCTTATATCCTTCCCGTGCGGTTAAACGTCGCATAGAACTCGCCTGGTAGTTCGCCAAATTTACCTGCTTCTGGCGAGCTTTTCAGCCAAATCAAGGAAATTCTTCCCACGAAACTGGCCTCTCTTAACAATATCTTCTTTAGAGTTTCACGTGGTCGATCTCTTTTTCTTCGGCCTGTTGTGTTCCACTTAACACCCTGTTTTAGGATTCTCTGATTGTTTCGTCTCATCAGATGATCGACATATGGGATTCTCTGATTGTTTCTTCTCATCAGATGACCGACATATGGGATTCTCTGATTGTTTCTTCTCATCAGATGACCGACATATGGGATTCTCTGATTATTTCTTCTCATCAGATGACCGACATATGGAATTCTCTGATTATTTCTTCTCATCAGATGACCGACATATGGCCATCTACTTTCCTGATCACCCATGAGACTGGTTGTTGTTCAGCCATCTGTCTTATCTCTGCTTTGTCTTGAATTCGTTCCACTTGATGGCGAGTATTTTCCTTAGGCATTTGTTTTCACTAATTTCTTGTCTATTTCTTTAGTTGTTTTCTAGCTGCCACATGCATAAATGAGGGTGGATATTACATTTGAATTGAATAGTCTTAATTTTTTGTACTTATAACCTTTGAGTGCCATATGTTCTCAAGATTCTTGAAGGCCGATGCTGCTTTTGCAATTCTAACTTCCTTTCTGATGTCACTATCCTGATCTATGTGGCTGCCAAAGTATGCAAACTGGTTTACTTCTTCAAGATCTGTTCCTTCTACATATATTTTCCCTTCTTGATTAATGGAAGTTTCATTATTTTTGTTTATTTCGACTCCTATTTTGCTAGCCAGTGAAGGTAGGGTATCTGTTTTTTTCTTGCATCAAATCCACATGGTCACTGATAATAATTATGCCATCTGCAAAAGCAAGATCTTCTAGTTGGGTCCAATGTACCCAGTTAATACCTCTGTCACTTGTGCAATATTTTTTCATTATGAAGTCTGTGGCAATTCCAAAAAGCAAAGAAGGTGGTATACATCCTTTTTTCATGGTATACATCCTCTTTATATATATATATATATATATATATATATATATATATATATATATATATAAAAAGAGAGAGAGAGAGAGAGAGAGAGAGAGAGAGAGACTGATTGACTGATCTTTATTTCAAAAGGGTTAAGAATTGGGCACGCAGGCCCGTCTGACATTCTGCCCTTTATCATACATCTTTCACTCTATTCCAGACATTCTACAAATATGCTGTTCATGTAACAAACATAATTAACATTGAAGCTGAGAGACATAAAATAAAATATAACATTTACGTTTCGCTCTTAAACATTCATTCAGTCCAGAAGTAACTACATACATTATAAATGACTATCTACTAAACAAAAATTTCGAGACTATTCAGAATAAACAATTAACTGTATTCAGTGACTGTAAGAGCAGTCTAAGATAAGTTTTAAGTTTTATGATTCATGGAGAGCGATAGAGAGAGAATGCAAAAGATAGAAACGCAAAGAGAGGTGTAAGATAGAGAGAGAGTTACACACACACACACACACACATATATATATATATATAAAGAGAGAGAGACAAAGACAGCAAGCAAAAGATAACATACATACACACATGTATATACATACATATATACATATATATATGCATACGTACATACTAATAAATACATATATACACATACACACGTATACATACATATATACATACATACACATACATACATACATACATACATACATACATACATACATACATACATACATACACGTGCATTTTATTTTTGTCTGTTCTCTTTTATACTTTCTACATGGCCCAGCCAGCGTAGTCTGTTCAGTTTCAAGATATTTATAATCGTTGAAATTTAAATAAGCTATTCAGTTCAGTGTTCCTTCTATCTCTCATTTTCCACTGTTGGTCTTCTTGATGGTCCCAAAAATTCTTCTTGGAATCTTTTTCTCAAAGATCTTCTTTTTTTTTTCTTTGAGCTTCTAATTTATTTCGTTTATAAAACGTCTGTTGTCTCTTTGTAAATGTTATACTGGGGATAGTCAAGGATAGGTATTCATATCTTTTGGAGAGCTTAGAAACCAAATAAGTGGGATACCAGAAGTAAATGATGGGAGTACAGGAATAAATTGATGGAGATATGAGAACCAAATGATTTTAGTATGGGAACCAAATGATCGGGGTACGGGAAACAAATCTTGAGGCTACGTGAAAAAAATGATGGGGCTATAGGAAACCAAATGATCAGGGTATTGGAATCAGTTGATGAGATTACAAGAACCAAATGTTGTAGGTATTGGTTCCAAATGATAGGGTTACAAGAACCAAATGTTGTAGGTACTGGTTCCTAGTGATGGGGTTACAAGAACCAAATATTGTAGGTACTGGTTCCAAATGATGAGGTTACAAGAACCAAATGTTCTAGGTATTGGTTCCAAATGATCGGGTTATGGGAACTAGACGGCTTCTGTCGTAAGAAACAATGTCACGCTGATCACAGAAGTCGCTCGATTTGTTGTCTTTCCCCCCCCCCCTTTTTCCCCTTGTTTTCTTTACCCTGTATGTTTTTACATGTTTAAGATGTAAACCGAAACGATAAAAATTGTGTGCTCATTAACAAATAAAGCTGTTTCTAGCTTTGTTTTAGATAGTTTTAACATTCGGCATCAAGCATGGCTTCATGAACAATAACAGGTGTAATTATTAAAAATAGCATCTTGCTTACAACTGACAGAGCTACAAGATAGCTGTAAGGAAGGCAAAGTTCCGCAAGAGACAAAGCAAATGACTGAATGCATGAATAATAGTATTAGCAGTTGTAGTAATAATAATAGTAATACTAATCGTAGTTTTAGTAGTGATAGTAGTAGTAATAGTAGTTGTAGTAGTATTATTAGTAGTAAGAGTAGCTGTAGTAGTAATAGTATTAGTAAAAGTGGTAGAACTTGTAGTAATATTACTAGTATTTGTAGTAGTTTTAGTAGCACTAATAGTAGCAGTATAGGCAAACAGAATGTGCTTATGAAACAAAAATGTTAAAAACTGGTACTGGGAATTTGCATACGAAGAAGAAGTACAGGGAATATTGTATCTGAAATAGTACTGGGAGTATTGTATCTGAAATAGTACTGGGAATATTGTATCTGAAATAATAATGGGAATATAGTATCTGAAATAGTAATGGGAATATAGTATCTGAAATAGTACTGGGAATATTGTATCTGAAATAGTAATGGGAATATAGTATCTGAAATAGTACTGGGAATATAGTATCTGAAATAGTACTAGGAATATTGTATCTGAAATAGTACTGGTAATATTGTATCTGAAATAGTACTGGGAATATTGTATCTGAAATAGTACTGGGAATATTGTATCTGAAATAGTACTGGGAATATTGTATCTGAAATAGTACTGGGAATATTGTATCTGAAATCGCATTTGGCCAAGCAGAAAATGGGGGTAGTCTATCGAAGTGCGTTATTTGCGCCCATGCCGTCAGAGTGGCACACCATCTGTCATTATTTTGTGGGCGGTACAAGACCGCAACAACGTTTGTCCTGACCCATGCCGGTACCACCAGCATTCCCATCATCAGCGGATAGGTGGCCTTCGGTGCGTCGAGTCCATCCAGATATATTGAGAACACGTGTTCCTGGTTTATGTAGTTCTCCGACGGGGATGTACTTTATGCAATCAAAACTGATATTGGCTGCGGCCATCTTTTTTTTTTTTAAACACGAGTTTACAGGATCTCCTAGAGAAAAAAATCCTTAGCAAAAGGCGAAAGATTTATGGCACAGAACTGAAACAAGTTGATAGATTCAAGTACTTAGCAACAATTATAACAACTGATGAGAAAAGTCACAACGAAGTAAAAAGTAGGCGTGCTCAGACCAAGTCAGCTTTCCAGAAAATGAGAAACATCTTGTGCAACAGATCCATATCAATGGAAACAAGATTCCGAGTATTTAAATGTTACATCAAACCAATTTTGTTTTATGGATGTGAAGCATGGTCCATGAATAAGAGAGTACTGCGAGAAATAGAGGCCATGGAAATGTGGTTCATAAGAAGGATGTTGACATGGACAGCTAAGAAAACCAACGACGAAGTCTTAAGAGAGGCTGGAGTTAAAAGGCAAATTATAGCAAAGATGAGAGGCAGACAAGCGAGATTTGTATGATATTTTATGAGAAGAGGAAAACTGGTACACATTGTGGCAACTGGAAAAATTGAGGGAAGAAGAAACAGAGGAAGACAGAGAGAGAAGTTACTGGATGGGCTGTCAGTGTGGCTAGGAAGAAAGTCACCGGCGGATCTCATAATCGAGTCTAAAGACAGGGAATTGTGGAGAGAAACGATCGCCTACGCCACATGGCACTTGATTGAAAGATTTATACGTTGTGAAGAGAAACCAGATGAAGAGGAGCAAACTGAATTTTAAAGTAAATATTTTGTCAGATATTTTGCCAGTTTTGTTGTGTCTAAGATTCTCATGCAACAACCTCTCTTGACTTCGCGTGCAGGAAAGATATGGTTTAATATCACAACGTGAGAACAATTTCAGCATGATTTAACAAAAATGATAACAGAAAGATATTCCCAAATAAAATTACTTAAGAAAATTCAAAAGTGTGGTTTAACTACACGCATTTTACACGTGGAACTTGGATCTATGCTTGACATTATAACGACGCAGTTCATTTCAAAGATGGCGGTGTTTACAGCACGTGTTTTTCTAAAGTGTCAGATTGTGTTCGCGTTGTTTAGTTAATCTGACAAGTAACGTCTCACCTCACGTTTCAGTTTAACATTTCAGACCAGATACAAACCACGTTCTTAAAAACTTTTGTTTCAGAGAATTTTATTCATAGGTTTATTTCCCCTTTTTTATATCTGATCATTTGAAGAGTTTGTAATTTTAGTCGCATTGGATGGACAACAATTAAAATATGCGCTTCGTTTAAAATCTGCTTTGATTTACAAATAAAGGTTTTGTATGTTATTGTGTACCTTTTTGAAATGTGTTCTTTTGTAGTTAAGTGTTTTTGTGAGACAATTTTATGACCTATAGTTTTTTGTTGGAGAGCCTATATATTGACAAAGTTTGTGTGGCATCTAATGGTACGGCTGTTTCGCACTTTCGGACAATGTTCTTGTTTGTTATTGCAGGTAACACATTTAGTAAACTTTTATATGCATTTATGTATGCTTCGGGGATTTTATGAAAGTAAATACCGCAGAAATACGCTGCGGCCTTCTCAAATAGAAGGGAGTGGGTTTTAGATCCGATTTTACCCCGCTCATGTCGAACAAGCTTTAAGAATGTTAGGCTGACACGCTGTGAATAAAATGTCTCTCAGATGTGCTTGCAGAGCCAGGCGCACTAGAGATATATGGGTGGGTTTGTGTCCTCATGTGAAGATAAATTTTTTGTTTAAGGGACAAGGCGTGCAAGCGAAAACGAGCTAATAGCAGAGATTTCTTACATACATATGTACGTGTACACATACATACCTACAGAGAGACACATACATATATACATACAGAGAGACACTTACATATATACAAACATACATACAGAAAGACACTTACATATATGCATACATACATAGAGGGAGACACACAATATAGACACATACATACATACGGACTAGTTTCACATGCGAACTGTTCTAGTTCCTAAAATGGCGGCCTCATTGGGTAACTCACCATCAAGGACTGAGGTGAAGAACCATCGACAAACATCCAGGGCACAGGCGGTGGAGTGATTACGGAAGCACTTCGTTCGCGATGATACCGAGAACTTAATACTGCACATTGAAATACACACATACTGACCATATCTAAACAATATTGATTTCATCATATCTTGTCTCCCTTGGATGTGTAAATTTTTCCTTAATTATTTCCCTTTACTCCATCCCTGGTAGCTTTTGTACATGTAGCGATCAACTACAACTCATTAGAATTGTGGTTAGTAGTAGTAGTAGCAATAGTAGTAGTAGTAGGAGGAGGAGGAGGAAGAGGAGGTGGAGGAGGAGTAGTAGTAGCAATAGTAGTAGTAATAGTATCAGTATTCTCTTGCTCATTTTCTCTGTAATCCTTGCTGATCCGCAATTTCTTCAATCCCTGACGTCAATCTAGTAATAAAATTAGCATTTCAGTTCTTAAATATATTTACTGACCATGAACATTTTTAATCCAGTGGAATCTTCGTTTATATCTGGTAAATAGCAGGTAACGTTCGGACATTTTTGTTTACCTTTGAAGAATGATGTCAAGTGAAGCTCAGCATATAAGATGCCAAGGATCCACATGTGGCCCGCCAGCCAAAGTTTGACCACCCCTGTTATAGATCAATAGCAGTAGAGATATTGAGCTTGTGGGGGGGGGGGATGGGGGTGGAGAGAGAAGATACTGCGCTAGCGTCTGGTTTGACGAACTATAGCTGACCAAGACCCTGTTGAACTGTGACAGTATCCTTGAATACTGCACTTATTTCACTAACTTTAAAAGATCCTTAGATATTTTAACTATCTTTAAAAAGCTGTTACTATCTAAGGGATATAATCCAGGTTAAAGTTAGTAATTTGACCAAATGTTTAACGCCCTTGATTGACGTAGTTATGCTTCGATTAAAGGTCAGTTTGAGTTCTTGGAAAAGTCTCGGGAAAGAATGAGTTTCACACTCACATGTTTTGTCAGTTAGCCAAGGTTAGAGACAGAAAGATTGAATGTCCCAGTGAGGTGTCGTCTGAAGGTCAGTGAACAGTTAGGATCATGCTTTTTTGTCTTTCTTGCGAGGGAAACTTCGGGAAGGTTTAGGAAAAATATGGCAGGATATCTACGGAGCGTGAAAGAAAGAAGATTGTTGTGATTATGATGATGAGGATTCGAGATAGTTTCGGAGAATGATTTTTGTTGAGATGTTTTTAGGATTATGAAGACAGATAGAGAATGCTTGAGTTGCACTTGTTCTCAGCGAGATAGGATTGTGGTTAGGATTAGGATTAGCTGGAAAATTGGATTTTCCAAATCTTAAAGTGCAGCGTATTAATGATTTTGTTATATAAGCTTGATTTGAGCAAAGAATGCTCCTTTTGAGGACATCTATTAGAGCTGCTCCTGTAAAGAGTTATGTGGTTGGTAGTGACATTGTCAAGTAATTATTTTCTGCCACTATTTGTGTAGAACTAAAGAAATGTGAGATTTGTTCTTTTCGGAATTGTTGAAAGTCTAGGGATTTTCTGTGATGAGTGAGAGAATTCTGTGATCATTTTTTGACGCAGTAAGTGTGTACTCTTATGTTGTACTACATTTTTTAAAATGCATGTTGCTTTTATGTAGCGTGAGAGATTTTGGTTTTCTCTCTTTCCATTTGGCAAACTAGTTCTTGCCGGAAAGTAGATTAGCCAGAAACTGTGTATAACGTTATCAGTTGCATCTCACCCACACCTATCATCACTCATTTTTTTCCCATTAATAAAGTGTGAGTTTATGGTAATTACACTGGACTTATTTTTCACACTGTTCACTATGTGTTGTCCTTGTTAGTATATTTCTATAGCAGAAGTTTCATGATAGTAATACAAATATTTATAAGTATTGATGTGTCTGTAACTAGCAGTCACGATAATAATAGACAGATGCACAAATATATGTATACCACCTCTCATTTCGTAATACCATTACAGACCTAGTCGGGCTAACGGGTCAGGAATGGCAATAGCCCCCATGGTGGTGGAGTGGTAAAGAAGCAATGCGCACCCTTCTGCTATCTAGGTAAAGTAAGAGAACACAGTTTTGTAGGACTCATTCATTCATTCATTTGCATGTCCCTTGCGGAACTTTGCCTCCCAAAAGCACTCCTGTAGGCCTCTCGGTTGTGAGCAAAATGGCCTGCTGCTGATGCATCCATTTGCAGATCGTCAACCATGTCTTGCAGCCATCTTCGTTTTGGTCTTCCTCTCTTTCTTTTTCTCATTATGTACCCTTCCAAGACGGTCTTCTCTAAATTATCATGACGTTTAAATGTGTCCAAAATATTAAAGTTTTCTCTCTTTAATCCTCTTTACTAGCCAGCCTTCCTCAATATTAAGTTCTTGTAGTATAGATATATTTGTTCTCTTTTGTGTCCACGATATTTGGAGAACTCTTCTGTAGCATTTACATTCAAAGGCATTTATGTGTTTCTCGGCAGTTTTGTTAAGTGTCCAGGTCTCACAGGCATATGATGCGATGGGAAAGATGCATGCCCTTAAAAATCTTATTTTTGTGGTTCTGTCTGCTCCTCTCCACAGATTCTTTATTTGTTTTACTTTCTGAAGAGCAATAGATGTCCTCCTTTTAATTTCCCTCATTGTATCTTCATTATTAGTTAGTTGTGATCCAAGATATTCAAAACTCTCCACTTCTTCCAGTTTTTCCTCATTGATACATATTTCAACTGCCTTGTTTGTTTTGTCAGTTGTCATCAATTTAGTTTTATTTGCATTAAGATAAAGATTTTGCTCTTCGCTGTTCTTACGGACTGACATAATTAGTTTTTCCATTCCTTTTTGTATTGTGGACAGTAACACTGTGTCATCAGCATATCTAATCTCTGGTATTTCATAACCTCCAATTGTTATGGCATCGTAATATTCTTTGTCTACATCTTCTCTAACATTCCTCATTATATTTTCAGTATACAAGTTAAATAAGTAGGATGACAATATTGTAGGACTAGACCTCGAAAAAAATCGTAGACAAAGCAATTTAGTGAGACGTGAAGTGCGAGACAGAGCAGTTCGTTAGTACGCTGTTCTGTCGTGGCTAGACGGCTGCTCATCCTACCATAGCCCGTGGTTCGAGTCCCAGGTAATTCTCTTGTGTTGTTTCTTTCTCTCACGTCTCACTAAAGTGCTTTGTCTTCGATTTTTTTTTTTCGAGGTCTAATCCTTCAAAACTGCGTTCTCTTACTTTGCGGTATGAAACCTTCGTTGTTTCCTATTTATAAAAAAGCCGCCTTGAACCAATCCCAAGCCACCACGATGCTGTGAATCAACAACTTCACAGACACGATGCTGTCAATCAACAACTTCACAGACACGATGCTGTCAATCAACAACTTCACAGACACGATGCTGTCAATCAACAACTTCACAGACACGATGCTGTCAATCAACAACTTCACAGACACGATGCTGTCAATCAACAACTTCACAGACACGATGCTGTAACTCAACAACTTCACAGACACGATGCTGTGAATCAACAACTTCACAGACACGATGCTGTAAACTCAACAACTTCACAGCATTGACTGCAAAAAAAAAAAAACCCAAAAAAACTCACAGTTCCAAGGATATGAGAAAGAAGATTGTCCTTGTGTAAAAAAAAAAAAGAACGTGTGAGGAAGACAACAAAGTCGATGTGTGGGCGGCATCTCGAGGTGGCAAGCCCCACTATCAGAGCAAGAGACAAGATAAAGTCGGAGAGCTGTTCAAAATGAAACTTTCTAATGGAGATGGTATGGGATGATGATGCCCTTGTAAACACGCTTTACATCAGCGGTTCTCAGAGTGCGTGGCTGACAAAACGAGGGTGCTGACAAGGGCTGAAAAGAAACAGATGACTCTTAAGTGATACCAATCTTTCTTTTATCAAGGACCTTACAAAGAAGGCCATTCTAAAAAAATATAACAGGAAAACTATATTTGGCGAATACCAACGAGTACTAGGAGCGACTCTGAAATTCTTCAATTGTGAAATAATTTAAGACACTATTTTATTTAAAATATTTTTTTATAAACAAGTCCTTAAAAGAAATAAGCAATATAACTTTTAAGAAAAATAGATTTAAACACTACAAACCATTATGCTTGATAAAAATTCTGCAAAACTGCTAAAAATTTGAATTATTCTTAATACATTTGTCGGATAGTAGAAAGAATACTCATTCTAAAACTTATCTCCCTTAGAACAGTATTTCCAATGATCAAATTGCCTTTATTGTCTTTAATTTCATTGTTACTTCCCTTACCTGTATCAGAAAATCAGTCTGTGGTCAGTATATTCTACGTATTATTATTATTATTGGGATTCTTGTAGTAGTAGTAGAAGTAGTAGTAGTAGTAGCAGTAGCAGTAGTAGTAGTAGTAGTAGTAGTAGTAGTAGTAGTAGTAGTAGCATCAGTAGTAACGGTATTAGCTGTAATAGTAGAAATAGTAGTAGTAGCAGCAGCAATGGTAGTAGTAGTAGTAATAGTAGTAGTAGTAATAGTAGTAGTAGTAACAGTAGTAGTAGTAACAGTAGTAGTAGTAGTAGTAGTAATAGTAGTAGTAGTAATAGTAATAGGACTATACCTTTTGGAGGTTATCGGAATCAAACGAGTGGGGTCACGTTAACCTGTAATTACCGGTAAATTATTGATTGAAAATCAGGGAGAACAAAACGTTATGTAGACCGGCGTGATCCAGTGGATCAGCCAGTTTTGACTTTCGTTAAGCAAGTGAGCATTTTGCAAAGTTTAGATCTCGTCGCAAATAAGAACTAAAAGTTCACGAGGACATTTGCTTCCAGCCGATGTTTGTAAAATGTGTTTAATTTTGCTTCTGTATCCTTTATCTGTATCCTCCCCAGGCCGTTAAACGTCACATAGGGCTGGCATGGTAGTTCGTCAAGTTTTCCTGTCTTCGGCGAGCTTTTCAACCTCATCAGCGGATGTTATGCTCTACTAATTTGTCCTCTCTTAACAATGTCCTCTTTAGGCTTTCAAGTGGTCGACCTCTTTTTCTTCGACCTGTTGTGGTCTACTTGCTAACTTGTTTTTGAGATTCTCTGTTTCTTCTCATCACGTGACCAACATATGTCGGTCTCCTTTTCCGACCACCCATGACACAGGTTATTGTTCACTCTTCTGCCTTATCTCTGCGTTGTTCTTGAATTATATATATATATATATATATATATATATATATATATATATATATATATATATTGTATTGAGAAAACCGATATTTCGGAATGTACTTCATGCAAAATGAAAGACAGGTGCACTGTATCGGTTTAAAAAATTATTCCTGGCAATATCACTGGGGATAGGAACCAGATGATGGGGGTATGGGAACCAAATGAAGAGGGTACGGGAAGCAAATGATGAAAGTATGGGAACCAGATGACGGGGGGTATGGAAACCAAATAATGTGGGTACGGAAACAAATGGTGAGGATACGGGGACCAAATGATGAAGTTACGGGAACCAAATGATAGGAGTATACGATTGGATCTCTGAACGACATCAAAACAAGATTATAACTTTTTTCCCTTTTCTTCACTTCCGGCTTTTCTTATGCACAGTAAAAACCAAGATATCTGTAGCTTTTGAAGTTATTCTAAAACCTGTCAGAAATTATTATTCTTCTATCTCTGTGAAACTGTGAGTTGTTCTTTGCAGCCTATGCGGTTGACATGTTGAGACATAACATCGCGTCGACTGAGAGAGGGTTATGGCGATTTTTTTTTTCAGAAGCTGAGTGCAGCTAAAAGGCAAGGGGTGTGAAAAGCCTCTTAGCAGACTCCACCACTACGGGGACTATAGCGATCCTTGCCCAGTTATTATTATTATTTTTTTTCTTCTTCTTCTTCTTCTTCTTCTTCTTCAATTTTCCTAACCATTAAGGCTCATTGCTGCAGGTAAATTTCACCTCTATTCCTCTCTGTTCCTAATCTTCTCTCTCCAGTTGGTGACACTTATTCCCCGTATATCCTCTTCTGTGTTGTCTCTCCATCTCAGTCTTTTCCCCTTCATCTGATGCATATGCTTCATAGCATTAACATCACCCACATGAAATGTATATCTGTTTATTGAGACCTCTTATTCGCAGCCTGGATTTTCGCAATCGCCTCAGCACAGTCGGGACTATGCCCCGCCCCCAATGGTGATTTCGCCAATCCAAGCAGTGAACAATGCACTACTTTCTTTCGCTGTATTCAAGGAAACCCAGCCCTCCTTAGATGTCCAGCCAATCAACGATTTGATTTCCTTTTCAGGATTTGTCGACAACAATCAACAGTGAACTGCAATAAGTATAACTTTCTTCTATTATTTCATGTGTATTTGTTATTTTGATTGTATTAACATTACAATTTAGTTATTCTTCTATTTTTGAACATTTTTTCTTGTAACTACTAAATAAGGATTATAACCCTTATGTGTTTTTTCATCATCATCATCATTATCGCCTTTCACCCCCTTGAGAGCATAGGCCACAGATAAAGGCTCTCCAGTCATCCCTGTTCTTGGAATTATTCTCTGCTTCCTTCCATGTGTATCCTTTGTCTCTGAGCACTGTGTGTGTTTTGGCTTGATTTTATTCAATACCACGGGCGCGAGCAATTAGTTCTTTTGTCCAGTCTCATGTGATCTGAGAGAAGTGTCCCAGAATTACTGAGTACGGTGATTAACGAAGCTTATGAGTTAGTGCCGTTTTTTTTTTTAATTTAAAAGAGCTCTAGCAGCCTGGCTTCTCTTGCAGGTGCGGCACTTCAGCAGATCCAGACTAGATCGTTGTGCTATATATTGGTTGCTGTTGGTGATTATTTCCTTGTAAGTTTGTGGGCTGCTTCTCTCGGCAGCGGACGCCGTCATAAAGCTGGTGCACAGGTTTCGTATCGGATAGGGAGTGGATTACAGTGGTTTGCTTAAAGACCGGGGGTGGACTGCAGAATCCATAGTGTCGGCAGAGTTCATCAGGACTGAGATCATGATAAGATCTACATAGCAGGCTTGGGCTGAAGGTGTACATCCGGATGTTACTAGAAGCAGGGGGTGTGTGATAAATGTTCTAAGCCAGCTTTGATTCACCAGCCCTGACAACCGTGTGGTCTATCACAGGCATCTTTTCTCCCAAAGTTAAGTCGGCTATGGCTGTCAGGTCTAATCGAGCTATGGCTTCAGTAGGGTCTTGTTACTGATTTTACCACGTGGCAAGTCATTTCTCCCAGAAGTCCTCAGATATTAATTACTAATTTGTATGGATGTCCGAGGCAGTTTTTATATATGTCCGAGGTAGTTTGTATATATGTCCGAGGCAGTTTGTATATATGTACGAGGTAGTTTGTATATATGTCCGAGGTAGTTTGTATACACGTCCGGGGTAGTTTGTGTAGATGTCCAGGATCATTTATGTGAATGCCTGGGGTCATTTATATACATTTCCAGGGTGCTTGTATGGATGCCCGGGGTAGGTTGTGTGGAAGAATCCCATCCAGTTCAAACAAAATACATTCTGATTAAGTCTTACCTTCCCCCCCCCCCCATACACACACACACACACATGTGCGAACCGTTACATTTTATCTCACCATTTTGTTTTTTATTTCTTCGTGTATATATTCCTTGCTGAAGAGTCATGGCTACCGTTTTACTCGTGGGTCTTTGAGGTTACCACTCATATGACGTCATCTCTCTCTCTCTCTTTCTCTCTCTCTGAACCTTAAGTGCCCAGGGCACATGGGGCTTCCGCAAGGGTTTTCCACAAATACCTGTCCTTCGCCTTTTTTTCTGCTCTTGCCCAGGTGAGCCCTCTATTGCTCAACATCCTTTCTGTTGTTCTTCTCCATGTCTCTTTTGGTCCATCCTTACTTCTGTTCCCCTGTGGTGTCCATCTTAGTGCTATTTTTGGTAGTGAGTAAAGACGTCATCTACTAGATTACATTTGACCTTACACTGTAACATCGTTACAGTAGAGGATAATGTGGTCAACATTACGTCTGCTCCTTTACGCACCTGTTTCAAACAAACCGTTTCTACAGCTGTCAGATCTTGGCATCTACTGCCAGGAACTTGAAACTTAATTCCATAATTACAGAGCTTCACATTAGCCTGAACAGGGAAACAAAGAGGTATCTTACAATGTTCATCAGTCTTTCTTTATGATTATTAAATATGAGCTCCTTAACATTCATTGTTGGGTTTTAGAATTTGAATTATTCTGTCCGCAGTCAGTTGCAAGTCTTTACTGCCCCCGCTGCATCCGCGGGTTTTGGCGGGCTAGGAGGCGGTGTAGGAGGTTTAGGCGCACTTGCTGGTGGGCAGTTAGGGGCGGGGCTTCCTGGTGGCGGAATAATCAATCTACTGAGCCAGCTGGGAGGGGCTAATGGTGATGGGCAGAGTGGAAATGACAATTTGGCAACTTTTTTGGTAATGTCCGCCTTGATGAGCAGAATGGTATGTATCGTTGTATGATCCGGCTCATATCGTATACATTTCTGCCCGTAGACCGAGTAGCAGATCATAGACAGACAAGCATTATAGAAATATAGACAGACAGACAGACGGGTAGGCTATCAGTTTAACATAATGAATGGAAAGGTAAATACAGAAATAGCTGGAATTTTGACAAACAGACAAGCGGATACTGGTTTGCTAGTGAACTAGTACTTGTGTAAATAGGCAGGGGAAAGTGGGTATATAATCTGACATATAAGATACAACAGATAAATAACAAAACACAGACAAACGTAAACAGATAAACAAGACTGATAGAAGAAACAGACAAATGTGAGGATAAGTTGGACGTCTGCTAGACAAGATTGGATTTTTGGACCAAGTACACAAAAATGGACATTTAGATGAAGTAAGCAAGACGAGATGGTTATATAAAGTACATAAGACTGGATGGTTGGATGAAACAGACAAAACTGGGCGGTTAGATAAAGTAAACAATAATGGTTGGATATTGAGAATAATACAAGACAGCAGGACGAAGTAGATAAGACAATGAAGTAAAATGAAGTAGACAATGAACATTATGTAGTTAGATGAAGTAAACAAGATTTGATGTTTGGGTGATGTGGACAAGATTGGGTGTTTAGATAAAGTAGACAAGATGGGGATGTTTGGATGAAGTGGACATGATTGGATGTTCGGATGAAGTGGACAAGACTGGACGTTTTAGATGAAGTGGACAAGACTGGATGTTTAGAAGAAGTGGACAAGACTGGGTGATCAAGCACATGGAAACAGGATGCTCTCATTTTCAGAACGCAGGAACTGCTCAACAGGGTCCTCCGCTTCCTCCTTTTGCAGGACCAGTTGTAGGATACCCACCCAACCCCACCAACCCACTCACACTGCCTCTGGGACCGATCAACAGTCAGAACTGGCAGCAGCCACCCTCCACAGCAGCCGGTCAGGACACGGGAATAACACTTCTCTTGCCTCAAGTGAGTAGACACTTCTGTAAATTTCGTTCCGCTAAAATGTAGTCTGCAAGTTTGTTTTTTTTAAGTTTCAGACGTTAGTACGGAATACCTATTGCATCACATTTCACAGATTAAAAGGACAGTGGTTAATTCCCTTCCTCGTATATAACATAACTCCTGGTCACATTCTAGACCGATTGGTATTTGCGGATTACCAGTTAGACTGATTTTTAACAAAAATTTTCAGAAGGGCAGAGTGTCCGGCGGAATGAAGTAAAATAAATAAATAAATAAATAAAATCACCGCAGGCCATGTGTTGTTCGTATATAACGCAAATCGTATTGGCTTTGTAAACCTTTTTTCTCTGTACAGCGAGAATATTCTAAGAACGATCATCACAGAACCAGGCATAAAAATTGGAGGATACAATATTAACAACCTTCGGTATGCTGACGACACAGTACTGATAGCTGAGAACCAACAAGACCTGCAAAATCTCTTGGATAAAGTCGCCAAAGAAAGTGAACAGAAAGGCTTTACTTTGAACATAAAAAAAGACAGAGACTATGGTTATATCTAAGAAACAGAATCCACCAGCATGCAGTATTAAATTGAACGGAACTATTCTAAAGCAGGTGCAGAAATTCAAATAACTTGGAGCAGTAATAACTTCAGATGGGAAATGCAGAACAGAAATTAGGAACAGAATAAGCCAAGCAAAGACTGCATTTCTGAGAATGAGAAACATATTATCTAACACATCTTTATCAATGAATGTTAGAAAACGAGTCCTAAAATGCTATATTGAACCTATCCTGTTATATGGAAGTGAATCATGGACAATAGGCAAGTCTGCACAAAAATTATTGGAAGCAGTATAAAGTATAAGAAATACTCGGCATCAAGTGGAATGAATTCAAGAACAATGCAGAGATAAGACAGATGACTGAACAACAACCAGTCTCACGGGTGATCAGGAAAAGGAGATAGACATATGTTGGTCACTTGATGAGAAGAAATGATCAGAGAATCCCAAAACAAGCTATCAAGTGGAACACATCAGGCCGAAGAAAAAGGGGCAGACCGCGTGAAACTCTGAAGAGGACATTATTAAGAGAGGCCAAGTTAACAGGCATAAAATCCTTTGTTGAGGTTGAAAGACTCGCCGAAGACAGGAAAAATTGGCGAACTACTTTGCGAGCCCTATGTGACGTCTAACGGCACGGGAAGGATATAAGATAAGATAAATGTGGTTTATTAGAAGAATGTTGCGAATCCCCTGGACAGCAAAAATAACTAATGAAGAATGTATGAGAAGAGCTGGAGAGACAAAAAAACTTGTCAAAAAGATAAGAGAGAGACAATGTACTTTCATAGGACATGCAATGAGAAGAGGGGGCCATAGAGACGACAAAAACAACAGCCCGTGGCCCGGTGGTACTACAAATCGGGCCCACCCGTAACGAGATGCGGACCTTACCCCCGGCAGTCAATGAGCAGGGCAGGCCTCATGTATCTCGTTTAGTTAAAAAAAATAACGACTCTTTTGTCCTAACCAAAAGGCATGTTGATCAGGGTACCTGCCAAGAGGACACTTTGACCTCAGCCATTTCACCTGCTGAAGTTAAGGAGACCTCTAAATACAGTGAAACAGTTCTTGGATCTAGCCAGGTTTTCCTCTCTGTACAACCATGACATGACCACTGCTCCCTCTAAGCTGCGCGGCCGCGCACAGAAAGAAAACATCACACCGCGCACAAAATTTTTGCAGCCGCGCAAAATGAAACTGCTACTTTTATTTTCCAGATGTTACTCCGTGCTATAATTCCAATCAGGAAAACTACGATGTCACATGTTTTTCCTTTACTGTTTCTTTCTTGTTGAGATATAACTTTCGGGTCGGATGTTTCAACTGGTCTTTTATCTCTTAGTTTAGGTAGTACTGTAGCAGAATCATGACGAGAGGCAAGTGGGCACACACAGAGAATAGACGGTAATTATAAAATAAACGGGCAGATGAATTTCCACTGTTGAAAAGTACAGCAGGTCTATCCTGTACAGGCCTTTACAGTGTGTGTGTGTGTAAAATATTACTACGCACATTTGCACACGTTTTTTGTTGTTGCAAATGAACTGAACATTTTGCACACAGACCGCAAACCCTTAAAGGAAACACTGTACATGACCCTATGAACACGCACTGTGGATCTGAGGTTAAGATAGTTCTGCGGGGCCAAAGCATTAATTTTGTTTCCAACTGACAAAATGTAGACACATTTGTAAAAATTTTCCAGTTTGTGGATGGTCATTTTTTTTTTCCACCAGCCAGAATGGTTTGAAGGATAAAGTTCGCAAGTTTGCAAAAAAAAAACTGGTCACATCTCTAAAACAACCCCCCTCCCCCAAATAAGTCTTTCTGGCACAGTGGTACCCAACATGCTCTTGACCCCTTGCCTCCCAAGTCACATCTCTAAATGCCCCCAGAAATCATTGCCTCAGTCAGTTGTTCATGGTCCCATTATCTTAAAACTGCTCACTGAAGATAGGAGGTAGCTATCTGTGAATCAATGCTCTGTCAGAACCATCTCTGTCCTCACATTTTTATCCTTTTATTTATGTCTTGAAAACGTTTTACACATTAATAAGTTCTTTTGTGACCTTCATGTATGTAAAGCTTATCCGTATCATGCGGACTGTCCACAGTACAACCAAGCACAGAATCCACAAGGTCAAAGAAGTTCCATCTACCTGAGCACAAGTAGTGGTTCTGGTGTCAATCAGTACACAAACTTGGGAACCCTTGAAGGCCTTGGACCAATTCAGCTTCAGAACCTGGAGTACCAGTCAAATGATGGTCAGAACAAGACACTGAACACTACAGATCCCTCAACAGTAGCCAAGCCATTATAATCTGTGTCATAGAGGGTAACACGGACAATATGACAGAGATACTATTCTTTTGTATTCAACTGTACATCAGCTATCTAGACAAAAAGGTGGGCTGCCTCCACAAATGCCACAGTTAGCAGGAGTTCTTCATGTGTGCCCCCACAGTTTTTTCATACATGCTATTTTCCTGGGACCAAGTTTGGACTCTTAGAACTTTGTAGAAAGTGAATGAAGTTGTTCATATACAAGGTCCCTTTTTCACCATTAAAATTTAGAACTGCTCATTTTATCTATGACATTATCATTAAAATGTAGAATTGATCATTTTATCTATGACATTATCATTAGAATTACTCATTTTATCTATGACATTATCATTAACATTTAGAATTGCTCATTTTATCTATGACATCATTAAAATTTAGAACTACATTTTCACAACTAAAGTCATTACTTATTCTGATTTATAACACTGTTACAGTTACAATTTAGCATTAAATATCCTGAAGTATCTATGACACAGTCATCATTAAAAATTTAGAATGACTAATTCTGATCTGTGACTTTTATCATCACTTAGCATTGCTGATTCTGATCTATGACTGTTACCATCACTAAAATTTAGCATTGCTGATTCTGATCTATGACTGTTACCATCACTAAAATTTAGCATTGCTGATTCTGATCTTTATTACCATCATTGAAGTTTAGCATTGCTGATTCTGATCTCTGTTACCATCACTAAAATTTAGCATTGCTGATTCTGATCTTTATTACCATCATTGAAGTTTAGCATTGCTGATTCTGATCCATGACAATTTTACCATTAAAATTTGGCATTACAGTTTCTAATTCACGACACTTACATCCTTAAGAGTAGCATTACCGACAGCATTTTGTTACTTTTCACCAGTATTACAGATTCTAATCCATGACTGAATGTACAAGCATCTGGAGAGTCTTCGTATTACAGATAATCAAATCTTGCTGCTCATTATGTCATCACTGACTTTTGAGTTTTCGATTTAGCTTTCAATAAATTTTAAATCACAGCTCACAACATATCTTATCTCACACATCCACTTATCTTATCTCACACATCCACTTATCTTATCTCACACATCCACTTATCTCACACATCCACTTATCTTATCTCACACATTCACTTATCTTATCTCACACATTCACTTATCTTATCTCACACATCCACTTATCTTATCTCACACATTTACTTATCTGCTCTGTACCATGCAACAGGCACTGGCAATAAAGCTTCTCCGTTCGGTTTTGTCTTCAGTTTTTTTCAATCTGGCAAAATTTCAGGGGTTGACCATGGCCACATAAGCTGATCTCAAGGTCATCTATGTCTAGAAATGTACTCATCAGACTTCAGCAATGAATGTCAAATTTTTTTTCAATTCATGAAGCCTTTAGAAAGCCAATAAATAAACAAATTTACCCAGGCATATCTTCAGTTTTAAGGTATAAACATTTAAAATAAATATATAAACAAAGCCACCGCAATAAAGCTGTAATAACAGACTTTATAAAAAGGCAGGAACAGCTTTTTTAGTCATTAATTATTCATTTATTCTGTCTCAATGAATAAAGCTGTATTTACCTTTGATATAAAGTCTATTAGTTTGAGGATATCTTGGCTCACTGCTAACTAATAATGGAGATACAATGAGGGAAATTAAAAGGAGGACATCTATTGCTCTTCAGAAAGTAAAACAAATAAAGAATCTGTGGAGAGGAGCAGACAGAACTACAAAAATAAGATTTTTAAGGGCATGCATCTTTCCCATCGCAATATATGCCTGTGAGACCTGGACACTTAACAAAACAGCTGAGAAACACATAAATGCCTTTGAATGTAAATGCTACAGAAGAGTTCTTCAAATACCATGAACACAAAAAAGAACAAACATATCCATACTACAAGAACTTAATACTGAAGAAGGCTGGCTAGTAAATAGGATTAAAGAGAGAAAACTTAAATATTTTGGACACATTAAACTTCATGATAATCTAGAGAAAACCATCTTGGAAGGGTACGTCATGGAGAAAAGGAAAGAGAGGAAGACCAAGGCGAAGATGGCTGCAAGACATCATTGACGATCTGCACATGGATGCATCAGCAGCAGGCATCTTGCTCACAACCAAGAGGCCTACAGGAGTGCAGTTAGGGAGGCAAAGTTCCGCAAGGGACATGCAAATGAATGAATGAATGAGTTTAAGGTGATGTTGAATCAGACCAGAGTCAAACCATTTAATCTTCAGCTCCCCCTCAAATAAAAAATTCTTCTGGCTGCCAACTACTGCACTAGATAAGTGGCTCTCAGTCATTCCCTGCTCTTGTGTAAATACCACGAATGCTCACTGTCACCATATTTATAATTCAGTCTTTATCTTGCAGCATCTACTTAGTCAAATGCAATATTTTCATGCATCCATGTGTGGTGTGAACATACAGAAAATATACTTTCCTGTTAAAATAACTATGTATAATGTGCACATGTGCATAATGTGCAAGTGTGTATGTATGTGAATGTCTGTGAGAGAGAGAGAGAGGAATCATAGCTGCTGGAAGATTTCACATGTGATTTCAATCACAAGCCTTGAAAAATTAAAGACCAGACTGAAACTTTCAAATGAGTTATCAATAAACAATAACTAGTGTATAACAGCTGTACACGTAGCCACTGCAGCAAAGCTGTGATACTAAAATGTATAAACTAGGAAAAAATTAAAGAGTACACAGTTGTGATGTTTCGGCATGAAACATACAAATCATACAAAAACACACAGGATTAAGAAACAGAGAGAGGAGATAAAGTATAAATTCATATGTATACTATGTAAAAATAAAATGAAATTAAATAAAATGAAAAGACCACTTATTTGTAACTTGTAAGAAGCTGTAGCTTGTCCGACTCTGTGTTCAGAAATGTGCATGGTGGAGTGTAGAGAATATTTAAATGGAGAATAGCAATGTGTGATAGGTGGGTCATAGCTGAAGGTAGTGAAACCATGGAGGGGAGAGAGAGTGATACAATGGTAATCTATCCGGGAGAAGGTGAAACAGGTGATTATAGTTGGGGTAACCTGGTTGTAATGAGATGCTGTGAGGAGGTTCTGAACTATGTGTAACAAATGAGAAGGGAGTGGAACTTAGTGGGAAGGGATTATGATTGTGGAAGAGAAGAATGTTAGGTGTAGCTGAATAATGAGTTCAAACTATGTGGTTCCAGCATCCCCTATTCCTGAATGTAGCAGTTCTCAAGTGCTAGGCGGCATCTGTTACCTGCATGACACTGATGGCTGTTACCAGAAAATCAGATTTGCCTCTGTGGTTGAGGCCACTGAAATGATTCGGGACTGATTTTGAAGCACGCTAGGTGATATCGTATAGATGTTTCTGCATGTGGTCCCCTAATCTGAGGCCAGTTTCACCAATATAAGTTATCCTGCATCTTTTGCATACAATGACATATATCACATTGCAGGACTCGCATGTGAATTCCTCATGGAGAGCGAGAATAGTTTTGGGAAAGGTGATCATTTTTATTTCCCAGACTACAGGGCAGGTAACACAGCAAGGGCAGTTACATTTTCTAGTGCCAACATATGCACGGTTCCACTTCAGGTGGCTATGGACAAGGGTATCCTTAAGATATGGCTCATGTTTGTATGCTAATAGGGGTGGATCAGAGAAAATGTCGCGAATGTTGAAGTCAAGTTGGATTAGTGGCAGATGACAATAAAGAATTTTCTTAACCATCTGACCACGTGGTTTGAAATCGTTATTCAGCTACACCTAACATTCTCCTCTTCTACAATCATAATCCTTCCCCACTAAGTTCCATTCCCTTCTCACTTGTTATACATAGCTTAGAACCTCTTCACAGCATCATATTACAAACCCTCTACTCCAACTATAATCATCTGTTTCACTTTCTTCTGGCTAGGTTACCACTGTATCACTCTCTCTCCCCTCCACAGTTTAACCACCCACAGTTACGACCCACCTGTCACACAACCCAAGTCTCCATTTAAATGCTCTCAACACTCCACCATACACATTTCTGAACACAGCATCGGACAAGCTACAGCTTCTTACAAGCAACAGCTAAGTGCTCTATTCATTTTATTTATTTCTTTTTTTTTTTTACATAGCATTCATGTGAATCTATACTTTATCTCCTCTCTCTATTTCTTTGTCCTGTATGTTTTTGTATGATTAAGGCTCACTGTGTACTTGTTAAGTAATAAAGATGCTCCTACTTTTTTCCTAGTTTATACATATCGATAAACAAGTAATCACATGAGGCACTCAAAGTATGCTACAACATTTATTTTTCTTGATGGAGTACCTTTAACAGTAACTCCCACTGAAAAATCGAGCCCTGTAGTTCTGGTCATCCATGGAATGGCTGGCAGCCATCCACCTGGACAAAGTGTTCATTTGGATTTACCAGGTACTTCAGTTTTCATTCTTTACTGATCTGTGTTTTTTGTTATTTATATCATGCAAGTCAAATGTTTAAACTTCTTTTCCTACTTTAATTTTGTTTTATGTATAAAATTTTTTTTTTCTGTTGTTTACTGAAGGACTGTCTTTTTATATATTACTCATAAGCTTTGTTTATATATTACTCATAAGCCTCTACCATGTATTAAAATAAAAGTTCTTGTACAACACACTGCTGTACATCTGTTGTGCCTCATCCACCCTATTCTCCAGACTTAGCCCCAGCAGACTTTTTACCTGTTTCCCAAACTTAAAACCACTTTGAAAGGACGTCGTTTTCAAACCACAGGGGAGATTCAAGAAAATGCAATAAAAGAACTAGGCACTTTCACATAAAATGCATTCCAGGAGGCATTCCAATAATGGAAGAAATGTTGAGAATGGTGTATCACCGGTAGAGGGGATTACTTTGAATGAGGCAGTGCTTAAAATGTTGTCACATGAGCATTAATGTCTTTATAGCAAAATTTTGCTTCTTTTTTTTTTTTTTAAAAACCTTGTATAAAATGTGCATGTTGTATGCATAAGAAGGTGGTAATGCTTCCTCAAGAACACTGAGAAGTTTTTACACACTAGTCCATATATGTCCTCTCATAATCAACAACATGGGACTCAATAAATGTATGAAGATGAAAATCAGGATATTTAAGAGTAATGTTCTAAGTGTACTACTCTATGGAAGTGAATGCTGGAAAATCACCAAAACCATAGAAAACAATCTGAATTATTTCCAGACTAAATGTTTACGAAGAATTAGAAAAATATTTTGGCCAAACACCATAAGAAATAACATCTTATTGGTAGAAATGCAGATGAAGCCACTGACAGCAATTATTGAGGAAATTTGCTGCCGATGGTTGGGACATGTGCTCCGAATGACTGACAACTCACTACCAAAAACAGCACTAAGATGGACACCATAGGGGAAAAGAAATAAAGGTAGACCAAAAGAGACATGGAGAAGAACAACAGAGGGGATGCTGAGCAATAGAGGGCTCACCTGGGCATGAGCGGAAAAAAGGGCAAATGACAGGCATCTGTGGAAAACTTTTGCGGAAGCACCATGTACTCTGGGCACTTTAAGGTTCAGAGAGAGAGAGAGAGTGAGTGGACTGTTTTCTTATTTGAAGGCTATGGGTTCAGAACCTGTTACTACTGTAATCCAAACAATCCAATTGTAAAAACTGATATCTGATACAACTGTACTGAAAAAACTTGCCTCTGGAAATAGAGAACATCTGCCTGCAGAGCTAAGTACACCAGATAACACTGTACACATGGTTATCAGCACATGAGGGGATAAAAGTTATTCCCATTTAAAAAAAAAAAACTGGACAGTGGATAATATGGGGAAAAAAAAGCATAAACCAATCAACAGCACTTATAAATGTCCTTGACAAATGTCCTTTTTAATGTTAAATTTGTAACTTTGGGCTGGAATATGAAACGAATGGGAGTACCAACATTATACAATTTACAGTAATCTAGAGTCACCCTGCTTGGGGGTAATCTTCACACAAGTTCATCAATTTACATAAAACCAAATAATCTTCATGCATGTCAGTTTACAAAAAGAAAAAGAAAAAAACAAAACAAATGACCTTCACTTACTCATCCAATTTACACAAAACCAGATAATCCTCATGTACTCCATGTACAAGCACCAATCTGTTGACAGTTCTTTTGGCAAAAAAAAACTCACTACTCAAAGAATGAGCACTTGTCATATACATAAATAATTCACTGTCTCAATTATTTCCATTGGCCTGACAATCAGTACCACTGTAGTGTTACACAAATGTGACTGAAATTTGACTATTTATATTACATTTAAGCAATGGCTGGTAACAAGTGTATCTGAAATATGGAAAACTCAGTAGTTATCCTGTAAGCAGAAAAGAACAACAGGCAAGTTTGTAAACTACAGACTTGCCTTAAATTTATGTAAAGCTCTTTGGAGTTTAGCTAAGAGAATGAAAATTAACAGGCAGGATGGCATCTTGCATCCTTCTTGCACTACACAGGGCTCGCAGTATGTCTTACCATGAGTCTCTTTTCTCATCAAGCATCTTCGTCTCACTGAGGGATCTGATGTCAGCCATCTTAGCCTCTCTTGTCAGTGTTAGATTCAAGGTTTTTCATGGCTGACCTCTTTTTCTCCGTCCAGTTGCTCCCACCTCCCCACCCCCATCTGTTGGCTTGCTTTGTGTTTCTCCAATTTTTTTCTTCTCATTACACCTTCTTTTTTTTACCACCACTGAAACTGTTTGCTGCTCGTTCATTTCTCTTATCTCTGCTTTAGTCTCAAATTTGTTCCATTGTAGACAGAGTATTTTTCTTAGACATTTGTTTCAGAACGCATCCAATCTGTTAATAATAACTCATTCAAATTTCCAATCTCTCACACACACTTTACTATACATCACCTTCCTACATAAATTACATCTGATAAGTATTCTGATCAGGCAAGACAAAAGTCACCAACAAGGCTAGACATCACTGATTAATGTTGACTTCTACATGCACGGCAGCACACATATAACTATGAATAAGTATTTTAACTCTTTCCGTACCATAAGCCACTATTTTACCAAAGTTGATTTTGACTTTCTTGCGTTAAGCCACACTACTGCCACATGTTTTGTTTCGTATAACTGTAATTCACATTTTAGTTCGCACGTTAATTGCTTATGTCCCTTTACAAAATGGCGGAAGAATGCTCAGTTAAGACTGATTCGAGCGTGAAAAACGAAGTTTGTGATCGAGATATTTCAATTTTTGGTAATGTAGATAGGGGTATGGACATGCCCTGTGACAAGACCACTGTTCTTGAATGTGCTCCAAGTAGATTTTGACCTATAGAATGGACTGAAAAAGTAGTTAGAAGGTTATTTCATACATGATTGTACAGAGTATGCCACATACTACGACACGGCGATATCAGACGAAGCTACAGGTCCTTGCCGATGGTAGATCTAGACCTACCCGATGGTAAGCAGGTCACAATTAACATCTAAAATCATCACACTACTTTTTTCAAAACTCTTCATTCTTACTTTTACAGCTATTTTGATGCATAATACATATACTTATAATGTGGAAATATGTGGAAATACTTTATTACATTCAATTTTACAACTGTACCCCCTATACAGATCAAGACCCGCGCTTTTAACTTGGCACCGATCGGAACGTCCACATTTTTTTCTGCGGCACGGGAAGAGTTAAGCACATACACACATGCACATGTATGTAATCACTCACTAATCATTCACAGTGCACTTCTATCACTAAATGATGCTGAGGTCTGGTGCTGAGATATTGATGCAAAATTTACAAATCAGCAATCTCTGTTGATCAACAAACATTACATTACTTGACAGTCTGAATTCTTGTACAAGTCTTGCAGTTAATGGTACTTAGAGTAGCCAAAGTGAAAAGGAGTGGAAAATGTCAAAATGAAATTGGACATTCTGACAAAGTGGACATTGTGAAGATGGCAGTAGACACAAAAAAAAAAAAAAAACAGCAAAAAATTGATAAGGCCACGATGAAAGCAGAACAAGGTGTTGAGAGTAAAGTTAGCAGGATGTTAGTGAAATCTTGCAACATGACAAAGAAAGCTGATAAAATGACATTGATGATGGACAAAGAGATGGTGAAATCTAACAAAATGACAATGAAACTTGATAAATTGACACTGATAATGATCAAATGATGGTGAAATCTAACAAAATGACAAAGAAACTTGACAGGTTGACATTAATCATGAACAAGGTGATGGTGAAATCTAACAAAATGACAAAGAAACTTGACAAAGTGACATTGATAATGATCAAATGATGGTGAAATCTAACAAAGTGACAAAGAAACTTGACAAGTTGACATTAATCATGAACAAGGTGATGGTGAAATCTAACAAAATGATAAAGGGTCAAATCTAACAAAATGATAAAGATATAGTTTTTTTTAAAAAAATTACATAAAGTGACAAATCTATTAAGGTAAGAATTAACAAGGAAATAATGAAACTGAATAAGACAACTATTACAGAGATATAAGGTGACAGAATGAACATGTATACAAATTGAAATATTGACAACTGTAACTATTGGAAGTGACAATGGTGAATATGACAAAATGACTGTTAAAAAAAGTCATCCCAAGTGACAGAGTGTTAACAGTCCAAATTAACAAGAACTGGAAAGTAACAATGGAGTGCAGTCTTGATTTTAGTTATCTAAATGATACAAAAAAATGAGTTTGAAGTACTTTACAACAGAATGTGAAAAAAATATTTTTAAAAAAAAAGTAGGTAACCATAACAACAAAAACAACACCAAACTGGTTTCTGGTACAGATGTACTGCTGCACCCACTACCAAAATGGGCACCAGCCAATGTAACACTGGCATAAATTTTCATGAGATGTGGCCTGCTGTATTAGCAGCTCCACCTGTCTGTTAACATCTACTGGGTCTTCTTGACCAAAATCACGACCTGCGGAAGAAATGACAGAACAGCAAATGAGCATAAACTGGAAATGAACCCGTGGTGTGTTTAATGCAAAATGTAATACGTTTCCATCTTTATCAGCCTTTTAGCAGTGGTCAGTGCTGACTACTTCAATGTGCTCTCTAAGGTTTTGCAGTTTGTGTGCAAAATTTTGAAACTGCGCAAATATATCCCAAAAAAAAAAATGTGTATGCAAATGTGCTTTGCAAAAAAACTGCGCAAATATATCCTGAAAAAAAAAAATGTGTGTGCAAATGTGCTTTGCAAAGTCAAATTACAGAGCTTAATTTACAGTTCTTATATATATAAAAAAAATTACTAAAATCCAATGAAATCAGGAAAACAAACTCATGTAATGCTATCATACTTTTCTTAAGAGTTACTAAAAGCAGAGTAAGATCAGGAAATTGAAAAATAAAATGGCATATAAACTTTCATGTGTGGCATGATTTTTTTGTGCACTGGCGCACAGCTCAGAGAGAACACTGGCGCACGGCTGAGAGAGAACACTGCCTCTATGTGCTGACAGGTTAAGGAAGACACACGTACTAACACCATACCCCCTAGGTGTCTTTATGGCATAACAAAGCTACCCAACTACCAGCCTTTTGGTGCTTAAGGGAACTGAGTAAGAATGCAAAAGTGCAGATGCTAACAAAAGCACTGAATTGATATAAATAGCAGTTTTATAGCTTCGGCATTTTTCTTTACTGAATTATTACTTCTATATACTGAATTAAACTGTCATTTAAAATTTAATTTATATAATCACTGTCGCAGAACCTTCTTTGAGATTAAAACTTGTGATCTTGAAGTCACTGAAAAAACAAACACTATCCTGGTTTGAGGGCTGGTTCAGACGACTAATCTGCATTTCCAGAGTTAACTAAAAAAAAGATGACCATTCTTGAGAACATGTCCACCATTATGAGAACAGAAACATGTGATCTGCGGCTACTTGTGAGGTCAACCTGCACATCTACATCTCCTGGACGCACACACGACAATGATAAGACCATTGAAAAACAAAACGCACTAACAGCTCTGTTAACTAACAAGCACGCAGCTGCATACATGAAGCACAGTACATCATACCTGTTAGCTTATCTCTGACACGGTTCACAATACTGATGGCCTTCTTGCTGGTGACCTCTAGCGTGGCCCCAGCATCCTCTCCTGCATCACCTGCATCACCATTGGGTTTCTTGCTACTGCTAGGCTGAGTACCCTCCAGGTTCTCCAACAGATCGGCTGAAGCTGGACAAAATAAAACCAACTTTTCTTAAAGATATGCTCAAACAATGTCCTTTGCATATTTTATTGGCCGTTCAAGTGGTGAAGTGGTCAGTACATTAGTCTCTCAACAATTCACAAAACTGATGGATATTGCTTAGTTAGGAAAAGAACTAACATAAATTTAGGGAGATATCTGTTAGACAGCCAAAACTTGTCAGGGATTGTGAGTATATGGTTGGGGTGGACACAAGTGATCAAGTGATGAACAGGTTATAATGCTTTGAGAAAGACAAATAAATGTTGGAAAATTTTTTTTTTATTTTCATATTTTTTTTAAGACGCTGCAAGAGTAAAAGCATATATTTTATTTCAGGATAAGACAAACAAGAACCCAGACATAATAGAATTGCAAATACTATCTAAACATGGACATTTAGATTTTACTGAAGAACCTGTTGGAGAGTTAGGAAATATAGGGATAATTATATGATAATGTGCCTGTCACAACAAAGCCTATGGTTTTGTTTTTTTTTTTTTTTAATGGCCATGCAAATGAATCCTGAAATCACAGAATGCAAACTGAGGTATCACAAAGTAAAAGAGAAGTGAAAACAAGTATTAGATATTAAAAATGTGACAGTTATGCTTTCAGAAATTGAGAAATTATTTCTCTCTCTAACATAAACAAAAACGCTACTACATTTTTAAGTGCCACCTGACAGTATGTCATCTGACATAATTATGAAATAATTTCTTAGAGTTTTCGGTGCAGATATCAGAACATAAATGATTTGCTTCGTTTTATTCATTTTTATAATGTCATTATGTGAAACTGAAATGTTCTTATGTTTTGAAGTCAAGTTTCAGAATTGGACAAAATTAGTGTTACCTATGCTGTAATTTAATGACTAAGATTTACCGTATTTTGTGATTAACACATTTTGTGTCTGATAACGACAGCTTTAGCAGTTTGTTATTTAATTAACAGATGTGGGTGACACACTTTATACTGTTGCAGTTAAAGTCCTTGCAATGGACCCCACTTAATGTCAACTCTGCTTAATATCACCATATTCTGACGCTTCCGATGATGTGACATTAAGCGAGTCTGACTGTAATTCATATCAAGGTACTTCGATAACAACCACGTAATTACTTTACCAGTCAGTCATGCCCCCCCCACCCAAACAAATTTTTGCCTGCCTGTACTGTTTTATCTTGCTCCTTCAGCTACTGCTAGATTTATCAGATATGTAAAAAGACCTGCTCCTTATAAAAAACCATCAACAGCAAGAGATGCTTACTGGATGCATCCGTACTCTCGTTGATGGAACCACCAGACTTGCCGCCTTTTCCACCGGCTTTGGTCTTGTGAGCATCCACTAGCCTCCAGCTGAGGAGAGGATCATACACAAAGGCCTCCAGCACTGCCATCAAGGACTCTTTGTTCTCCCTTAAAACAGCCATCACTTTCTGGCAGGTCTCTCTATAGTTGCCATCAATGCCTGTCACCTGCATATATCACATGTTTTATATTATATCACCTATATACCACATGTTCTATATCACTTTACATGCATATCACAAGTTTTATATTATATCACCTGCACAGGAGTTTTATAATATATCACCAGTATGCCACAAGTTTTATGTTAATTTACATGTGTACTACAAATTTTATATATTATATTACCTGTATACCACAAGTTTGATAAATATCACCTGTACTTCACAAGTTTTATAATACATCACTTGTATGTTACAATTTTTACACTATATCCCCTACATGCCCCATGTTTTATGTTACTTTAAATGTGCACCACAATTTTTTCACAATATCACCTACATACAAGATTTATAATATATATCCCCTGCATGTCACAAGTTTTATACTACATCACCTACATTAGATTACTTTACATGTGTACCACATGTTTTATATTATATCACCTGTATACCACACTCTTAATATTATATCACCTATATCCCACACTTTTAATATTATATTACCTACATCTTATATACTTCCCATGCCATTAAATGTCACATAAGGCTTGCATGCTACTTCACCAAGTTTTCCTGTTTTTGGCGAGCTTTTTCAACCTCATCAAGGGATTTTATGCCTACTAAACTGGCCTGTCTTAACAATGTCCTCTTTAGAGTTTCACATGGTCGACCTCTTTTTCTTCGGCCTGTTGTGTTCCACTTGATAGCTTGCTTTGGGATTCTCTGATTGTTTCTTCTCATCACATGACCGACATATGCCCATCTCTTTTTTCTGATCACCCATGAGACATGCTGTTGTTTGCTCATCTGCCCTATCTTTGTGTTCTTGAATTTGTTCCATTTTATACTGAGTATTTTCCTTAGGCATTTGTTTTCAAAAGATTCTAATTTCTTGTCTATTTCTTAGTTTGTTTTAAAGCTTTCACATGCATAAATATGGGTGGATATTACATTTCAACTGAATCATCTCTTGTTTTTTGTGCTTATAACATATATTCCCTGTATACCACACATTTAATATTATATCACTTGCATACCATGACATTTGAAATTTATATCATCTTTACATCAGGTCTGTGGAATAAGAGTCTTACGTGTTGGGAAAAATGAGATCCTGGCTTCAGAACTAACAAAAAAAAAACAAGATTCTTTTGCCAGCTGTTTGTGTAAAACCACTGGACTGGATCCTAAACAACTGACTGAAAGGAAAGGTGATCTTTCTGATATCTTCCAGGACACTTCATCATCACTATCATCACAATCCTTATTAAGGATCAAGCCAGAGTGGGCAGATGACCACACCTATTCACTGGTTCTTAGTTTATGATGTCTGCCACTTATTTGGCCAATTTCCACCACGCAGTTCATTATCCATCATTACCACTCGTTTCTTCTCCCTTGTTCTAAAGTTCTCAGCCACTCCTCTTCTCATTATATTAAAAAAAAAAGTTGTCTTCTTAAAGATTTCACAAAATTTCTATTTTCATGGCATTTTCTCAGACATATCCACTTAGTTACCTAAACCTGCTATATGGACTCTTTTTTTTTTTAACCTTTTCCTATACTACTTCAAATATTTATTAGACATACCAGTTCTGACATTGCAAACTGTGTTAAAATTTTTCTCTGACACGTGGTTCACTTCAAACGTATATTTTTTCGTTAGTGCATAAAAAAAGTAATTTATTCCAGTTTTAAACTACCTTTCATAAACATCACACAGATAACACATTAAAATCATATCTCTAACATCTTTTGATTTTGAGTCTAGTCATGATGCATTCTGAAGGTGTGAGATAGATTCATTTTTGTCAGTAAATAAGAGATGATTTCATGATAAGATTCAACACACTGTCTCCTTGGCTGCCCCATTTCCTTGATAATTTACACAGGGTGATTAAAAATGAAACTGAAGTCAGTTTCTACTTCCCAAATACTTCTACTGATTTCTATTGCGCATTTCTTCACATGACAAAACAATAATATGTATAATAGAAATCATAAAAAAGCTTTGGGGCTCCTGTCAATCAGGATCTGGAGAAGACTGCTGACTTTGCCATGTTGACAGGGATCAGGATCTGATGTGACCAACAACCTTGAATGCAGATGAAGAAGAAGAAGAATGAAAAGACTAACTGTCTTACCTCCATAGCATTAATAAGCATCCGAGTAAGCCTAAACGGAATCTTCTCCGGGTACTTCTCTCTCACCATGGCCACTTCAAAGCAGTCACCAAAGTCAATGTGGATTATCTTACCACTGATTCTATCCAGCATCAGGTTAGAAGGATGTCTAAAGGAGAAATACGACAAGAAGGTATTTTAGTTTCATTAAAAAAGTCATTATGATGGTATAATGATAAAAGTGTGGCTAGGGAAAGATTAATCAAAAAGCATGATTGTGTATGTTAAACAACAAAGGGAGTGCGACTGCGCTAAACAGGAAACAAAGTCAGTGTGACTGTGCTAAAATGGCAAACAAAGTCAGTGTGACTGCGCTAAACAGCAAACAAAGTAAGTGCAACTGACATAGAGACAGCCCTGAAACACAAAGTCACATGAAGTTACTACAGTCATGGGAGATTTTAACGCCAAAGTTGGTAAAGGAAGAACTTCAGACATCGTTGGTGGCTATGGACTGGGGGAGAGGAATGACAGAGGTAGTAAATTAACTGAATGGGCAAGAATACACAGCATGGTTGTAGGAAACACCTGGTTTAAACAACATCCCTGAAGACTGGCAACATGGTGCAACCCAGACTAGATAGACTACGTATTAATCAACAAACAATTCCAGAATGCATCACTGACAACAAAAACCATGTCATGAGCTGACTGCAATAGTGACCATGACCCACTGTGTGGAAAGTTTAGAATAAAGCTAAAGAAAGCATGTAGAAAAGTGAGAAACATCAAACTGAATACAGAACTTCTTAAAAATGACCAAGAACTGCGAGAACAAAACAGAGTTATTATAGCAAATAGATACAATGCAATAGTAAAGATAAATAGTATAGATGAACAATGGGCAAAGTTAAGAGATTCTATCCACCAAACTGTTAAGGAGATAATATCACTGAAAAAAGAAGCCCCTAAAAATAAATGGATGACAGACGACATCTTAGGACTGATGGACAAGAGGAAGAGGGGTAAAAATAACCAAGAAAAATATAGCAAGATAAATAAAGAAATAAGATGCAAATGCAGTGAAGCAAAGGAAGTGTGGTTAAATGAACAGTGCAGACAATTAGTGGACTCTCATAATAAAGACAGCAAAAACATGCACAAATGAATTAGTGAGCTCACAGGCAGGAAAACAAAATATACCACAGGATGCCTGAAATCAAAAGAAGGTAAAATGTTAATGGGAAAAGAAGACATTGTGGACAGAGTACATCGGTGAGCTATATGGAGGAAAAAGACCAGAATTAACACCAGATGCTGAAAACTCTGATGGACCACCAATACTTGAAGATGAAATCATAGATCAAACACATGAAGAAAGGAAAACCAACTGGGCCTGATAATATAATAATAGAAGAAACAGAGGTGCTAGAGGAGATAGGAATAAAAATAATAACCAAGTTACTGAATGACATTTACAACAGTGGTTATATGCCCAGTGACCTGCTTAAATCCACATTTATAGCACTACCAAAGAAACCAGGTGCAAAGGAATGTGATGACCACCAGACTATCAGCCTCTCATGTCACATAACGAAGCTCATTCATTCATTTGCATGTCCCTTGCGGAACTTTGCATCCCAAACAGCACTCCTGTAGGCCTCTCGGTTGTGAGCAAGATGGCCTGCTGCTGCTGCGTCCATTTGCAGATCGTCAACGATGTCTTGCAGCCATCTTCGTTTTGGTCTTCCTCTTTTCTTTTTCCCATTATGTATCCTTCCAATACGGTCTTCTCTAAATTATCATGACGTTTAATGTGTCCAAAATATTTAAGTTTTATCTCTTTAATCATCTTTACTAGCCAGCCTTCTTCAATATTAAGCTCTTGTAGTATAGATATATTTGTTCTTTTTTGTGTCCATGATATTTGAAGAACTCTTCTGTAGCATTAACATTCAAAGGTATTTATGTGTCTCTCAGCTGTTTTGTTAAGTGTCCAGGTCTCACAGGCATATGTTGCGATGGCAAAGATGCATGCCCTTAAAAATTTTATTTTTGTAGTTCTGTCTGTTCCTCTCCACAGATTCTTTAGTTGTTTTACTTTCTGAAGAGTGATAGATGTCCTCCTTTTAATTTCCCTCATTGTATCTTCACTATTAGTAATGATCCAAGATATTCAAAACCCTCCACTTCTTCCAAGTTTTACTCATTGATACATATTTCAGCTGCCTTGTTTGTTTTGTCAGTTGTCATCAATTTAGTTTTCTTTGCATTAAGATAGAGGTTTTGCTCTTCGCTGTTCTTATGGACTGACATAATTAGTTTTTCCATTCCATTTTGTGTTGTGGACAGTAATAATGTGTCATCAGCATATCTAATCTCTGGTATTTCATAACCTCCAATTATTATGGCATCGTAATATTCTTTGTCTACATCTTCTCTAACATTCCTCATTATATTTTCAGTATACAAGTTAAATAAGTAGGGTGACAATATGCATTCCTGACGGACCCCTTGTTTTATGTCAAACCAATTTGTTGTTTCACCATTTATTCTTGCTGCTGCTTGTTGGTCTAGATACAACAGTGATGTTAATTGTATCAAATGTGTTGGAAATCCCATTTTTTCCATTATTTCCCAATGTTTCTGGTGTTGTACACAATCAAATGCCTTTGAGTAGTCTATAAAGGATAAATATAGATTCACATTAAACTCTCTACATTTCTCTATTATTAATTTTAGATTGAATATAGGATCTCTTGATCCTCTTCCTTGTCTGAAACCAGCTTGGACCATATTGACTTCTTCTTCTATTTTTAACGAAGGTACGTCTGAGAATTATTATGAGAAGAACAAGGAAAAAGATAAAAATGGAAATAGCAGATGAACAGTTTGGATTTGTTGAAGGAAAGGGAACACACAATGCCATTTATGCTTTACGAACACTAACAGAAAGAGCTTTAGAAGTACAGAAAGATCCCTACTTATGCTTCATTGATTACACCAAGGCATTCGACAAGGTGAAACATAATGAAATTATTAAAATGCTTGAAGACATCAATATAGATGGCAAAGACCTGAGGATTGTAAAACATCTATACTGGCAGCAAGAAGCAGCAGTTCGAGTTGAAAATAGAACTGGAAAATATCAACCTATAAAACAAGGGGTGCGACAAGGATGTGTACTATCTCCAGACCTTTTTTCTCTGTACAGCGAGAATATTCTAAGAACGATCATCACAGAACCAGGTATAAAAATTGGAGGACACAATATTAACAAGCTTTGGTATGCTGATGACACAGTACTGATAGCTGAGAACCAACAAGACCTGCAAAATCTCTTGGATAAAGTCGCTAAAGGAAGTGAACAGAAAGGCCTTACTTTGAACATCAAAAAGACAGAGACTATGGTTATGTCTAAGAAACAGAATAGGCCAAGCACAGACTGCATTTCAGAGAATGAGAAACATATTATGCAACACATCTTTATCAATGAATGTTAGAAAACAAGTCCTAAAATGCTATATTGAACCTATTTTGTTATACGAAAGTGAATCATGGACAATAGGCAGGTCTGCACAAAAATCACTGGAAGCAGCAGAAATATGGTTTATTAAGAAGAATGTTGCAAATCCCCTGGAAAGCAAAAATAACCCAATGAAGAATGTATGAGAAGAGCTGGGTAGACAAAAAATCTTGTCAAAAAAATAAGAGAGAGACAATGTACTTTCATAGGACATGCAATGAGAAGAAGGGGCATTGAAAATATTATAACAACAGGAAAAATAGAAGGAAGAAGATCAAGAGGAAGATCAAGAGAAATGATACTGGACAGTCTGATGGGATGGTGTGAGAGGAGATCACCAACTGAGCTGATGGCCTGCATGAAGGATTGTGTACTTGGAGAAGCATAATAGCCAATGCCAGTCGGCACGGCACCTGATGATGATGAACTGTGCTAAACAGCAAACAAAGTAAGTGTGACTGAGCTAAAGAAGCAGCTTTTTTTTTTTTTTGTTGAGTTAACCTGATGTGGACTCAAATGGAACACAACAGGACAAGGAAAAAGAAGTCAACTATGTGGAACTCCAAAAACAATGTGGAGAGAGGGGTAAATTAGTTGGCATAAGATCCCTTAACAAGGTTGAAAAACTCACCAAATTCAGAACAACATGGTGAACTACAATGTGAGCTCTATGTGATGTTTACTGGCACGGGAAGGTCGTAAGATGACGTGGACTCCTGCAAGGTCACATGTAAAAACTACTCAATATTTCTCTTCAATAACTGACATTGCAAATGTTTGCAGTGCAAATCCACTGTGCCTGAATCCACACAGATATTCTCTTTCCTTGCAAAGTGCTTTTTTCCCCAACACAGATTTGCAAGGTACTCATTTTTGACAGCTGGGCTGACTGTACGGTGATAACAACATATCATATTCCCAATACCTTCCTAGTGATAAGAGAGGTCACTGCAAACTGGATTTTGTCTTACAAATTTGAAAAAAAAAAAAAAAACGACATCTTTAAACTCATTTTGTCCTTGGGTGTTTTTAAACACTGACATCCTTAAGCTCTTAGCCGGATTCTCATTCTCTCAGGTGTGCCCATTCATTCATTTGCATGTCCCTTACGGAACTTTGCCTCCCTAACAGCTCTCCTGTAGGCCTCTCGGTTGTGAGCAAGATGCCCTGCTGCTGATGCATCCATTTGCAGATCATCAACGATGTCTTGCAGCCATCTTCGCCTTGGTCTTCCTCTCTTTCTTTTTCCCATTATGTACCCTTCCAAGATGGTCTTCTCTAGATTATCATGATGTTTAATATGTCCAAAATATTTAAGTTTTATCTCTTTAATCCTCTTTACTAGCCAGCCTTCTTCAATATTAAGTTCTTGTAGTATGGATACATTTGTTCTTTTTTGTGTCCATGATATCTGAAGAACTCTTCTGTAGCATTTACATTCAAAGGCATTTATGTGTTTCTCAGCTGTTTTGTTAAGCGTCCAGGTCTCACAGGCATATGTTGCGATGGCAAAGATGCACACCCTTAAAAGTCTTATTTTTGTAGTTCTGTCTGTTCCTCTCCACAGATTCTTTATTTGTTTTACTTTCTGAAGAGTGATAGATGTCCTCCTTTTTATTTCCCTCATTGTATCTTCACTATTAGTAATGATCCAAGATATTCAAAACCCTCCACTTCTTCCAAGTTTTACTCATTGATACATATTTCAGCTGCCTTGTTTGTTTTGTCAGTTGTCATCAATTTAGTTTTCTTTGCATTAAGATAGAGGTTTTGCTCTTCGCTGTTCTTATGGACTGACATAATTAGTTTTTCCATTCCATTTTGTGTTGTGGACAGTAATAATGTGTCATCAGCATATCTAATCTCTGGTATTTCATAACCTCCAATTGTTATGGCATCGTAATATTCTTTGTCTACATCTTCTCTAACATTCCTCATTATATTTTCAGTATAAAAGTTAAATAAGTAAGGCGACAATATGCACTCCTGACGGACTCCTTGTTTTATGTCAAACCAAGTTGTTGTTTCACAGGTGTGCTCAGACAAACCAGTTACACACAGTCAAGTTACCTGTCTCCTTTTTTTTCTATCTTCCTGGAACTGCAAGCTGATGTTCTCTGCAGCTGATGAGGCAAGGGCGTTGAGGCACAGCATCATGTCAGATAGAGTGGGCTAGGGTGAATATTTTTTCAGCCCCTGAGTGGAGCTATACATGGGTCGTGCAGTACTTCTTTAACAGATACCACCGCCATGGGGACTGTGGCGATCGCTGCTCAGTTAGCGAAACTAGACCTATTACCAGGGGTATCGATGGAGAGTGGGACAGGGTCTTTGGTCAGTTACAGTTCACCAATCCTGAAGCTAGCATGTCAGCTACGGTTCACCGATCCCGATGCTAGCATGTCAGCTACGGTTCACCAATCCAGATGCTAGCATATCAGTTATGGGTCACCAATCCCGATACTAGCATATCAGTTATGGGTCACCAATCCTGATACTAGCATATCAGTTATGGGTCACCAATCCCAATGCTAGCATGTCAGTTATGGTTCAGTGACTGGCAAATCAGAAAGCATCTTCACCCTCCCCCCCCCCCTGTCAGCTGTCAGTATATTTATTATGTTATCTTCAACAGTATTTCACACAGCAATTAGAGAATATAAAAGAAGGGGAAAAAATAACATTTAAATGAAAAAAAAAAAATTAGAAAATGATGCTCTTAATAAACTGAACTGTACAGCAAGTCCTCCTGTTTTATTTAAAAACTGGACAAGAAAGTGTTTAAATCTCAACTCATTCCACGGTCTCCGTAAGGGAGATAATTAAATTTTCTCTCCCTTACATCTGCGATATCGGAATGGGTTAATTAAAACCATTTACCTGTCCCCAAGGCCAAGAACATAACCAACCATGGACATCACAGCCAAAGAACGTGTATAGTTTGTACGTCGATCAAACCACACCTGCGGACAATGGATAAACAATGTTAACCAAGGTTAAAATGAATTCATTCGCTATTAGAAAAAGCTGCTAACAAACTATATTTACAGCTTATTTAGACAATCTGGATGGTTCTAATAAGATCCATCACAGAAAACGCAAACCCCTCCACCCCCCCCCCCCGGAAAAAAAAAACAACAGAAGCGGAGGTATAGAAATAAGATACAGAATGATGCAATAACTATGCTACATTGAAGAGCCTTATATAAAATGACATTATACTAAGTAAAAGAGGCATGAAAGAAGCTCGACCTCAGAACTTGGAGACTTGTACCACAGTATCCGAGCCAGGTCATCCCCCTGAGTGTGCTCTAGAGCATGTTCGAACACTTCCACTTTCTGCATCAGGGTCAGGTGGTCATAATCTGGCGCCATCTGGAGAAAGGACATTTAGAATATGTTCGGAGTATTACTTAGTGTGATTGTGAGAGTACCTTTAAAACATTCTACACAAAACCTTCTATGAAGGATGCCTGTAAACAGCTTATTAATCTGTGAAGATGTCTTTAAAATATATATTATATAACATATAAATAAAATATGATATGTATATCCACATGTATGAGATCTGATCTCTTAAGGATGAATATAAAAACAGACATACAAGTATGTATACCATAATAACACATACTGGGAGCTAGAATGGCCACACTGATATAGGTGTGGCTTCTTTAATACAAAGGTCATGGCCTCTGTCCTACTTCAACACTGCTTGCATCTGTTGTGCTTTTCCATGAGGTATAGGGTACTTAATGTATCATGCCAGGATTCTCCTCATAAGAGGAGACCAGAGTATTAATGATCTGTCCAAAAGTTCAATAAAGATGATAACAAGGACAAATACTGAAAGTGAAGGTGATCCCACCAGCACAGTTATCAGAGTTGGAAAATCAGAGCAATATCCAGGCCTCCTACACTGACCCTGGAAACAAGCACTTACCCATGATAATGACAGCCTGTTCATGCCATAATGGAACATGCAGGATATGGTGAAAATGTCAGTTTTTTTTTTCCCCCTTGACCTATCACCACATTAGACAATGATGTGGTCTGTTACATGCTTAGCTGTCTTCACTTCTCTAGCTCTGGAAGTCGTCAGGTGCCCATTTCTACACCCATGTTGCTGGGAGCACCTCCAGCTAGACTTGAACTGCCAACCTCACTATGCGAGACTACCGCATTAACCACTATGCCACTTTGACATCCTCAAGTTGACAGCAATTGTCAAAAAGCCTTCCTTTTACTGGGCGGCCTGAGGAACTATCACAGCTCCCTTAAAATGATGCTTGTGTCTCAAGATCTACATCACGACCTCATAAGCTCCAATGAGACACCCACTCACACACTTCCCTGTCCTGGTACGGTCCTGGAGGACAAGACATTAAAAAAAAGTAAGTTTTCCTAAACTCTTACCCTAAGCATGACACGATGCTCAATATTGAGAAGGATCTTCCTTTTCTCCCTGTAGTCCCTGATCAAGGAGTGGATGGTGTCACAGTTTCTCACCCACCCAATCAAACCCGAGTTTGTGGACAGCGGGATAGCAGCAAAACGGGTAATCCTGAAAAGTTAAACAACAGATGAACTGCTATAAGTTAATAAACAACTAGATCAGCCACCGCATGGTTTATGATGGTAGCAACAATGACTGCCATTATCTTCTTGTGCCTGAAATTTCATAATTGTTTTCTTCCATCTTTATCCAAAATTTCACATTTCCTTTAATTACACCGGTCACCAACAGCTTTCCTAACATTTACAGAAAAGTGGGGGAGGGGATTGGTGATGAAGCAGCACTCATGCTGTCTGGGACAACAGTCAGCAATCCCTAGCTAACTGCTTGTGTTAGGCTGGTGAACAAGACCCTATCATACCTCATAGTGGTGCTTTTGGAAACAAACAGTGGTCTGGCCGAGTGAATAGGGATCGCTATGGTAAGGTGAACCTTGATTCTAAAATATAATGAGTTTAAGCTGGTGTGTCAAGTCACATGTGCACTTTGTGGGTCAACACAAAAGAATAGATGACAGAACCTGGCATATGTTAATAAATATCCTTTTCCACTGTAACTCATACAGCACTTATCACACACGTACAAATATGAGGATGGAGGAGATCACCTATGACCTGGTTTCTCTGATGGCAGTGGGTTTAATTCCTCAGGAAAAGTGGGGTATCTGGCACTGTATGTTCAGAAAAACTGCCCTAAAAAATCTCTGTGAATGACTAGGTACAACAGATTGGACTACTTGCACAGATGTCAAAAGATGTAGGGGGAAACAAATGAGTTCAGGGCAACAACAAGTAAACAGTTACGAAATATGAGGGTCATATCAAAAGTCGTGAGCCAAAAATTTTTAAAAATCAGAATTTAAAGATAGAGAAAATATAAATGTATCACCTTGATCTGCATCCTTTTCTTAACTTTTCAACATAATCTCCATTTCTCTGCACACATTTTTCCCATCGCTCTGCAAGTTTGAAAATACCCTCCTGGTAGAATTCCGTTCCAGCTGACCGAAGGCATAGATGCACTGCTTTCTGGACGCTCTCTCCTGTAGGACCCAGCTGGCACAAACTTTTCTATAGCCTAGGGTTTCAATCATTTCCTGTACTGCATTGTGTCATATTCCAAGATTTACAGCAATTTCAGATACTGTGACACGTCTGTCTTGTTTAATGATGTCATCAACCCTTTCCACGTTGAGTTCAGTGGAGGCAGCTTGAGGATGATCGCTGCGAGGCATATTTTGGATGCTCATGTTTCCATCTTTGAAATGTTTCACCCACCTCCTAACACTGCTAGCACCCATACACACATCTCCATAAGCAAGATGAAGTCTTTGGTGAATTTCAGCAGCAGGGATTTCCTGAACTTCAGCACCCGCCATTTTGTTTATGCTCTGCGTGGTCACGTGACACATGATGGTGACATCATATGACCTCTACATGAAGTGCAAAGGATGCAGATAAAGGTGATACATTTATATTTTCTCTATTTATAAATTCAGATTTTTGAAAAAATTTTTGCTCACGACTTTCGGTATACCCTTGTATATGTATGCAATATACCATCAATAAAAACATCAATTATAAAATTCTAGTATTACTTTCAAAACAAGAAATTTAGTTATCACATTAACTAAAGTATTACTCAAAACATTAATTAAAAATTACTCATCAGTGTTTTATTTTTTTTCATTCATTCAATATATGCCAGACTGGATAGCACTTGGTGATCACACTCCTCCATCTTGTGCAATCCTTGGTGTTTCTGATCAGTTCAAATGCTCTTCTTTTTCCAAGCCATTTGGTCAGGCCAACAAGGTATTTTTCTACTGGCCTCCTTCTCCTCCATTTCTATTTATTTTAACAATTCAGGATAAACATTATTATCACAAGAGTAACAGTAACAAAATTACACAAGAGTCTGACAAAAAATGTGAATGAAAAAAGATCAATCTCACGTGAGGTTTCTCCTGAAAGTGTCTGGATTGTTCCGGAGCAACGAATTGACCAGACCGAACAGCTGCATGACTCTCTCATCCTGACGCAAATCCTCGTGGCCTTTCAGCAAGAACTGATACTCTTCTCCGTCACTTCCTATCAAAGAGAAGATGAAGGCAGACAAGGAAAGATTAGTAATTTAACTCTTGCTGCCCAAAACAGCATTGTCAGTGCTCATGGATTGCATATGCAGATATAAAGGAGCATTAGCATTATTTTTTCATTAGAGTCCAGGGTAAATTAATAAATTATAGTTTTCAATCCAATCCATGTTTCTAACTTGAGATTTCATTTGATTCTAATCTATGTTTCTAACCTGAGATTTCATTTGATTTCTGTCAGACAAGAATGAACTGTCAAATCTATAGCATACTTCAGTGTTTTGCTTTATGTAAAACTGCATATCATCATACTGCATAAGTGGTGTAAAATCAGTAAATGCAAATAAATAAAGGTGAAACTGCGAAATATTTCTTAAAAATTGGATTACAAAAAAGAAATAAAAAAACAATTTCCGTTCCATTACAATAAATTCCTACCACTGAGTTTCTCACAAGACCTGAGTAAGCAGACATTTTTTTTTTTACTTCAATTGTAGTTTCTTTTTTTTCTATACTTGCTGTGTTTTAAATTTATAATATATCTGTATGGCATGCTGCTAACAACACACTGCCATATTTTGTTTTTGTATTCAATTATCTGTAATATGATATAACAAACATTTATGTTTAATTACTTGGTACGTGAAACATTTATGTTTAATCACTTGGTACATGAAACATTTTTGTTTAACTCTTCCCGTGCCATAGTCGCTATAGTGAGAATTTCCGGTTACTGAGTTGCGTGCCATAGTCGTTATAGTGACAATTCATTTGTTTCAATAAAACCAACCAGTGTAACATTTAGATTGTACATATTTCGTTTGCGTTTCCGGTGACACTTTTCAAAATGGTGGAAGAGTCCTTAGTTACGAGCGATGCCGAGTGAGAAAAGGGAAGAGAAACATCGAAATTTTTCAATTTTTGACAATGTAGATAGGGGTATGGACATGGCCTGTGACCACCCTACTGCTCTTGAATGTATCCTAAGTAGATTTAGACATGTTAGACGACTGTAGAAATAGTTAGTATGTTATTTCAGACATTAATTTAGTGAGAATGCAACATAGAATCACAATACGAGATCGACAAGTAGATCTAGACATCTCAGATGGTAAGTAGTGCATATCTAGACCTAGCCGATGGTGAGCTGGGCACAATCATTGTCTAAAAACGTCACATTACTTCTTTTTTCCTAAAACAACTCTGCATTTATGAAATTTTCATACATTCAGTTATACTTTGAAACATAATAAGTACACGGAAGTACATGTAAATACTGTTTTCCATTCCATTTTACAACTATACCCACTATACAGATCAGGACCCGTGCTTTGTGTGTGGCACGAACGGGAACGTCTGCGTTTTTTTTCTTGGGCACAGGAAGAGCTAATGGTATGTGAAAAATTTCACAAGAAGCTCACTCCGTCAGCGCAGAAAAATTCAGAAACAAAATGAATTCTGGCCCCAAGTGGAAAATAATTCAGGTCAATAAAAGTTAAACTGCTAAAGTTAGAAAAGATGGTCAGGGCACACTATCACAGAAAAGGATTACCAATTTATAATCACATCAAAGTGCTGAGATCACATAAAATGACCACCACTTCATAATCACAGATCATAGTGCTGAGGTCAGATACAAGGATCACCACTTTATAACCACAGATCAAAGTGCCAAGGTCAGATACAAGGACCACCACTTTGTAATCACAGATCAAAGTACTGAGATCAGATAAAAGGATCACCGATTTATAACTGCAGATTAAAGTGCAGAAATCAGAGAAACACTCACTAATTCACAACCATTAAATCAAAGCACACACACACACACACCTGAAATCATTAATCCTCAATACGTCCTGAAATACTTACGGCAGAGACATTTAGCACAGCTTTAACCACTCCCTTTCATCTTACATCAAGTCTTCCTTGCATTTTGTAGAATCCTGTCTAGAAAGTCCACCTCCAAGTGCCCTCAAGTCTGCCCCCCCCCCCTAAGTCCTGTCTACTGCTTGACCTGGCCATCATCTGTTCTTACTCATAAACAGACATCATCCAGGAACTCACCCATCCAACTCGTTTATTTTACCCTGAGACTCCTGTCGTTCATTCTGATATATTCTTTTGCTTCAGGAGGATGCCCTTCTCTCTTTAATAACCAAGTTCATGGTCAACATTTTTTCTCCACGTCCTGCCTTCAGGACTTTTCAGCATGTTTTCTATTTTAAGTTTCCCATTTTTCCGCTCCGTAGATAAACACTTTTCTGAAGCATGTTTTCTTAAAATTAAAGATTACTATTTAAAGATTAAAGTGGGGAGATCAAACAAGGGCTCATAACTTTACTATTACAAGTCAAAATACAGAGATAACTTCATTAGAACAGATTCGAAGTGGGCGGTGATTGTTCACTGATGAGCAAAGAAACTTTATTTTCAAATGGTGAAGAACTGGGCATTCAAGCCCACCTGGTATTCTTCCCTTCATCCCTAACTTTCATGCTTAGTAAAACATTCAGGTTCGAGTCCCTGTGTAGAGAGGTGGTGCACTGGTCTCTCATGCCGATGACAGTGGCTGAAGTTCAGCCAGACCTGCCCTGGTCACTTGCTGTAGAAATGGGTACCATGATTCTCCCTGGAGCTGGGGAAGTGAAGACAGCCGGAGGCGATTCTGACCACATCATACTCTATTGTACATATTTTCCACAACTTCCTCTAGGTTCCTTTATGGCACGATAGAGTTATCCTTACTGCTTTCTTTTGTTTTTAACTACATTCACTAGATAAATATGATTCACACGAAGACCACGGACTCTGCACTTTAACATGAACTCTGATGAAGAGCTGCACATAAATCACTCACCAAATATGCTCAGCTTCCTGGGTCTCTGCTTGGATGTAATAACCTGCAGTGAACTCTGAACCCTCTTGATGCGAATCACTGGCTGGTTAGGCTCGTAAGAACCCGGTACTGCAAGTTCAAGGTCCCGGCAGCTTAGAAGTTTCGGGGAAACGTACTGAAGCTCCAGTGAAGTCAGCTGTAGAACAGATCTCTGATCATTAGAGACTTTTTCTCTCAAGGACTGCTTAAATTTCACTGCAAAAGCATAACATAACCTACAGACTTTTGGGTCTTGTTTCAAAGAGTATTCTGGCCATCTATATTACACCACAACTCTGTATTTTACATGAACGTGGCTGTTCTGGAAGGGATGGTGCTGTGGAACCTGAGATGGCAAAGATTCTACCCCCCATCACTCTGAAGTGCTCTTGGAAACAGGCTGTTCTGCTCTTCATCTTGGTTAACAAGTTAAGTCTCTACAACATCCCATACAGTGGTGGACTCTGCAAAAGATGTCTTCCTCTCTCATGTGCTGAGAAACCTACTTCTTCAGGGGAACACTTTGGAAACTAAACTCAGCCACTGTAAGAGCCACAACATCAGTTGCAAACAAGTGAAATTTGTACTTTAATACTTTTCATTTACTTTGTACTGCTGTTTCCGCAGCTGCTCGGAACACTTCTTCATGTGCTTTTCTGACTGGCAAGGATGTTTTAACCATTTCCATGCTGCTTCTGATTCATCTTTTTAATCAAGGTAGTCAGTATTTATACAGAATTTTAGTATGATACAATATCATATACTTGTGATATAGTATCATATCATATACTTGTGATGTATCATATCATATACTTGTGATATAATATCATATCATATACTTGTGATATAGTGTCATATCATATACTTCTGATATAGTATCACATCATATATTTGTGATATAGTATCATATACTATTTTAGAGTTAGGACAGGTCAAATCATATAGTATCATATCATACACTATCTTGTAGCTAGGATAAGATATACCATATAGTATCATATCATCTACCATCTCATATACAGTCTCATATCATACACTATCTCTGAGCTATATAAGAAGTCTTAGTATTACAGAAACATTACTCCTGTTAAGTTTACTGTATAGTCTAGCTATATGAAGTCTTAGTATTACACAAACATTACTCCTGTTAAGGTTACTGTATTGTCTAGCTATATAAGAAGTTTTAGTATTACAGAAATATACCTTCTGAGAAGTTCACTATGACTGACTGATGTCAGTGATTATCAAAATGGAGACAGGTAGCTCCTCAGGAAGGAATTTCAAGTCAAAGGGAAGGATTTTACCATGGTAAAAGAACATATAATGGTGAAGATCGTTTCTGAATGATGATTTAATACACAGGTGAGGATTCAGGGAAGAGCGGGTTGGAAAGAGAGGAATGGCTCCTAGGACAATAAGAATCACTGGCTAGCTATCTAAAAAAAGACCTCCTACCACAGAAACATGAAAACTGTTGTGAAATCTACTGTGCAACCCAGTAACCAGGTTGTACCTGCGGCAACTGTTTGGATATCCTTCTGAATACGTGATAGTACAGGTCCCAGGCTTGGGTCAGATCCTTGACCACACCTGATCTCTGGTACTTCCTGCACCACTCCTGGGCTTCCATCAGGTCACGACCATACGCCTGTTGACAAAGAGTGGCACATAATGACACTAAAAGTGACTAGCGGATTTAGATCATCACACATACATAAGAAATCATAGTTTCCCCCCTAAAATGCATGCATGTAATTACACAAAAAAAAAAAAAACAGTGCTAGATATGTCATGTACTTTACTAAAGATTCTAACACTGCTGATAGAAAATTTTCACCATGTCACAGACTGCCAAGACAGCTACTGTGCTTCACTATGGTGACAGACTTTAAAAACTTCACAACACAACAGACTAACAGGATGTCAAGATCTTCACCATTCAAAAGACTGTCTGTATCCCCACCAAGCCACCGACCGCCAATACTTTCACCATGTGGCAGATTGTCAAGATCTTCACTATGCAACAGACTAATAGGATGTCAAGATCTTCATCATTCAAAAGACTGCTTGTATCTCCACCATGCCACCGACTGCCATTACCTTCACCATGTGGCAGATTGTCAAGATCTTCATGCTACATAGTGGTAGATATTCACCAAGGCACTAACAGCCAAGAACTCCGAGTTTACATGTACAGAGATATAATATAGACTCTTTTCTTCTTATAAAAGGGTTCTGAAACAAGTCGATGCTCAATGTTTGTGAAAGCTGCACAGCAACAAATTCCTGAACAGCCCTCTTTCATGACTGTCTGTCGATATCTGAAAACTGTAATCAGTCACAGTAACAACATGTTCATGTTACAAGGTTCAATCTATCTGTGCTTGTGTCCTCCATCTTAAATCTTGGTCTTAATTTCCTCATTTCATGAACTGGGAATCTTACATCTTACATCATTCCTGTGCTGTTACATGTCACATATGGCTCACATGGTAGTTCGCCAAGCTTTTCTGTTCTCTACAAGCCTTTCAACCTCATCAAGGGATTTTATGCATACTAATTTGGCCTCTCTTAACAATGTCCTCTTTAGAGTTTCACATGGTCAACCTATTTTTCTTCAGCCTGTTGTGTTCCACTTTATAGCTTGTTTTGGGATTCTCTGATTGTTTCTTCTCATTATGTGACCAACATATGTCCATCTCCTTTTCTGATCACACATGAGACAAATTGTTGTTTGTTCATCTGTCTTATCTCTGCATTGTTCTTGAATTCGTTCCACTTTATACTGAGTATTTTCCTGAGGCATTTGTTTTCAAAAGAGTCTAATTTCTTGTCAATTTCTTTGATTGTTTTCTAGCTTTCGCATGCATAAATGAGGGTGGATATTACATTTGAATTGAATAATCTTCGCTTGGTTTTTGTGCTTATAACTTTTGAGTGCCATATGTTTTCAAGAATCTTGAAGGTCAATGCAGCTTTTGCAATTCAAACTTCCTTTCTGGTGTCACCATCCTGGTGTATGTAGCTGCCGAGGTATGCAAATTGGTTGACTTCTTCAACAGCTGTTCCTTCTATGTATATTTCTCTTTTGATTAATGAGAAGTTTCTTATTTTTTTCCTTGTTAATTTCAAGTCCTATTTTGTTAGCCGGTGAGGACAGGGTATCTGTTTTTCTTGCATCAAATTCACATTGTCACTGACAGCCATCTGCAAAATCAAGATCTTCCAGTTGGGTCCCATGTACCTAATAATTTTACCTGTGCAACATTTTTTTCATTATGAAGTCTATGGCAATTCCAAAAAGCAAGGGAGATAATAAACATTCTTGTTTCATGCCCGTTTCAATCTGAAACTATCTGCTCACTCCTTCTTCTGTGCTGACTGCACAAACATATCCGTTGTAGAGATTCTAAATAATGTTGACAATTTTAGATGGTATTCCATATATTCTTAAAATTCTCCACAATGAATCTCTGTGTATGATATCAAATGCCTTTTTAAAGTCTATGGTGTCCAGGATTAATGGCTTTTGCTTTTCAATATGTTCTTCAAATATTATTTTTAGAGTAAAGATCTGGTCAAGACAGGTCCTCCCTTATTGAAATCCTGCTTGTTTTTCTCTCATTGCAGTATCCATTATATCTTTAAGTCTATTTAGAATGACTTTGCAAAATACTTTTGCCACAACTGATAGTAAGGTTACTCCCCTCCAATTATTGTAATCACTAAGGTTGCCTTTTTTTGGCATTTTAACAATGATTTCTTTTTTTTCATTCAGAAGGGACCTTTTCTTCTTTCCAAACTTTATTAAACATTATCTATAGTTGGCATGTGTTGTCACTATTAATAGTTTTTAAAATTTAGGCTGTTATTTCATCTTTACCTGTAGCTTTGTTGTTAGCCATTAGATTCACTGCTGTTTCAGTTTTGTTCAAAGTAATTTCATCTAGGTTGACATTTAGTTGTGGGAATGGTAAGTTAGTTTCAAGGTCTACCAATTCTTTTGGGTGTGGTCAATTAAGTATTTCTTGGAAGTGTTCGGCCCATCTTTGCTTTTGGTTTTTACTTGATGTTAATAGTGTTCCAGTTTTGCTAAAGATTGGACTTTCTTTGGATGTAATAGTACCTTTAGTATAATAGTCTGACGGGATGGTGTGAGAGGAGATCACCAACTGAGCTGATGGCCTGCATGAAGGATCGGATACTCTGGAGAAGCATAATAGCCAACGCCAGTCGGCACGGCACATGATGATGATGATGAGTACCTTTTAGCCTCATTTGTATGTTATATAGAGTTTTGCTGCCTTTATCTGCTTCTTTCATTTTACTATCTATATATATTATCTTTTATCTCTTCTAGCTGAACTACTGTCTAGTTCTTTGTATGTTGAGGGATATGTCTCAGTGGGCGAGCCATTGTGTGGTTTTTGTGGATGTGGCTGTTCTTGATACTGAAGTATATCCTGTGTTATTGTGCCTTGCATTGATTATGTTGCAAGCACATGTGATATGTGATTGTTGGCCATGACCCCATCGAGCACCCCGGACTCAATTAGGCTGGTTGTGTATGAGTCTGGTTAGTAGAGATGGTTTCGTAAGGATGATAGCGCACGTAATGGGTGCAGCCATAGGTATGTACGGCAAGGTTGTAATATGAGTCAGGATGGCATTAAATAAAGCTGATATGGCTTGACATACAATAATGCTTTTGGTCTATGCTGAAAACACGGTATGATTTATTTATGTAAGAGACTTTGAATGATGGTTCAATTATGCACATTCTTCTGCCACGAGTTTGATGTCATTGCCATGCACACACACACACACATATAAAGGTTGAGATTGATATGATGCTTATTAACAGCTGTTCATAATAAAAGAAGACAACTTGCTATGCTCTAGTGTTTATAATAAAAGTGTTATGAGGGCCCTCACTCTTCTGATATAATGCTTTACTTGCGAGTATGTTAATATTCAATGCATTGCTGAAATATATATATGATTGTTGACATTTCTTATGACAATGAACGATGATATGATTGAGGATTACTGACTTGCATATTTTGGTTCAGTGATGCATTGCTATGCCATTGCATTCTATGAAATATATATCCTGTGATCCTAACGTGTGTAATGTGGTCAGAACTGTTACCGGTACTGTGTGTGTTTATGATGAGTGTCTTAGTGCTTTGTCATAGTAAATTTATTTTGTTAGTTGTTATACACACCGAGATATCTGTTTTGTATTTGGTATGAGAGATGATGAGAAAGCAGGGCAGACATGATATCTGTAGGTTGAACTGTTGGCTAACAAGGATCTGGGAGCTGGGATGGTCGTGTTCAGATTTTCTTCAAAATTAGGGTTGGGGTCACAGTATGTTTGTACCAAGGGAAGAACTTAATTACTTAATTACCATACTCATAACTACCTCACTCTCTTCCTCACAACATAGCCTTTAGCCAGTCATTCCCAGTCCCCTCGGCCACAGCACGACACAGCAAATAAAAATCCCACCAACCTGTGTAAACGAGGTCTCTTTCAAGGTCTGTGGGCCGCGCTCTATCATGGCATGAAGAGGTTCCAGGGTGCTGAACATGCCACGCACATTCCTGTCCCCGAAGTACAATCTCGAGGCCTCCTCAAGACCTTCATGCCACAGTTCATGCCACAAAATGGCTACTCGGATGAGCTCTTCTGACACCTGACGTTTTCAATCCCAAAATATGAGAAAAAATTTTTTTTCATTCATTTAGGAAAAAAAAAAAAAACGCAGAAAAACCAATGTAAAATAGATAAATTAAAAAAAAAAAAAAAATTTTAAAATCATATTCTAGAGAGAAGAAAAAAAAAATGTGAAAACTAAAGTAACAGATTCATATTACAGCCACACTGTTCTTCAAATAGTTTCAGATAGGCATAAAAAAAAAGATTTCACCTTAAATATCCCATTATATGAAGCACACTGCTAAGTCATATCAAGATGTCTGCTCCCTCAACACTGAGAGGCATACGAAGAAAGAGACAAGACAAGAGGTTTGTATCATTTATTCTGATATATTCTTGTGCTTCAGCACTCCTTTCACTAAGTAATATCTGCTCTTCAACATCACTACAATGTCAGCTGTAAAGAAAGAAAAAAACTAGTCCATAATTCCAAGGAGAGAACAACAAGATGAATACCGAGTTGACTTTTTCCGTGACTTCCTTATTTAGCAAGGTGCTGGTTAAAAAAACAAAAGAAGCCATTTCAAAAACCAAAGAGAAGAAACACAACCAAAAAAAAAAAAAACAACAAAACATATTACCAGCATAGCCTGAGCGACCAAGGTTTGGCTTCTCTCACACATGCTCTTGAGGATTTTGTTGGCCGCTGCCTGCCGCAGAGCTGCATTGGACTTAGACGCCACAGTCAGAGGATAGATGAGAGCCTGTTAAATACAGAAGCAAATGATAATGAAATGTTAATTCATTCTCACTTGGCAAACTGCCCAAGTCAAGAAGAAATTGCCCTGTGGCAACTGTCTGTTCAATATATTCAGGCTACTATAAAGGCAAGCTAGATTTGAAAACATGACCTTCAATGAACAAACTTTATAGAAATCACATATTATTCAATCTGAAATGACATCATTTCTGTCAAATCTTGCAGACAGCAGAAATTTTCAATGCAAACAGGAAATAATGTAACACATTAAAGCAGATTATGGGAAAGTGTGAAGGATATTATGAGTAGATATAACAACAAGAATTGAGAATGATTATTAAATTTTTTTTTTCTGAAAACAAAACATTTGTTATTACATATTTTTATATAACAAATATTAAAAATTTTATTCAATTCATACATTTTTCAAATAAACTAACCAATCCATAATCAAATTCAGCCTCATGACCAAATCCCTTTACTCAAATATTTACACTTGGTGGTCAATAAATGTATATGATATTTAATACCAGTCAAAATATTTTGATCTTCTCATTGTGCAAAAGAAGCGAAATCCAGTCCAACACTGCTTCAAAGATCTAACGGGATTTTTATCTCCAGAACCAATAGATCTTCATACTGGTTCGAGTCCTGTATTTCTCTTCTCATTTTCCTTCTTTCACACCTAAAAGTGCTTTGTCTACAATTTTTTTTTTTGGAATGCTGTACATACAACACTGTGCTAAGACCACACAAACGTTTTTTTTTTTTTTTTGCAATCAAAGAATATACAACCGTCATGTTGTACTAAGAAATGACGTGATATCTATCTTTAGCATTTATGGTGGTTTAAAATTACAAACTCCCAAACAATGGGGGGGGGGAGGGAAAAGAAAGAAACCATACAACTGCAGTTATTTTAAGTTCGTGAACAGTCATTTATACAGCCATTAACACAATAAAGACGCAGCACAAGGAGACCTGAGGATGAGTTTTCCCAATCTCTATCAGCAGCTGATGAACCAGTCTCTGGACCAGAGATCGTGGGGTGTCGATGCGGGCAATGAGCTGAGGAATGACCTGAAGCCAGTTGTCTATCTGAATGCTCTTGATCCCGTCGCCCATGATTTCGTACACCTCAGGCCACTGACCATAGTCAAACCAAAGGGTGAGAAGTCTGTTGAAAATATACATGCATTTTTGGTTTCTGCTTTTTTTTTTTCTCCTTGTGAAACTGCAAACAATACACAGCATCCTCCAAAAACACAAAGGATGACGGCAGATTACAACAAAAAAAAAAAATTCATATGCTTTAACAGGCAAAGAGAAACTATGCAATATCATTTACTACACTGTATCATGATGGAGGATTATATCTCTGTGTGTGCACTCGAGTGTGTGGCCAAACCGACAGTCACACAGCTTCTCAGTGTAATGTCAATGGGTTCAATCTGGCACCTCAACGATGATTACAAAAACATGCCGGAAAGAATGGTCCAGTAAGTCTCAGTTCATTTTAATGATTGATTATTAATGAAAATTTCTATGTGTTAATAACAGCATGAAGTTCAATAACTTGATTTAGGTTTACAGTTAAATTCCTCACTAGAATGACAAAGATTTGTTTGTAATGCTGATTTTGATCTGCTCACAAGTTTGTGGCAATGATTACATTCTTTGTAGCCCAAAATCACCAGCTGTTCACCTTTCTGTTTAAGTTAATGACAACATCTTTTCCTCAGCCAAAACTGTCACCATCACAATCATCACATTCATGTGTCACAAGACAGGCACAGCTGATCAAAATTCTCCTTATTCTAGCTTGCCTCAAGTCTTAATAATAAAAAAAAAAAAAAGTCTCATTAAGTAACTTGCCTGAGTGTGTCCTGCAGACTGTTCTGTGATGACAAGTCAATGGACTTGAAGAATCCATGAACAGCCGAAATGCAGTACTTCTGTATCTTTGCAGAGATCTGGTACAATTTACAAAACTTACGGAACTTAAACTGAGGGCGCAATACATGCTAAAAACATACAGTACATGGCTACATACAGCAAAGTTCCAATACTCTGACATCACAAATCCAAGCACTTTAATATCGGTAATTAAATTACTCTGCTTAAATACAATATTTTTTTTGGCAGACTATCAAAATGCAACTCGGGGCTGAATCTTAAACTAATTTTTCTAGCATTTTATTCACCAGATTACTGGAACTTCCTGTATAAGCTGTGATAAACATTTTCATAAATCAAGAAGTCTCATATCCTGGTAATCAAAAATTAATAAATTTACTCTTTCATTTCTGAGATTTTTTAATCCTTTGTCATCCTGAGCTATCTCCAAACTGAAAGCTAGATGCAATATTCTGCTTTGTCATGGTGCATGCACCCAAAATGAATCTAGTTCATCTCCTTATGGTGTCCATCCATCCATATCCTCTTGTTCTTTTGCCTTCAACTTTTTCTTCAAGTATGATTTTCATTTCTCAACCCAGGGTGCAACTTTATTTGCACTGGGGTGGATTGAGAGTGAAGATGCTGTCAGATTCGCCAGTCAGCAACCCTTAAATGACATGCTAGCAACAGGGTTGATGAACCACAGCCAACCAAGATGCTGCCCCGACCACAGCCAACCAAGACACTGTCCCAACAGCAGCCAACCAAGACACTGCCCCAACCACAGCCAACCAAGACACTGCCCCAACCACAGCCAACCAAGACACTGCCCCAACCACAGCCAACCAAGACACTGCCCCAACCACAGCCAACCAAGACACTGTCCCAACAGCAGCCAACCAAGACACTGTCCCAACAGCAGCCAACCAAGACACTGCCCCAACCACAGCCAACCAAGACACTGGCCCAACCACATCCAACCAAGACAATGTCCCAACCACAGCCAACCAAGACACTGTCCCAACCACATCCAACCAAGACACTGGCCCAACCACATCCAACCAAGACATTGTCCCAACCACAGCTAACCAAGACACTGTCCTACCTCTCCAATGATACTGAACCCAGTAACAGACCTAAGTCTGTTTAATGATGCAAGATCTGTTACAGATCCCATGTGGTGGGGGCCGCTTAAAGAAGCACTGCATACTCCTGCTTTTTAGCACCACTTAAGGACTGAAAAAACATAGCCACCATAACCCACTCCCAATCCAACACAATGCTGTACCTCAACATTTTCACAGCATCGACTGCAAAAGAACATCATGCCTGCAGTTTCAGAGAGGCAGAAAGAGAAGAACTGAAAACAATTTAAAAGATTACTGGAACCGAAATTTTTTTTTTTTTTTTTTAAGTTGCCACACTGAGAAAGTTACCACACCAAGCAAGTTACCACGCTGAGAAAGTTACCATTCTGAGAAAGTAACCACACTGAGAAATTATCATGTCGAGTAAGTTACCACGCTGAGAAAGTTGCTATGCTGAGAAAGTAATTGAGAAAATTACCACACTGAGAAAGTTACTGGACATCTTTCACAATCTTGGTCTGCTGACATCAATATACTAAATACTATAAGGCTGAGCTGTACACACTGTTTAATACCATCTTACATGTACCATTCACACCTTGAACTCAACAGGCAAAGAAAAAACAACCGCAAAAAACACAATCTGCCCTGAAACAACTGGGAAACATAATAGAGGACAACCTATAAAGATATGGACGGAAGAGGAGGAGGCAGAAAGAAAACGATGAATGAACAAATGAATGAGCTTTTTCACCAAACTGTGAAGAACTGAGCACGCAGCCCTGCCTGGCACTCCAACCCTTTGCCATACAACTTTCACTCTGCTCCAGACACTCAGTACAAATCCATCATGTATACAACAAACATAATTAAAACTGAAATAAACAAAACACTTACACTTCACTCTTATCCACATGCTCAATTCAGGAAGTAACTACATACACGTAATAAAGTTATTCTCATAGCCTTACACATTCATGATTATCTACAGAAACAGTTCACCTGCTCAAAGCAGAATGACAGGGCCAGCAAAAGCTTTGGTCTCCGCATGGAAGACACATAATGATTACATGCCATCAAACATTTCCTCATGCAGACTACTTTTCTGCATGCTGCATTATATCAAATCTATACGACATTTATATGCACTGGTGAATGAAGGTTTAAGGTGGCAGTTCTTACAAATAAAGGCAGTAAGATTAGATAAATAGGCACAGTGAAAAAAAAAAACAAAATGATAAGAGGCTACAAACTCAACCAATATTTTGGCAAAATGCCTTTTTCAGGAATAACAGAAAAGAGAAAACAACAAAAGCTGTTTTAAGCTATATGAGCTACAGGTGAGGAAATAAATGTTTTCTTGTATTTTTCCCTTATTTTCTTTCTCACCTGACCCTATATATTTAGCGTAACTGAAATTTGAACCTAATTCCACCATTACTGCAGTTTTAGTATGTCAGTCCCCCTGGGAACAACTGTGTTAAGAACACATTTATCTTAACATTGTGTTTGTGAGACAGGGAACATAGATCTGTTTCCTTAAAAACTCTGACCTGCTTCTGTAGCCCAGAAACCTGTAGCAATTGACACTAATTGTAACTGTTATTTTTGTAAAATGTAATGTCAAGTTGGTGGACAGATGGGGATGTGGAGATTGCTGGCAGGGATGAGGAAAATCTGATGTGAAACCAATGAATCCAGGATGTGACAAGCCTATGGGTCTTTACAACAATGGCTATCAGAATGATGTAAACAAAACAGAGGCAGCAGACTATAGGTGGCGGGGAATGGATATTATTGAGGCACTCATCAGATTCCTCATCCCAAAGTCAGAGTGTCTCTGTGGAACTGTCTCAAAGCCGACTGGCCAGCCAGCGTTGCATGCTGGATTTGACATGGAGAAGGGGTTTAAGTAAGCCACCAGAGGCCGGAAAACAAAGTTTCGACAAGGCCTGCCTATATCACTGTATTCATGGCAGTCCGAGCAAGACCACAGTCTGCCCTAGCTTCTTCTTCTTCTTCTTCGTTCGCATTGTCTGTCTATATCTGCAGTCCTGTCTCTTGGATAAATTTCACTGTTATTTGTAATTCATGTATGGAACCATAGAGCTTATCTTCTTTAGTGGTTTCACTGGGCCAGTAATTATTTCTCAGTGTCTCGTAGTTGACGCAGTTCTGGAGGATATGTTCCACAGTTTGGGGCACCTGGGCACATGTACACAGATTAGTAGTACCAACCTTAAACTTTGTATACATATGACTTCGGAGTCGGCTGTGTCCTGTTCGGAGACGGAAGATGGTGACTTGTTCCTTTCTGTTTAGCATGTGATAGTCATCATGTGGTGGTGTTTGTGGCTTCCTGTAGGTTTTTATCATGCTTTTCTTCTGATTATAAGTGATTGGTATGTCTGGCTGCTCCATTTCAGTGCCCTCTTTGGCCAGGTGGTCAGCTTTCTCATTGCCTGGTATCCCACAGTGGGAGGGAATCCATTGCAAAGTGACTCCATGTTGTAAGCCAATTTTTGACAAGGCATCCTTAAGGTCTGGTAGTTTGTTGCACTGAAGAGCCTCCAGTACTGATCTTGCATCTGTGAGAATTACTACAGGACATGTATCAATTCTGGAGTCTGATAGTTTTTCAACTGCAGCAATAATTGCCCTAACTTTTGCATCAAAGTTGTTGCAGTATTTACCAGTGGGTATGGAAATCTTGTCAATGGTGTTGTTTGGATATTCAATATATGCTCCTGCCCCTCCATTCTTTATGGCATTATGTGCAGATCCATCTGTATACACACGTATCCAGGTGTCACATGGATATTTGTCATCTAGAACACTAAGTGTGGCTGTTGATCTTACAAGACTGCTCTGCATCTCACCATTCTGCACACCTTTCACTTCAGTCTGAATAGTTATTTGTGTATAATCTGCTTCTTTCCATGGTGTATGCTCTGGTACAGATGATAATGGAGCGACTACAGTTGGAAGGTCAGGTATCAGCTTACGCATACGCTTGGCCTGATGAATGAAGCTGCTTCTTTTAAGCCGTCCTAATGCCAAGTTATTGAATCTCTCCTTCAGGGGATGGCTTACAGAGCTAAGGAATTTTTCTCCCATGGTCATGACCTTTGTGTCTCTACGTTCCTTTAGCGGTTGAACACCAACTATTTTCTGCATTTCTACTATTGGTGTGGACCTCATGGCACCTGTGATAATCCGTAGTGACTGATTTTGAACCTTGTCTAGATTATGCAGCGTAGTGTTTGATGCTGTGCACCAAGATGTTGAGCCATATTCTAAATGTGGTAGAATACTTTGCTGATATACATTCTTGAGGATTCTTTCACTAGCTCCCCATGTGGTTCCACTCAATTTTCTTAATATGGCTAGTTTTCTTCTGGCTTTTGCTTCTGCACTGTTGATGTGTTGCTTCCACGTCAGTTTTGAGTCAAGAGTCACTCCTAAGTAAGTGGGTTGGTTGTCCATCCTTAAGGGTATTTCATTTACAAAGATCTTACCTGCTTTCTGTTTAGATGAGAGGGTGAACAGAGTGGTACTTGATTTCTCTGTGTTGATACTTACACACCATTTGTTTGTCCATGATGTCAAGATGTCTGCTGCTCTTTGGAGTCTCTGTGTAGCAACTGTTGCATATTCATCTGTACACCACATGACCAGATCATCTGCATACAGTGCCGCTTTGATTCCATAGGGAAGTTCCTTGACCAGGTCATTAATGAATACAAGGAATAGTGTAGGCGAAAGGACTTCTCCTTGTGGTACACCGTGTCGCAGAAGTACTTTCTGGCTGTTGTGTCCATCCATTACTACTCTAGCTCTTCTATTGTGTAAATAGGACTTTATCCAGTTGTACAGTCTTCCATTCACATTGCAGTTTCTTAGTTTCCACAGCAGACCTTTTTTCCATACTTTATCAAAGGCTTTCTTCAGGTCTATCCACTGCTGCTAGTACAAGGTTTTTCTCTTGGAATGCATCCTCAATCTCTTGAGAGAGATAGGTCACTTGATCTTCCGTACTGTAGTACTGCCTAAATCCTGCTTGTTGTGGAACGAGAAGGTTTTCACTTTCTAGGTACCATTTTAGCCTCAGGTCAATGATGCGTTCCATCGTTTTGCATAGGCAGCTAGTGAGACTGATTGGCCTGTAGCTGGAGGCAGTATCACTGTTTTTCCCTGGTTTTAGCAGTGGTACCATGCTTGCTTCCTTCCAGATTTGAGGTAACTTACCCGTGCTCCAGCACATATTGAAAATATCCAACAGCTTTCCCATTGCTGCCATTCCCAGGTTCTTGATCATTTCATTGGACACTCCATCTGGTCCTGGTGATTTCCTTGGTTTCAGTTTACTAACTGCTAGGTCTAACTCACTGCGTGTGATTGGTGCATCCATGACCTCCACTTTTCTGACTTGTTCCTCCTCTTTCTGTGGCTCGGTGCGCACTGTACGCTCCTTCTCTGGATGGATATCAATGTTGCAGTCCTGTGCAAAAATGCGAGCAAAGTGATCTGCTACCTGCTTACCTGGAAGAGTTTTCCCATCCTCTATTAGTGTAACCTTTGTACTTCTTCCAGTACTCTCATCATTTAACTGTTTGATTAGTTTCCACAGTTTCCTTCCATCCTTTTCAAAGTTTAGGGACTCTGTTTTCTCTCTCCAACTTTCCCGTCTGGCTTGCAGCTTTGCTCTCTGAAATTTGGCCTTAGAATGTTGGTAATTATTGTGATGTTCTTGGCATGGTCTATTTTCTGCTTGCTTTCGAGCTGCTTCCACGTCATCATGGAGTTTTCCCAGCTCACTAGACCAGTATGGTTTATAGTCCCTGCGAGCTCCTCTGGGAATGGTTTCACGAGCGGCCTGAAGGATACAAGCATTGAATTCCTTCACTATGCTGTTAATATCCTTACCTTCTATGGACAGCTGTCCCACCAGGGTACCTGTACGATGTCTGTACATTGTCCAGTTTGCTTTTTTATAGTTCCATCTCGGGAGAGGGTTACTGGTGTTAAGGAGTTCATTTTCTATTGTTAGGAAGACTGGTCGATGGTCGCTACCTTCCAGATTTGAGGTAACTTACCCGTGCTCCAGCACATATTGAAAATATCCAACAGCTTTCCCATTGCTGCCATTCCCAGGTTCTTGATCATTTCATTGGACACTCCATCTGGTCCTGGTGATTTCCTTGGTTTCAGTTTACTAACTGCTAGGTCTAACTCACTGCGTGTGATTGGTGCATCCATGACCTCCACTTTTCTGACTTGTTCCTCCTCTTTCTGTGGCTCGGTGCGCACTGTACGCTCCTTCTCTGGATGGATATCAATGTTGCAGTCCTGTGCAAAAATGCGAGCAAAGTGATCTGCTACCTGCTTACCTGGAAGAGTTTTCCCATCCTCTATTAGTGTAACCTTTGTACTTCTTCCAGTACTCTCATCATTTAACTGTTTGATTAGTTTCCACAGTTTCCTTCCATCCTTTTCAAAGTTTAGGGACTCTGTTTTCTCTCTCCAACTTTCCCGTCTGGCTTGCAGCTTTGCTCTCTGAAATTTGGCCTTAGAATGTTGGTAATTATTGTGATGTTCTTGGCATGGTCTATTTTCTGCTTGCTTTCGAGCTGCTTCCACGTCATCATGGAGTTTTCCCAGCTCACTAGACCAGTATGGTTTATAGTCCCTGCGAGCTCCTCTGGGAATGGTTTCACGAGCGGCCTGAAGGATACAAGCATTGAATTCCTTCACTATGCTGTTAATATCCTTACCTTCTATGGACAGCTGTCCCACCAGGGTACCTGTACGATGTCTGTACATTGTCCAGTTTGCTTTTTTATAGTTCCATCTCGGGAGAGGGTTACTGGTGTTAAGGAGTTCATTTTCTATTGTTAGGAAGACTGGTCGATGGTCGCTACCTCCAAGTTGTTTTCCAACTTCACGTGTAATGTTCCACTTCAGATCTGGAGAGTGGAATGCCAGATCTGGTGTTGATTTTGTATGCCATGCCCTTGAGTAAAATGTTGGGGCATCCATTGGCTGGTTGATCAGGAGAAGTCCATTATCATCCTGCCAGCTCTCAACTTCCTCTCCTCTCTTGTCTATGTGGTCATAGCCCCAGCTCTGGGAATGACTGTTAAAATCACCACAGACCATCAGTCTCTCTTTGTGTGGGATTGTTCCTAAAGCAAGTGGGCGGTCATTAGGACAGTAATAGTTAAGGAGGTGGAAATCTGTATTACTACTTTTTAGATGGATCATCTGGTATTCGGCTCCTTCCATGTACACTCCCACCTGACATGCGCTGATGTTATTCTTAACAAGTGTGAGTACTCCTCCTTTTCTTCTGTCCTGTCGGTCTGATCTAAAGCACTGGTAGCCTCTGATTTTAAAGGCGGCATCTTTGGTTAGGTGTGTCTCCTGTATGCAGCATATACTTACCTGCTCTGCAAAAAGTATGTTCTCTAGTTCAACCTTTTTGCTATAGCCATCTCTAACACTGCTGACACCCTCAGCATTCCACTGCATTATTTTAAGTTCTTGCTTTTTGGCTATTTTCTTCTGTTGTATTTTTTGGCCAGTAGCTCTACTCTCATGTCTCCTGACTCCACAAGACGAACTGAGAGGACCTCCAGTAGCATCTGCCCTAGCAAAAGAAAGGTGCTGAAGTTGGAGGTGCCTAGCCAAAGACGCATCGCAATAATCAAGGTACCACGCATCATCGCCAATGTGCTTACAAAGAGGAAGAAGTATGTCAGTCTTCATTATGCTCGTATCTTACTAATAACATTCCAGGTCTAAACTTCTGCACAGTCAATAAATGCATTTTGGAACATAGCAAATAACATGAAAATCCAATAAGAAAAGGATATTGGGTTCATGCAGCCTCTCTTTGGATATAGGGTTTCCATACAGGCCCAGCCCCAAGGAGCAAATTAAATGAGACTCACAGATTCAGGCCTGGGAGAAGCTGACATGTCCATCCTGCTTATGTCCAGCATTGTCTCTGGTGTTGCCATGGCAGATGTTGCCTGCTCCTTCTGCTTATAAAACAGTACAGCCTCATAGTTCATCAGTGCCAGAGAGTGCCATGCCTGGAGACAAAAGACACTTGTTACATGAAAGCTGCATCTATGTTAACTTCCATAGCATTACATTATAGTGGAAAAATAAAAAAAAAGAACATGTCAAAAATGTTGCTTAGATGCCATGATGGTCCTGCTCACTCATTAATATTAATTAAGGAGTTCATATAATTATGTTTAGAAGCTTGGCCTCATTTATTTCACTATAAGGAAGCACATTATTACCCCTAATGTTATTCAGGCTAAACACTGTACAGAATCAAAACCAGGTCAGTCCATGTAATGTACACAGTTAATTTTACCAGGGGGAGAAAAAACTGGCCTGCATAATATACAGGGTTTAACACAAAGCAGGTTAATGGCTTCCAAGATGTGTCAGAGATACAATACTGTTTCTTTTGGTACTAGTCAATAATGCCTGGCCCAGACTTTATTCTTCAAGTGAAAAATGAAAGACACTGCCCCAACCACAGCTAACCAAGACACTGCCCCAACCACAGCTAACCAAGACACTGGCCCAACCACAGCCAACCAAGACACTGCCCCAACCACAGCCAACCAAGATACTGTCCCAACCACAGCCAACCAAGACATTGTCCCAACCACATCCAACCAAGACACTGCCCCAACCACAGCCAACCAAGATACTGTCCCAACCACAGCCAACCAAGATACTGTCCCAACCACATCCAACCAAGACACTGCCCCAACCACATCCAACCAAGATACTGTCCCAACCACAGCCAACCAAGATACTGTCCCAACCACATCCAACCAAGACACTGCCCCAACCACAGCCAACCAAGATACTGTCCCAACCACAGCCAACCAAGACACTGCCCCAACCACATCCAACCAAGACACTGCCCCAACCACAGCCAACCAAGATACTGTCCCAACCACAGCCAACCAAGACATTGTCCCAACCACATCCAACCAAGACACTGCCCCAACCACAGCCAACCAAGACATTGTCCCAACCACAGCTAACCAAGACACTGGCCCAACCACATCCAACCAAGACACTGCCCCAACCACAGCCAACCAAGATACTGTCCCAACCACAGCCAACCAAGACACTGTCCTACCTCTCCAATGATATTGAACCCAGTAACAGACCTAAGTCTGTTTAATGATGCAAGATCTGTTACAGATCCCATGTGGTGGGGGCCGCTTAAAGAAGCACTGCATACTCCTGCTTTTTAGCACCACTTAAGGACTGAAAAAACATAGCCACCATAACCCACTCCCAATCCAACACAATGCTGTACCTCAACATTTTCACAGCATCGACTGCAAAAGAACATCATGCCTGCAGTTTCAGAGAGGCAGAAAGAGAAGAACTGAAAACAATTTAAAAGATTACTGGAACTGAAATTTTTTTTTTTTTTTTGAAGTTGCCACACTGAGAAAGTTACCACACCAAGCAAGTTACCACGCTGAGAAAGTTACCATGCTGAGAATGTTACCACACTGAGAAATTACCATGTCGAGTAAGTTACCACGCTGAGAAAGTTACTATGCTGAGAAAGTTACCACGCTGAGAAAGTAACCACACTGAGGAATTACCATGTCGAGTAAGTTACCACGCTGAGAAAGTTACCACGCTGAGAAAGTTACCATGCTGAGAAAGTAACCACACTGAGAAATTACCATGTCGAGTAAGTTACCACGCTGAGAAAGTTACCATGCTGAGAAAGTAATTGAGAAAATTACCACACTGAGAAAGTTACTGGACATCTTTCACAATCTTGGTCTGCTGACATCAATATACTAAATACTATAAGGCTGAGCTGTACACACTGTTTAATACCATCTTACATGTACCATTCACACCTTGAACTCAACAGGCAAAGAAAAAACAACCGCCAAAAACACAATCTGCCCTGAAACAACTGGGAAACATAATAGAGGACAACCTATAAAGATATGGACGGAAGGGGACAAGGCAGAAAGGAAACGATGAATGAACAAATGAATGAGCTTTTCACCAAACTGTGAAGAACTGAGCACGCAGCCCTGCCTGGCACTCCAACCCTTTGCCATACAACTTTCACTCTGCTCCAGACACTCAGTACAATTCCATCATGTATACAACAAACATAATTAAAACTGAAATAACAAAACACTTACACTTCACTCTTATCCACATTCTCAATTCAGGAAGTAACTACATACACGTAATAAAGTTATTTTCATAGTCTTACACATTCATGATTACCTACAGAAATAGTTAATCTGCCCAAGGCAGAATGACAGGGTCACCAAAAGCTTTGGTCTCTGCATGGAAGGCACGTAATGATTACATGCCATCAAACATTTCCTCATACAGGCTACTTTTTTTGCATGCTGCATTATATCAAATCTATACGACATTTATATGCACTGGTGAATGAAGGTTTAAGGTGGCAGTTCTTACAAATAAAGGCAGTAAGATTAGATAATTAGGCACAGTGAAAAAAAAAAAAAAAACGATAAAAGGCTACAAACTCAACCAATATTTTGGCAAAATGCCTTTTTCAGGAATAACAGAAAAGAGAAAATAACAAAAGCTGTTTTAAGCTATATGAGCTACAGGTGAGGAAATGAATGTTTTCTTGTATTTTTCCCTTATCTTTCTTTCTCACCTGACCCTATATGTTTAGCGTAACTGAAACTATGAACCTAATTCCACCATTACTGCAGTTTTAGTATGTCAGTCCCCCTGGGAACAACTGTGTTAAGAACACACTTATCTTAACATAGTGTTTGTGAGACAAGGAACATATTTCTGTTTCCTTAAAAACCTGCTTCTGTAGCCCAGAAACCTATAGCAATCGACACTAATTGTAACTGTTACTTTTGTAAACTGTAATGTCAGGTTGGTGGACAGATGGGAACATGGAGATCGCCAGCGGGGATGAGGAAAGTCTGGTGTGAAACCAATGAATCCAGGACAGGACAAGCCTATGGGTCTTTACAACAATGGTTATCAGAATGGTGTAAACAAAACAGAGGTAGCAGAGATGGCGGGGAATGGATATCACTGAGGCACTCATCAGATTCCTCATCCCAAAGTCTCTGTGGAACTGTCTCAAAGTCGTCTGGCCAGCCAGCATTGCATGCTGGATCTGACATGAAGAGGGGCTTAAGTACAGCCACCCGAGGCCGGAAAACAAAGTTTCGACAAGGCCTGCCTATATTACTGTCTTCATGGCAGTCCGAGCAAGGCCACAGTCTGCCCTAGCAAAGAAAGGTGCTGAAGTCAGAGGTGCCCAGCCAAAAGGCGCATCGCAATAATCAGGGTACCATGCATCATCGCCAATGTGCGTATAAAAAAGAAGTATGTCAGTCCTTATTATGCTCATATCTTACTAATAACATTCCAGGCCTAAAATTCTGCACAGTCAATAAATGTGTTTTGGAACATAGCAAATAACATGGAAATCCAAGAAGAAAAGGATATTGGGTTCATGCAGCCTCTCTTTGGATGTAGGGTTTCTATACAGGGACAGGGGCAAAGCCCCAAGGAGCAAATTAAATAGGACTCACAGATTCAGGCCTGGGAGAAGCTGACATGTCCATCCTGCTTATGTCCAGCATTGTCTCTGGTGTTGCCATGGCAGATGTTGCCTGCTCCTTCTGCTTATAAAACAGCACAGCCTCATAGTTCATCAGTGCCAGAGAGTGCCATGCCTGGAGACAAAAGACACTTATTACATGAAAGCTGCATCTATGTTAACTTCCTTAGCATTACATTATAGTTGAAAAATTAAAAAAAAAAACATGTCAAAAATGTTGCTTAGATGCCATGATGGTCCTACCCGCTCACTGATATTCATTAAGGAGTTCATGTTTAGAAGCTTGGCCTAATTTATTTCACTATAAGGAAGCACATTATTACCCCTAATGTTATTCAGGCTAAACACTTTGTACAGAGTCAAAACCAGGTCAGTCCATGTAATGTACACAGTTAACAATGTTACCGGGGGGGGGGGGGGGGGGGGAACTGGCCTGCATAATATACAGGGTTAACACAAAGCAGGTTAATGGCTTCCAAGATGTGTCAGAGATACAATACTGTTTCTTTTGGTACTAGTCAATAATGCCTGGCCCAGACTTTACTCTTCAAGTGAAAAATGAAGGAAAAGGAACCCAAGAGAAAAAAAAAAATATCTGTAACCTGACAGCACAGGAAAACAAAAGGCACCCAAACTGACTGGAAATTTCTACAGTCTCATAAAATTGAGAGGAAAGATCAGCCAGGACTTGTTTAACGAATGAATGTGTGAGTATGTATTCTACTGCCTCGTCGGTGAGGTGAGTGGTTGAGGTATGGCATCCCAGTCATCCAAACTGTAGAAAAGGATACCTGACTTCTTGGAGCTGGAGAATTTAAGGCAGCCAGCTCAGAGATAGGCAAGATTAGCGAACAACAATCTGTCTCATGGGTGATCAGAAAAAGGGGAACGGACATATGTAGGTCATGTGATAAGAAGAAACAGCCAGATAATCCCAAAACAAGCTATAAAGTGGAACACCAACAGATGGAAGAAAAAAAGAGGTCAACCATGTGAAACTCTAAAGAGGATGCTGTTAAGAGACGCCAAATCAGTAGGCATAAAATCCCTTGATGAGGTTGAAAAGCTTGTTGAAAACAGGAAAACTTGGAGAACTACCATGCGACCCATATGTGACATTTAACGGCACAGGAAGGATGTAAGATGTTTAGTGCTGATCATATACCTCTCTAATGTGCCATATACTTTCTTTACAACTCTAGATTTGCTAACAATCACAGTATGTTTACGGAGTGTCTGCAGTAGTTCTACTAATGTACTCATATATTAACTTGTTCAGCAATATCACCATGTTGTATGTGTTTGAATGTGATAGTAATTACATCTCAACTACTTCCTATGATTTTTGTATTATTGAAGGAATGAATTAGAGACTGAAAGTTTTGTCATTTTAATTTTCCTCATGCTCTTTATGTGTTCATTATTCCATATACTAAACTGAATGTTTGAAAGCTGAGTGAAAGTTGTATGCTGAAAAGCAGAATGTTACAGAGGCCTGCATACCAAATTCTTCACCTTCTAAAAATAAAGTCTGTCTGTCTGTTCAAGGAAAGATAATGTGGGCACTAATGCCGTATCCCTTAGGCACCTCCGTGGCACAACAGACCAACCTCTACCTTTTCTCTCTTTTACATATATAAGTTTATCCTTCTGAACCAACAGCCCACCATTCATTCACTCATTCATTTGCATGTCCCTTGCGGAACTTTGCCTCCCAAACAGCACTCCTGTAGGCCTCTCGGTTGTGAGCAAGACGGCCTGCCGCTGCTGCATCCATTTGCAGATCGTCAACGATGTCTTGCAGCCCACCACCAAAATGAATATACTGTCAGAGATGGCATTATCTGAGCTGACTAACACTCTGGTCTTCAATCAAACACCTTCTTCTAGCTGCCACAACTCAGAATCCATCCTTGTCCCTCTACATGAAACTGACCCTTCTTACAGGCTGCATGCAGAATTATAGTTCATCTTATTCACTCAAAGATAACAAGCTTGGTAAAGTACGCTTGAAGAAATTATAAGAACCACTGCCACGTACTCCAAGTTCATGCTGTTCTCCAGTCAACTCAAACACACATTATGTACATGAAATACTGCCTCCAAAAAAAATGGAGAACACCATCTACACAGCAAGGTATACTGAATTACACAGCATACACAACTATCACTGGATGAAGGCACAACAGAACATCACAGGCAACATAATTCCATGATCGTGGTATCTCTCCAGAGTCCACAGCAAGAGAAAAATACAAGAAGCACCACATGCTGGACATACGGCTGCCAGGATATTTAGAAAAAAAAACAGGATAATCACTTAGCAATCACGTCAATGCTGATGAAGCTGCCTTATTTTATTGCTGCTACAGAAGTTATGGACGAAACAAAACAAATCTGCAATGGGAGTTTACACGAAAGCAACAGCAGTGACTCGAACCAACCTTATACCAAGTATCGTCATGCTCTTTTGCCAGGTTGTAATATTCCAAAATCTGTGGGATGGACTCCTCTGTGATGCCATGAAGATCGTCTGACCACTGACCTAATCTCAGGTAACATCTGCAATAAGCAAAATCAATCTAGTAGGCAAGTACAGATGTGCAATCAATGATACATGAAGCTAGAAATTCTGTCATCTTCTGAATCCCAATAATTTAAAAGTTGAACTTGAATCTATATCACAAATAAAACTTCAATTTTAGCAGGCAAACATAAATCTATGTTATCACAGCCCAATTTAGCTAGAGCTTTTCTGAATAACTTGGAACCAACTGTTTTACTTCTCACAGCTTCTGATAACCTGGGACCAGCTGTTTTTTACTATCAGTTTCTAATAACCTGGGACCATTTGTTTTTTACTGTCAGTTTCTAATAACCTGGGACCAGCTGTTTTACTTTTCATAGTTTCTAATAACCTCGGACCAACTGTTTTACTTCTCACAGCTTCTAATAACCTGGGACCAGCTGTTTTTTACTGTCAAAGTTTCTAATAACCTGGGAGCAGCTGTTTTACTTCTCATAGTTTCTAATAACCTCGGACCAACTGTTTTACTTCTCACAGCTTCTAATAACCTGGGACCAGCTGTTTTTTACTGTCAAAGTTTCTAATAACCTGGGAGCAGCTGTTTTATTTCTCATAGTTTCTAATAACCTGGGACCAACTGTTTTACTTCTCACAGCTTCTAATAACCTGGGACTAGCTGTTTTTTACTGTCAAATTTTCTAATAACTTGGGACCAACTGTTTTACTTCTCACAGCTTCTAATAACCTGGGACCAGCTGTTTTTTACTGTCAAAGTTTCTAATAACCTGGGACCAACTGTTTTACTTCTCACAGCTTCTAATAACCTGGGACCAGCTGTTTTTTACTGTCAAAGTTTCTAATAACCTGGGACCAGCTGTTTTTTACTGTCAAAGTTTCTAATAACCTGGGACCAGCTGTTTTTTACTATCAAAGTTTCTAATAACCTGGGACCAGCTGTTTTTTACTGTCAAAGCTTCTAATAACCTGGGACCAGCTGTTTTTTACTGTCAAAGCTTCTAATAACCTGGGACCAGCTGTTTTTTACTGTCAAAGCTTCTAATAACCTGGGACCAGCTGTTTTTTACTGTCAAAGCTTCTAATAACCTGGGACCAGCTGTTTTTTACTGTCAAAGCTTCTAATAACCTGGGACCAGCTGTTTTTTACTGTCAAAGTTTCTAATAATCTGGGAGCAGCTGTTTTTTTACTGTCAAAGCTTCTAATAACCTGGGACCAGCTGTTTTTTACTGTCAAAGCTTCTAATAATTCCCTTTTCCGTGCCATTAAGTCATTTCGGGGACACGGTGTTAGGGCTCTGTTTCCATGACCTTCGGCCCATGAAAGTGTGATATGGTCAGTATCTGGAGCCTTTTTAGTGTGTACGACAAAAGAATCACAACTCTGGGAATCGAACTCGATTGGTAAATCAATCAATCAAGTGCCGTGCCGCGTGGTGTAGACAATCATTTCTCTCCACAATTCCCTGTCTTTAGACCTGATTGTGAGATCCGCGGGTGATTTTCTTCCTAGCCACACTGACAGCCCATCCAGTAACTTCTCTCTGTGTCTTCCTCTGTCTCTTCTTCCCTCAATTTTTTCAGTTGCCACACCTCTTCTCAGAAAACGTCCTACAAATCTTGCTTGTCTGCCTCCGATCTTTGCTGTAATTTGCCTTTTAACCCCAGCCTCTCTTAAGACTTCTTCATTGGTTTTCTTAGCTGTCCATGGTAGCTTCAACATCCTTCTTATGAACCACATTTCCATGGCCTCCATTTCTCACTGTACTCTCTTATTCATGGACCATGCTTCACATCAATAAAACAAAATTGGCTTCATGTAACATTTAAGTACTCGATGTCTTGTTTCCACTGATATGGATCTATAGCACAAAACGTTTCTCATTTTCGGGAATGCTGACTTGGCCTGAGCACATCTGCTTTTTATTTTGTTGTGACATTTCCTATCAGCTGTTATAATTGTTCCTAAGTAATTGAATCTATCAACTTGTTTCAGTTCTGTACCATCGATGGTAATGCTTCATTTTGGTGGTATTCTTTTCTTTGAGATGACCATCACTTCAGTCTTCTGACTGAGACCTTTACTTTCACTTTCACGAACTACGATGTCCAGAAGAGCCTGTAGCTCCCCTTCACTTTTAGCAATCAGAACTGTGTCGTTTGCATATTTTAAGTTGTTAATGTTGTACCCGCCAATTGATATTCCTGGCAAGCTCTTTATATTTTTCATTATGTTTTTGCTGTACAAGGATGTCAGGAGATAGAATACATCCTTGTCTCACTCCCAATTTTATGTCTTGGAATGTTCCTATTTGGTTCTCAACCCTCACTTCTGCTGAGTGTCATAGTTTCTAATAACCTAGAACCAACTGTTCTACTTTCACAGTTTCTAATAACACTGGGACAAGTTGTTTTTACTGTCAGTCAGTCAGTCAGTTGTCTGCATGTCCCTTGTGGAACTTTCATTCCCTAACAGCTCTCCTGTAGGCCTCTTGGTTGTAAGCAAGATGACCTGCTGCTGATGCACCTATTTGCAGATCATCAACGATGTCTTGCAACCATCTTCACCTTGGTCATCCTCTCTTTCTTTTTCCCATTATCTATCCTTCCAAGATGGTCTTCTCTAAATTATCATGATGTTTAATGTATCTAAAATATTTAAGTTTTCTCTCTTTAATCCTCTTTACTAGCCAGCTGTCTTCAATATAAGTTCCTGTAGTACGGATATATTGTTCTCTTCTGTGTCCATGATATTTGAAGAACTCTTCTGTAGCATTTACATTCAAAGGCATTTATGTGTTTCTCAGCTGTTTTGTTAAGTGTCCAGGTCTCACAGGCATATGTTGCGATGGGAAAGATGCATGCCCTTAAAAATCTTATTTTTTTAATTCTGCCTGTTCCTCTCCACAGTTTCTTTAGTTGTTTTACTTTTGAAGAGCGACAGATGTCCTCCTTTTAAATTTCCCTCATTGTATCTCCATTATTAGTTAGTTGTGATCCATGATATTTAAAACTCTTCACCTCTTCAAATTTTTCATTATGTTTTTGCTGTACAAGGATGTCAGGAGATAGAATACATCCTTGTCTCACTCCCAATTTTATGTCTTGGAATGTTCCTATTTGGTTCTCAACCCTCACTTCTGCTGAGTGTCATAGTTTCTAATAACCTAGAACCAACTGTTCTACTTTCACAGTTTCTAATAACACTGGGACAAGTTGTTTTTACTGTCAGTCAGTCAGTCAGTTGTCTGCATGTCCCTTGTGGAACTTTCATTCCCTAACAGCTCTCCTGTAGGCCTCTTGGTTGTAAGCAAGATGACCTGCTGCTGATGCACCTATTTGCAGATCATCAACGATGTCTTGCAACCATCTTCACCTTGGTCATCCTCTCTTTCTTTTTCCCATTATCTATCCTTCCAAGATGGTCTTCTCTAAATTATCATGATGTTTAATGTATCTAAAATATTTAAGTTTTCTCTCTTTAATCCTCTTTACTAGCCAGCTGTCTTCAATATAAGTTCCTGTAGTACGGATATATTGTTCTCTTCTGTGTCCATGATATTTGAAGAACTCTTCTGTAGCATTTACATTCAAAGGCATTTATGTGTGTCTCAGCTGTTTTGTTAAGTGTCCAGGTCTCACAGGCATATGCTGCGATGGGAAAAATGCATGCCCTTAAAAATCTTATTTTTTTAATTCTGCCTGTTCCTCTCCACAGTTTCTTAGTTGTTTTACTGAGTGACAGATGTCCTCCTTTTAAATTTCCCTCATTGCATCTCCATTATTAGTTAGTTGTGATCTAAGATATTCAAAACTCTTCACTTCTTCCAATTTTTCCTCATTGATACATATTTCGGCTGCTTTATTTGACAGTTGTCATCAGTTTAGTTTTCTTTGCATTAAGATAGAGGTTTTGCTCTTCACTATTCTTACGGACTAGCATAATCAGTTTTTCCATTCCTTTTTGTGTTGTGGACAGTAATACTGTGTCATCAGCATATCTAATCTCTGGTATTTCATAACCTCTAATTTTTATGTCATCGTAATATTCTTTGTCTGCATCTTCTCTAACATTCCTCATTATATTTTCAGCATACAAGTTAAATAAGTAAGGTGACAATATGCACCCCTGACGGACCCCTTGTTTTATGTCAAGCCAAGTTGTCGTTTCACCATTTATTCTCACTGCTACCTGTTGGTCTAAATACAGCAGGGATATTAATTGTTTTACTGTCATTGTTTCTAATAACCTAGAATCAACTGTTTTACTGTCATAGTTTCTAATAACCTGGGACAGCTGTTTTACTGTCATTGTTTCTAATAACATAGAACCAACTGTTTTTACTGTCATATTTTCTAATAACACTGGAACCAGCTGTTTTTACTGTCACAGGTTTCTAACTGCCTGGAGCTGGCTGTTTGTAACCATTATAGTTTCTCAATAAAGAAACTCATGGCCCCTAATAACTTGTGACGTGCTGTTTTTCCTCTCACAATAACTTGTGACGTGCTGTTTTTCCTCTCACAATAACTTGTGACGTGCTGTTTTTCCTCTCACAATAACTTGTGACGTGCTGTTTTTCCTCTCACAATAACTTGTGACGTGCTGTTTTTCCTCTCACAATGAGTTGTGACGTGCTGTTTTTCCTCTCACAATAACTTGCGACCAGGTCTAATTCTGCTGTCATGGCTTCTAAGTAACTCAAGACCAGCTGGTATACCAACCATATCTTTTCAATGAGTACACATATCATACTTTGTCCCAACCCTGCCAACTCCTTGTAAATGAGCTGTAAATCTTCTTCTTCTTCGATCTCCTTGGAACTGCAAGCTGGTACTCTTTGCAGCCAACGCAGTGAAGATATTGAGGCATAGCATTGTGCCATCGTGGGAGCAGGTTATGGCAGCTATTTTTTCAGTCCAGGAGTGCAGCTAAAATGCAAGGGGTGCACAATACTTCTTTAGCGGACTCCACCACCACAGAGATCATGTTAGTCAGGCTAGGCTTGTTACTCAGGGTACCAACGGAGAGGTTTGTCAGAATCCTGGTCTGCTATGGCTCGCCAACCCGGACACTATCAGACATGGCTCACCAACCCTGACACCAGCATATCAGCTATGGCTCACCAACCCAGACACTAGCATATCAGCTATGGCTCACCAACCCAGACACTAGCATATCAGCTATGGCTCACCAACCCTGACACTAGCATATCAGCTATGGCTCACCAACCCTGACACTAGCATATCAGCTATGGCTCACCAACCCTGACACTAGCATATCAGCTATGGCTCACCAACCCAGACACTAGCATATCAGCTATGGCTCACCAACCCAGACACTAGCATATCAGCTATGGCTCACCAACCCAGACACTAGCATATCAGCTATGGCTCACCAACCCTGACACTAGCATATCAGCTATGGCTCACCAACCCAGACACTAGCATATCAGCTATGGCTCACCAACCCTGACATTAGCATACCAGCTATGGGTCGCTGACTGCCAAAACGGACAGCTCTTCACCCCGTAAACTGTAAATAAAATGCAAGTCAAACACTGCTAATGCTGAAATTCACTATCCTAGACTACATAACCATCATCCAAGGTTAAATAATCACCTGGCAGTCAACTGGTTGAGCCTGGTTCTCTGAGCAGCTTCATCAGGGCCCATGATCTGCAAGGATTTGGTCTGCAGGGATTGCCTCACAAAGAGCAGAAGCTTGTTGTAGGCTTCAACCTGGTCAACAACACACAAAAAAGTAACAAACACTGAGCTTGAACTGAGAACAGAGAATAAAACACAGGACTATTAAAGCTGTATTTGATCCCAGAGGGTATGTTTTCTTCAATGCAGGTGCTATTTCTACAAAGCTTTCTGTAACTTTTTTATGCTGCATGTGTCTTCAGTTGTCCTAATAATGCTATCCTTTGTCAGTGGAACGGAAAAGTTAGAATGGTAGATATTCATTCTCTTCAATCTTGCCTTCTTTACTCCTATCTGGGGGGGGGGGGGGAGGGGTGTCAGCCATCAACAAATGGTCTTATTTATTTCTATCCTGGACCGTTTCTTCTGTCTGTTTCCAGGTGTAGTTGATCTTTTCGATCTGTTTCAAGACTCCTACAAACCAGGTGTTTCTAGGTCTTCCTCATTTCCCTCACTTCCTGGGGATTTCGGGTGACAGGTTGTCTGGTTATGTTTGTGGTATGATTATGATGCATTATACCCTATCCATCTTCTTCAATTTCTTTTCACTATCAGTTCTTTCACTGTAGGTCAGTTCATCTCCTGCTACAGCTCTTCATTAATGATGGCATCTGGCCATCTACTCTGAAACATCTTCCTAAGGCTGATATTACTTTACATCAAATCTAATGTGCTTCATCTACTAGTTTTTTTCTAGACCGATCACATATACCAGCAAAGTTAAAGGAAAAAAAAAAGAAAAGAAAAAAGAATAGATGCAGTACAGCAAAACTGAAGTAAACAGAAATGAGAATGTTATTTTTACTCACATTAGCACACCCCCAACCCCTACTGCATCCTAAGTAAATTTCACCACTTGCTGAGAACAACCTTATCAGATGAATCAAAAAAATTCCCTGACACTCGTCAACCTCTGCTCAGAAAGTTCAAGTCTGGGCAATGAAATAAAATCACACTGGCATCTCACAACAAAAGCAAATTACAGAGAGAAATAAAAAGCCATGTGGGCTAGTTATCAGTTCATATATTAAATCATCTATAAATGTTAATTTATTAATCAGAATATAAAGAATATGAAAAAAAAACCACAATTAAATAAGCATGGTTAAGAAGGGGTTGAAATACCAAAATAATTATGATCAATCACCAGTTTATTAATTATTACCTTAAAATACCAAAACAGCCATGATCAATCATCAGTTTATTAATTACTACCTTAAAATACCAAAACAGCCGTGATCAATCATCAGTTTATTAATTACTACCTTAAAATACCAAAACAGCCATGATCAATCATCAGTTTATTAATTACTACCTTAAAATACCAAAACAGCCATGATCAACCATCAGTTTATCAACTCCTACCTTACGATTGTCCTTCCACATATGTTTCAGGTATGCATATGTGACTTTGGGGTGGGTGGTTGGGATCACGTGATCGGGCTGTTTGGCTGGGTCACAGCCAAGAAGTGTGACCAGAGTCTTGTGAGAAAGTGCCTGAGGATGCAAAAAAAAATTTACTTACATACGTTGTTATCATTTGGCGCTGTGCCAGCAAGGCACTGGCAGCCACGGTTCTCCACAGATTTCACTCCCTGATATTCTCAATCGGCTCAGATGGTGACTTCTTATTGTCTCATCATGCTAGACTGTCCAGTGAATGATGACTGTCACTTTCTTATGGATTTAATTAGGTTCTTTTCAAACATCTGCTTTTGTTAGGCATTCCTTGCTTGTCACCTTAGCTGTTAATGGTACCCTTAATATTCTTCTAAGAAGTCACATCTCTGTTGCCTCTAGTGATCTTGCATCAATCTGTTGACTGTCCATGACTCACTTCCATAAGAGTTGGATAGGCTCAATGTAACACTTTAGAACTCTTCTGATGTCCAAATGCAGAGATGAGTTGCACAAAGTGTTGCTCATTTTTCTTTTTTTTTTTTGAAAGTTTTTTTAGGCTTGGCATATTTTATAAAACTACATAACATTACATTTTCTGTTACATTACTAAATGTTACATACTCATGTTTATACAATTCTTCAGCTGGAAATTTCAACAGAAGTTCTGGTGTAAGAAGAAAGATATTCCACTGTATTGTTTTAAAGAGTAAAACTAGACAATATTCTTGAGGTAAAATCTAATATACACATTATGCAAACCAATCTATTTTAAAGGGACACGGTACTTTCTCTGAGCTATTCTGGCAACCAAAGTACTACAGTACCATACTCAGCCAGTATTAATCTACGTTTGTGAGCTTTGAATAACAGATGAAAGAGAAACTGGACGCAACATGTAACCTTGATGGTCGAGTCACAAAAATGAAAAAAGCTGTTAGAGAAGTTGCAGAACATTAGGGAAAAAAAAAGTGAAAAAGGTCAGAATTCTTTGGACATATCAGAGAACACAAAAATAACTACCAAAAGAGATACTTTTCTGCAATGTGTACTTTGGGCGGGCAGAAGAAAAAGCAAGTGAAAAAGCACACTCAGATACCATTGTGTACACCAAGACAGATTTAATTTTTGAATTCTCGCTGCCAAGCTTTATACTATAATAATAATAAATGAATGAAAAGAATGAAAGAAAAGTCCTGACTCATCATTACAAATCTTTACACGCTTGATGTAGTCCTCTGGATAACTACATACAATGATAAGACTTTTTTTAAAACCAGTACTGCTGTACCTTTCTTTAACTGGTGGATTCCTGTCCCAAGTAGATCGAGAATCATCACTCTACCGGGCTGATTATCTTCACCCAGTTTCACTGGTTGTTTTTTTACTAAGTTTTGGTAATATAAACCAGAACATGATCACCGTACTTAATTTTAAATATCACCTTATACAGAGCAACGAGCTCTATCAAAAGCTCTATTTGCTCTCTAAAGTTTATTAAAAAGGACACATGCATGCTCGGAACACCAACTGCTGACAGCTTGCTTGTGACTACTTTCAGATGGTAGAAATGACTAAAAGCAAGCCATACCTACCAAGCGCTCATTCTTGCGGCACAGACTAGCATACTTCAGCCAGGCATCCATATCCTCCTCTGGTGATATGACCAGAGACCGGACTTGCAGGATCTTCTGCCAGTCTTCCACCACTCTTTGGCAACCCTAAACAGAGAAAATCATCTCATTAAGATTACTTCAATCAGTGAAAGTTCCACTTGTTTGATGATGTTTTAAAATAAAGAACTATTATAATAATTCGCAACCACCAAATGATTTATGTTGCTGTATTTCTTTAAAACTGTCCAACTTGAAGCTCTTGGTATTTGATGCCAAAGTTAAGTTCTTTGGAACATAAAAATCATATCAGAGAGGCAGGTGAATGAACTTCTTCAGTTCCAGGGCAGACTTAATGTAATCCTTGCTCAGCTGGCTGCATCAGACTGGAAGAATATTCCTAGATACCAGACTGTGGTCTCACAGCAGCCTGATGATGTGTCTGCTTACAGACAGGACAGGTTCTGACTGGTTATATAGCACTGGCTTCTATTTCAATGTTGTCTCTCTCTAATAAAGTCATCTTTACTCACTTTCCTTCTTACATCCTTCTCATGCTTTTAAATATCACATAACTTTCACTTTGTAGTTCATCATGGTTTTTTCTGTTTTCAGGCAAGTTTTTCAACTTCATTAAGGGATCTTTAATTCACTAATTTAGCCTCTCTCAACAATGCATTTTCCTTCTACAGTTGATCTACATGCCCTTTAAATATTCAAGTTTCCTGTATTATATTTTTAATCCTACTGTCTTATAAGACAACACAAGAAGCATGTAAATAATAGCTGTTGTGGAACTTGCTGAGCACCATCCTGCTAGCAGCCTTCCTCATGGATGATCTACTAATACTGGATCTGAATTACCAGCCTCAAAAACAGAAATAAGTATGTGTGTAGTAAGATCCTATCTTATATACTTTTGCCTTCAATTCTGCTCTTGTTTCCTTCTCAAATGATTCTGAATCCTTACAAAGCCACTCTGGAAATGCTGACTTTCATTATGTTGTGAAGGCTCAGGAGATGGAGCTATTATTATCTTGAGGTAGCCACTGAATTCATAAAGAAAAAATGCTACATGGGCGTTGAATGTGATGAGAAGAAACAATCAGAGAATCACAAAGCAAGCCATCAAATGGAAAACATCTAGAAACAAGAAAGAGGATGACCTCAAGAGAACATTGACAAGAGAGGCTAAGATGACTGACATCAGATCCCTTGATGAGACCAAGTTCGCAGAGAAAAGAGACACATGAGACATGCTGTGAACTCTATGTGACACATGACAGCACGAGAAGGATGTACAATGTTTTTTTTTGTTTCTTTTTTTAAAAACACTCAAATGATTTTATTTAACAAATTTATGATCGAGGTCACTCCTTTCTCTTTAAGAGAGCCAAGAGAGACACAGTAGCAACTCTGACAATCTTGAATTGGGCACCAGGGATGTCACCAATGGCATGTCCTTTGTGACCAAAGCCAGCCACCAAGACCTCATCATTTTCCTCAATAAAATTCAGACAACCAGCATTTGGGACAAAGGGTGTGATCTTCTTTCCACTCTTAATGAGTTGAATTCTCACACATTTTCTGATAGCAGAGTTGGGCTGCTTGGCTTCAACACCCATTTTTTTCCAAAACAATGGAAAACAACAATGACAAGTCATTGGACTTGAAGAATCCATGAACAGCTGAAATGCAGTACTTCTGTATCTTTGCCAAGATCTGGTACAACATACAAAACTTGGAACTTAAACAGAGGGTGTAATACATAATAAAAACATACAGCTTGTGGCTACATACAGCAAAGTTCCAATACTCTGACATCACAAATCCAAGCACTTTAATATCAATAATTAAATTACTCTGCTTAAGGATTAATCCCTGGAAAGGATTAGCCTTTCCATCGGATTCCCAGGTGACCTTTTTAGTACTCTTTGTCATGCCATCTCTGTTCTCAACAATGGTCCTTCAGCTTTTGAGCAGTGTGCAAACCCACAGGCTTTCCCATTTTGGTGCAGAGCATGTGTGAAAAGGAAGAAGATAAGTCAGATGTGTCTTGCTGCAAGGTGCATAATAAGACACAAGGCAACCAATGGCCTTTTCAGGGCAAATGCCAAATAAGATTTATCCTTGTTACTGACTCATATATGAAATTATCTTTCACAAAATTCAAGCAGAAAAAAAAAAATTTTTTTTAAATGAAAAAAAAAATCTGAATCACATCTGGCAAATAAGGTTGGAAATAAGTTGAATTCTACAGAATTCTTTAGTTTTAAGATCAAATACAATTTTAAAAACCTTTAGTCTATTCCACCACATCTGCTTGATTGCTTCCCTTCTTTCTGGAACCAGTTTGTACTGGATGATCTCCTCCAGTTCTGCCAGCATTTGAACATTGACCATAGCCTTAAGGAAAGAAAAATGACAAAGCAATGAAAAAGAGGTTGGAAACTAAATTACACAATTGTCACAAAGTTAATGCACAAGAAACTCCAACACATCCACTTCTTTTAAAATGTCCTTGGTGCCCACACTTAGACTAGTTATCTTTCTTCAGCCGTGCTACTTAGTCTGCATGTTGGGTATGCTTCTCTCGGTTACCTTCCTCTTAGATTTCCTTAGATTTTTCAACAATAATCATATTCTCTAACTTCTGTCTTCTCATGATGCAAGTACAGAAATTCATCTTTATTTTTAATGCTATGAATGAAAGCTGTCTTGTTTCCACTACAGAAACTCCTTCCTTAGCTTCTACTGTCCATAATGACAATGCTGGTGATTAGCAGTCTTGCTCACAGGCACAGAAAAGACTTACAACTGATGTTTCATTAAAGTCCACGGTAAATGAATAAATTGATGTTTCATTAAAGTCCATGGTAAATGAATAAATTGATGTTTCATTAAAGTCCACGGTAAATGAATAAATTGATGTTTCATTAAAGTCCACAGTAAATGAATAAATTGATGTTTCATTAAAGTCCATGGTAGATGAATAAATTCCAGTTTTTAAACAAATCCATGTTTTCAATTCTCAAGATCAGCTTCTTTTCCACAGATTTCCACTGACAAAGCATGGCTGAAAGTGAAATGTCTAATCTATAGCTAATATTTCTGTGTGTATCTCCACGTTTTTCTTCATGTAAAACGGCATGTATTATTCTCACTGGTTCTAAACAAACTAGATGAATGAATGCGTCCGGTGCATTAAATTTATTACAAAGCGTTGACAGTGAGGATGATGTGTTTGATGCTAGTGGCATTTCTGAAAATAATAAATCAGAGGAAGATTTAACTGAATTAAGCGCAGCTGATGAGTGGGGTGTTTCCTTCTTCATCAACAACAAAAAAATAAAATCTAGATCTAATATTCCATTCACCGATTACCCTCAGCTAGAAAATATACCTGGATATAACGTTTAAACATCCAGTAATTTCAGATCTACTGTCATGTGTAAAGGTCGCCAATCAACACCAGTTGTAAACAATGATCTTGTAGATAAGTCATCTACGCTCCTTGATCATTTTTTTTAGCTCTGATGAAAGCTGTCACGGTTTCAGTAAAGATGATAAAATTCTGCCCACTGCTTGGAAGGACAAAAAAAAAAAAAAAGAAAGGAAACCTGTTTTGACAATAACACATGGGAATGTTGAGAATGTAACAAACAAGCAGAAAATAAAACCATCCACTATTCATAGCTACAAGATGAAAAAAACATGAATGGATGTGATACAGCAAATCAGATGACTGAATGTTATGAACTGCACAACTAGGAAAAGCAACAAATGGTGGAAAAAAAGTTTACTATTGTATGAAGGAAATAGGTGTAACTAATTCATATGTTTTATGTGTTCCAGAAGATTCCAGAAAAAAAAATTTCTTAAAAAAAATTCAAGTTCATGTTGACTGATCACCTGACAGAAATGGCAGCCGAAGCAGTGACTAATAAAGACCACTGTTCCCTCTAAGCTGTGCGGCCACGCACAGAAAAAAATCATACCGTGCACAAAATTTTTGCAGCCATGCAAAAAGAAAAATGAAACTGCTACTTTTCCAGTTTCCAGACATTACTCAGTTCTATAATTGCAATCAAGAAAAATACAATGAAGGTATATGTTTTTTCTTTACTGTTTCTTTCTTGTTGAGAAATGACTTTCGGATCGGATGTTTTAACTTGTCTTTTATTACGTAGTTTCAGTAGTACTGTGGTAGGATCATGACGAGGCAAATGGGCACACAGAGAATAGAGGGTAATTAAAATATAAGGGCAGATGATTTCCACTGTGTTGTGGAAAAGGAGAATGTCCACTGAGCTGCTCAGGGATGCAAATTGATCTTGGTAACTAACTCCAAACGTTGTGACCACCATTAGTCGTCCTGTTTTTTTTTAATAGTAGTAGATTTACAGTGTGTATATATATACATATATATATATATATTTACGTGTTACTATGCACATTTTCACACGGTATTTTTTTGTGAGAGAATGGCAACCAGGCACGATATTTACCACATCACCTTCAAACGTACCAACAGGTGAGAGAAAATATGGACATTAACACTACATCTCCTTTATGCTATCAATATAGCATGGAAATGATAAACATACTTGGAAAATGGCTGCCTTTTGTTTTTCTTTAGTTTCATCCTAATTAAACCCAGTCCTTCGAGCATTTTCATTAAATCGTGGTTCTTATTTCTGTTGTTCTGAAACTCTGCTTTCATGTCTGCACGCTTACATGCTTTAATCAATGAATAAAAATTCTTATTCGACTTACAAATTAAAGTCACTGTCCTATTCCTGTGTTTTGTCTCTCACATTTCTGAGATGTACTTTACATACGCTTTCAAATTCGGATGCATCTAGTAAACACCAAAACTAAAAATAAAACAAAACCCCTCCTGTGGTCATGAGCTAATATTAAAAAAAATGTTTTAAAAATCTGGTTCACTTACACCATAAGCTCTGTTATAGCTCTCTCCTGCCATGGCAGTCAGTTCTGTGTCTAAAATGTCACGAGCTTTGTCGATGCACTGCAACAAAAGGTGAATTTTTTTTTTTTTTAAATGCTCAGAAACCACAAAAAAAAAAAAGGTCAAATATGATCATGCTTTAGCATCACACTTTTTTTTAACAAATAAGAAAGAGCTTTGAAGGAAAAAAAATATAGTTAAACACTTTCCTCGCCTAAAATATGTCCCTAGTTAAGAGAAACTTTGGGGTCTTAAAAGCCTTATCTTCATCTTTTGCCCATATGCTAGATGGTCATGAGGGATATAATCTTGATGGGTAGCTTATCTCCTTCAAATTCAAGTAACTGGTTACACTGAATTTGAAGCCAATCACCAAAATGAAGTACAAAGTTTTCATCAGACATCTGTCACAACCCTTTATTTTTTAGGACAGACTTATAGTTTCTGTCACAGCCCCATATTTTTTTATAACAGTCACATAGCAGGCAGCTGAAATATATATCAATGAGGAAAAATTGGAAGAAGTGGAGAGTTTTGAATATCTTGGATCACTACTAACTAATAATGGAGATACAATGAGGGAAATTAAAAGGAGGACATCTATCGCTCTTCAGAAAGTAAAAGAAATAAAGAATCTGTGGAGAGGAGCAGACAGAACTACAAAAATAAGATTTTTAAGGGCATGCATCTTTCCCATCGCAACATATGCCTGTGAGACCTGGACACTTAACAAAACAGCTGAGAAACACATCAATGCCTTTGAATGTAAATGCTACAGAAGAGTTCTCCAAATATCGTGGACACAAAAAAGAACAAACATATCTATACTACAAGAGCTTAATATTGAAGAAGGCTGGCTAGTAAAGAGGATTAAAGAGAGAAAACTTAAATATTTTGGACACATTAAACGTCATGATAATTTAGAGAAGACCATATTGGAAGGATACGTAATGGGAAAAAGAAAAAGAGGAAGACCAAGATGAAGATGGCTGCAGGACATTGTTGACGATCTGCAAATGGATGCAACAGCAGCAGGCCATCTTGCTCACAACCGAGAGGCCTACAGGAGTGCTGTTTGGGAGGCAAAGTTCTGCCAGGGACATGCAAATGAATGAATGAATGAGTCACATAGCTTTTGTCACAGCTTCACAGCTTTTGTCACTGCTCCATATTTTTTATGACAATACCAAAGCTTCTGTCACAGCCCTGCATATTTTATGACAATACCAAAGCTTCTGTCACAGCCCTGCATATTTTATGACAATACCAAAGTTTCTGTCACAGCCATGCTTATGTTATGACAATACCAAAGTTTCTGTCATAGCCCTGCATATTTTATGACAATACCAAGCTTCTGTCATAGCCAAATGGCTTCTGTCACACCCCTGCATATTTATGACGACCCCACAGCTTCTGTCACAACCCCAGTCTTTGTGCTTCAATCATTTGATGATGGTGTCTTGAGGCAGAGATTTAAAAAAAAAAAAGAGCGACTACACCTGGAGATAGATAGAGGAAACAGCACAGAACAGAACTAAATGGAGAGACCTTGTTGACAGCTTATGCTCCAGATAGGGGTAAAGAAGGCAAAGAAGGAATGAGGCACACGTAATTAGCCCATACAAGAGGAGTTATTCTGGCCTCTTAAATTCTTGATAGTCCAAGCAAGCATGGGCTGCTTGGTTATGACTCTCGGTTAAAAACAGAAAAGCCTGAAAATTGTTGGTTTCCATCCAGCTTTCTCTCCCCATCCCACTTTAATGTTCAGCGGCTCTAAACTCAGCCACTATCCTAGTTTATATAAGAAATTATCCACTCGGTCATTACTAAAAAAAAAAATTTATATATATATATATGAGGAAAACAAATAAAACCAATGACCATTCTATAGAAGTTAATGAAAGCTTAAACAGCTAATTACATTGTTATAACAAATACACACAGTGGCAGTGTTTCTAAACAGAAACGAAGGTAAAACAATGATGTCCACACATACCCAAACCCCAAGCCGCTGCTGACGCCATACGAGCCATGCTCGTCTTGATTTCATCAGACACAACTGGCCACCTGTCCAATGCTATCTGATGCAGCTGTTGCCTGTAGCATCAAAAGAAGCCATGTAATGTCATTCAGAGGCTACTTACAGGGTAGGCAGAAACATTAAAATAATTTCAGAATATTAAGGGGCGTACATCTTTTCTGGTTTGTGACAGGAAAGTTTCTTTCAAACATACGAGGCTGGAAACAATACATATGAGTCAGCAACAGTAAAGTGATAGACAGGAGACCGTTTACCAAGGTACACCATAAAATCAAGAGAATGAACAAATTTGGAAATTCACTAAGAAAAGAAAATCTTGGAAGTTCCTGTGTGTCTTACATGAATAGGAACAAAACTGCGACTACAATGACTAGACAATATAATCACTTATATTTTAACACGACTCCCACTTCCATGGTGTGCCGCACTGCACCCTTTCTGACAATGTACTTCACTTGTAGAGTTTAACACAAGAAAGAAAACTAATGAACGACATCTCAGGTCAACAAGTTATTGATCTTTCTGAAATGAAAAATTCACTTCGAAATTTCTATGAAGCCAGTTTTGGCCTCAAATATAAACCTCCCTGTTTGCTTCCAAGGACACTATTTCAAAACAGCTCATCAATCACTGGGACCGCTGTGATCCGAAAATGTTTCCCCAACTCTTCATACAGCCTACAATACTGTAGCTTACATTCCACTCTTATCCTAATATTCCAGTTCACACAAGGGTATTCAAAATGTTCATCTCATGATGGCATTGACACTGTGGGCTGCAAATAAAATTCTGGATCCACATGACTTGGTACTTGTAGCAACTGGATATGATACTACAGCCTAAACAACAGGGTAAGAACTTATATATGATGGCTTGCCAGAGCATGTTTATTGGTTCCACTTCAGGAAAGAATGAAATCATTACAAACCCCACATATGATATGAAAGTTCTTTACCATGGCTTCTGCAAGTAAGAACTTTTTACCAGGATCAAAGCGACAGCCTAATCAAAGCAACATCATAAAATTCATTCATCAATCTCCTATTGATGCTGCAGGAAGATCGTACAGTGACCAACATAATGTCATTCATTCATCAATCTTCCACAACTGCCACATGGAGACGCTATTCATACACCAGTCTCACACAGCTATATGGAGATCCTACAATAACACCATAATGTCACTCACCAATTTCCAACAACTTCTTTAGGGTGATCCCATAACATCATAATGTCACTAACCAATCTCCAACAACTTCTTTAGGGTGATCCTATAACACCATAATGTCACTAACCAATCTCCCACAACTTCTTTAGGGTGATCCTATAACACCATAATGTCACTAACCAATCTCCCATAGCTTCTAAGCATCTCATTCTAGCCAGGGTCAGATTGTCATCATCCTTGTTCTGCTCCTGCTTCCTGTTGTAAGCCTGCAGGGCTTTCTCCCACTCATGGAGCTTCTCATACCAGCTCTCCTGTACCTTCTACAGAATTGAGAGATAAAGAGCGGATTAGTTAAATTTCTTCCTGCAAGTAAAACTAACAGAATACAAACTACTGAAAACCCAGAATAGATATTACACTGAGCTATGAAAGTGGAATCTTTATCTTGTTTATTTTCACTAAATGGCAGAAACCTCAATGTTTTTAACTACTGCTTACTGTATATACAGATATATAAAACAATTTTAATAAGACTTATGTAATTTTAATCTAATTATCAAGACTTTATAAAAGGTAAACTGTAAAGGGCCTAGTTCTATAGGTGGTCCTGGTGAGTTGCCTCAAAACATTTGGGGCATGGCCATACATGTTCAGCCTCTGACATCTGAATGTCCCTCAATGTTTTTAGAGAAATATTCCAACGCTGTGTTGGTTGTGTATTGCATGTGATCTAGTATTTAGCTGGGATTTGTATCCACTGCCCTTGGCTACATGTAACTCTGTGCGTCGTGCTCAGGGAAAGGTGCTTTGGAGGAAATTACTTTGCAACTGTTCCTGGAGTTGTTGTTTCATGAACTTGTATTAGACCAATCTGTTCATTTTGATGAGGCCCTCTGGTTGGCCAGCCTCGTCATTTCTGTCGACTCTGGCGTGACCCTGAGAGTGTATCCATGTGATGTTACTGACGTGCGATTTATCAATTATTTCTAGTCATTCACTTCTTACGGGTTTATGTCCCATTTTTCTCAAAAATCTTTGAGAACCAGTAATGATGGTGGATGTGTTTTCTGGGTCATCACAAAGTTCCTGTGTGATGGCCTCTATTTCCATCCACATACCCGAGTGTGTGTCTGTGCAAGTCCCAATCATGAGTGACTGTTTTACCTCCTCGGTCTGCTGCAAAACCCCATCCGCTTCCAAATCCCCTGCTCACTGATCCATTCATATAAACGATTACATCCTCAGGAGTTGTGTATTTAAGTTCATTCATCTCATCTTGTTTTTTTTATTTCATCTTAACTCTTCCCGTGCGGGAGGAAGAAACACGGACGTGTCGTTGGTGCGGGAGTAAAACGCGGGTCTTGACTGTAAGGGGGTCTAGTTGTAAAATGGAATGGAAAACAGTGTTTCCATGTACTTCCGTATATGTAATATGTGTCAAAGTGTAGCTAAATGAATGAAAATTTCATAAATGCAGAGTTTTTTAGGAAAAAAGAAGTAATGTGATGTTTTTAGACACTGAATGTGGCCAGCTCACCATCGGCTAGGTCTAGATTCGCGCTTCTTACCCCTATTTACTATCTAAGATGTGTAGATCTACTTATCGATCTCGTATTGTGACTCCGTATGGCATTTTCGCGTACTGAATGTCTGAAATAACCTCCTAACTACTTCTCCAGTCGTCTAAATATGTCTAAATCTACTTAGAAAACATTCAAGAGCAGCGGGGTGGCCATAGGCTATGTCCATACCCCTATCTACATCGTCAAAAACTGAAAAATGTCCATGCTTCGCGTCCTTGTTCTCGCTCGGCATCGCTCGTAACTAGGCACGCATTCTCCATTTTGAAAGTGTCACCGGAATCGCGGACGAAATCCGGACAATATAAATGTTACACCGCTTGTTTTAATGGAACAATGATTGTCGAATTTTCGACCATACGGTAGCTTGGGACCACCGGAAGTGTCAAAAATTCGACCATACGCACGGAAAGAGTTAAGTTTTTCCCTCTGCCCATTTTCAGCACTTTCTTGTAAGGGTTATGTATACTTTAGCCAGATTGTGGCGGGAATCCCTGCAAGTAAACCACTCAGGACTTTATGTCTCATCATATCCACCTTTTTTTTGTCCTGCTACTGAAGTGTAATATAAACAATGCTTTATGATACACCAAATCAGGGGTCCTTAATCATTTTTTACAACTGCAGACCCCCAGCAAGTTGCCCAGCATGTTCCATTAGTCCATTCTCTAGACTGTAAATCATTATTATCATCATCACTACTGCTATTGGATGCTAGTATAATTTTTTAAAAGTCTCAATGTCTTGGTTTCATTTTACATATGGATAACTAGGAAGCTGAAAAAAAAAATTTTTTTAATCCAACAATTACTCAGAGATTGAGTTCAATACACCAATTATTTGCTCCCATACTTCCGTTGGTGTCATTTCCATCTATTTTTGGGGTTTTTTTTCCTATGAGCAGTAAAGAGAACTACCAATGGCTTGCCGGGCCAGACGTGGTTTAAGTGCACAATTTAACTCATGGGTGCCCATCTCCATGAACAAGTGAGAGGCCTATTAGTCTTGAGGCCACTGTTTCAGCCTGCACAAACAAGAAAGACCAGCATCAGGGCAAGGGTTGGAATAACACAAGTACTACATTACATTCAGAAACAACGAGTCAAATCTTTTGGCCACGTTACATGACTACCAGAAAATGGTATGCCATTGAAAACATTTATGCCAAGAATTCTAGGAAACAAGAGGTGAAAAGAGGAAATTGCAGAAATCTTAAATATCCCATTATTTGGGGGGATTGATAAGTTCTCGGCCTAAGGTACAAATACTTGAAACACACAACTGATGTTAGGTGCATTTGTAGATCAGGTTAATGTAAGATTAAACATAAAGTTTCAAGAAATTAACTGCAATCGGTTTTTTTTATAGGCTACTGAAGAGGTAAGGGGTGGCAGAAATTGAGAAAATGGATAAAATTTCTCATCAAGCAGTCATTTGCTACCTCTGTATCAAGGGCTTATCATCGAAGGAGATCCATGAGGATATGGTAGAGACTCTAGGGGAGAGTGCCCCTTCTAACACAACATTGAAGAAATGGGCAGCTGAATTCAAACATGGAAGGGACAGTCTGGAAGATGATCTCCGTCCAGGAAGACCAAGAATAGTAACCATCAATGAAACCACCGGCAGAATCCATGACATGATAATGGAGAATCGATGACTAAGTGAGCGTTACAATGCTACTGAGTTGGGCATCTCCCAGGAACGTGTTCATGCCATTATTCACAAGGATCTTCAAATGACAGAAGTCTTTGCTTGATGGGTTCCAAAACTTCTTGGAGCTGATCACAAACGACAGTGTCTCAACATGTCAAGAGAATCATGGCCATTTTTCTGCAGATCCTGAAAAGTTTCTTCAGCAATTTGAGACTATAGATGAGACTTGGGTTCATCATTTTCAACCAGAAACCAAAGAACAGTCAAAGCAGTGGAAACATCATGGATCCCCACCTCCAAAGAAAGCAAGGGTGGTTTTGTCTGCAGGCAAAGTGATGGCTTCCATCTTTTGGGATTCAGAAGGTGTGCTGTTGGTAGACTATCTTCAAAAGGGCAGAACGGTCACCGGGGCCTATTATGCTAATCTTGTGAAACGACTGTGGATCAAACAGTATTGAGGGAAATTGACGAGAGGAGTCATCTTTCTGCAAGACAATGCTCCACTTCACAAACTGGCGGTGGCAATGGCTGCCACTCATAAATGCGGCTTCCACCTTCTTGAACATCCTCCTTATTCCCCAGATTTGGCCCCTTTGGACTATTACCTGTTTACCAAACTCAAAAAGGAGCTCTGTGGTCGCAAATTTGCTTCAGATGACATCATTCATGCTGTAGACCACTTTCTACTGGCACAAGATGCTGACTTTTACAAAGAAGGGATCTGTATGCTCCAGGATCGCTGGACTAAGTGCATAAACTTGCAAGGGGACTATGTTGAGAAATAACCCCAAAAAGTTGTCCACAAATAATCTGTTGTACCTTAGGCCGAAAGCTTATCAATTACCCCTCGTATGAAGTAAATCACCGAGCCCTATCAAGATGTCTGTCCCCTCACTGAAAGGTATATGAGAAAGGAGACAAGACAAGGTTCCTTTGGATATGGACATCCCAAGTTAAGAAATCCCACACATAAGTGCTTCAGCACTTTTCTTTCAGCACAAACCACTTACTGCAATCATATACCTAAAGAGGCTGAAAACTGTGGCTCAGAAAGGTTAAAAACTTACCAGATTTGCATGATTGTGCTTCATGGCATAAACAAGAACTCCTTTGGCAGCTTCTCTTTGTTGCAGTTTGTTATTGATGCTGTTGAGCGAGATATAAAACAGAAAATACTGCAAGATCAGCTACTGAAAGTCCACAGGGAACCAAAACTGTGCTCAACTTACTGTTATAACACATAAAAAAGTGAACATAGATATTAACATTACATCTTGGACAAGTCTATAAATGCTCTATATCTGCTCCTTAAATATATCCCTTAATCCACAGTAACCAGTGACATCTGTTTTATATTGCACAAAAGTACACAAGAATTGTACACTGAATGATCCAAGCAGGATCTCAGCATCAGTGAAAATCCTCATCGAGGCAGTTTTCCTCATCACAGCATGCCAGGTATTTATTTTTACTGCTAGATCAATTGGAGGGTGACAAATGAAATAATCATCAAACATGGACTACATGCCAGCAGCATTAAAAAGGCATCCATAAATTATTGGCAACATAATTGGCTTTTTTTTTTCCTTTCTTTGCTAATAGTCCCTGACAACCTTATGTACAATGCAGTGTCCATCACCAAGTAGATACACTTTAGTTTACTGAAACATTGTATCTAATCTAGCTAAGCAAAAAGACCAAGTGAGGTAATGGCACCAACAAGGGATATAAGGGTCAACATTTAAAGCCTCCCGACAGAGTACTGTGATCCAACTCCCCAAGGCTGTCCGAGACCTGGCTATATTTTCTCTGTGCTATACTCCTCCTGGTGAAAGGCTGTTTGTTACTGGAATCTGCAGGGTTCACTCTTAGGAGAAGTCCAAACTCCTCTGTTTTCATGAGCTATCGCACACAAAACTGGAACCCAGAAACTATTTCAGCAATACCGCATTCTTCTGTTTTAGCTATTATTAAAATATACTTCAGAGTTACTTACTGTTCAAATATCTTATACTTCAGTATTAGCTATAGTTAAAATATTTTATGCTTCTGTGTTAGCTTTTGTTAAAATAATTTATACTTCAGTGTTAGCTATCAACAGTATTATTTCAGATTTAACTGTAACATCTAGAAACATCACCCCCATGACAACTTAACCTGACGAGATTTAACTGTAACATCTAGAAACATCACCCCCATGACAACTTAACCTGACGAGATTTAACTGTAACATCTAGAAACACCACCCCATGACAACTTAACCTGATGAGATTTAACTGTAACATCTAGAAACACCACCCCCATGACAACTTAACCTGATGAGATTTAACTGCAACATCTAGAAACATCACCCCATGACAACTCAACCTAATGAGATTTAACTGTAACATCTAGAAACATCACCCCATGACAATTTAACCTGATAAGATTTTCCAGGATCTGAGTGTTGGGACCTTTGTGGAATTCATCTTCCTTATAATGCAATGCTTTGGCATATGCCCTGCACTTCATTGCCCTTTCTCCCAGAAGATGGCACTCAAGAGGTAGTGGACCCTAAGGAAAAAAAAAAAAAAACAGGAATCAACAAGAAATGCATGAAAAAAATCTCAGAAAATTCGGTGTTCCAAAATAACCTGTCTAATACTTGGTCGTATCATGGGATGCTGAAAACAAAAGTCCGCTCCTTCATGATGTACCTGATCAGAAGTGTAGCAGTACACCCTGATGTGACACTATGAAGTGAAGAAAAGCCATGGCAGTCAGCTGATGTTGTCATCATCAATTATCACCAATGAGCAGGAGAACAATATACCTCCTACAGCATAAAGAACATCATACCTCATAGAAGAAAATCTTTTAAGATGAAGAATGATGCTTTAAATATTCAAACATGTTCCTGGCAGTGTTTACAGATGAAGCCTCAGAACCCATAACAACCAGTTCAAGAAGTCACGCCACTGTCAATCTGGTGTCCTAAAAATGACCTGCAAACAGTGCTCCCCCAGTTGTAAATACAGGTACCTAACACTAGTGCTATGGAAAACAAATGATTTTCTTAAGACGGAGAATACTTTTAAGTACAATGAGGTACACAGGACTGCACAGCAGAAAGGGATGTCTGTAAATGAAGGATAAATAGGATATCATTTGCAACACAATCTCAGTTAGAAAGAACAAAAAAAAAAAAAGGACTCTGCTACAGTTTAATGTGCACGGAAGCGTGAGCCCATATGACCACCATGTTGTAGCACCAGTGACTAACCTTGTCACAATGCTCCATAAACTCTGCCAAGTTGAGCAGAGTCTGCATAATCTCTGGAATCTCCTGGGACCTAAGCGTCTCCTCCAAGCTGGTTATAACCTCATCCTGTTGAAACTCTGTCAGCTCAGTCCAGCAAGCCAAGAAGGCAGAGTTAAACAGATCCCTGTCAGAGAAGACATGCCCCACTTAGTTCTCATGCACCAAAGCCATGAATCTATATTAAATATTTAAACCAAGACCTTTTTAATCAAGTGTTAATAAGTGCCCTCATTTTCCCAATTATAAAATGATGAAATACTACAATATGCTGAAGAGAAAGTATATTCAGTCAGTCAGTCATTTGCATGTCCTTTGCGGAACTTTGCCTCCCTAACAGCTCTCCTGTTGGCCTCTTGGTTGTAAGCGAGATGCCCTGCTACTGATGCATCCATTTGCAGATTATCAATGATGTCTTGCTGCCATCTTCGCCTTGGTCTTCCTCTCTTTCTTTTTCTCAGTATGTATCCCTCCAAGATGGTCTTCTCTATGAAGCGCTGACGACAGTATATTATCTGCTGCATGTACTGTTCAGTGAGAGTATATTATCTACTATTTATACTATGAACTGCTGAAGACACAGTTTGCAATGTACTATTTGTACTATAAACTGCTGATGAGAGAGTTTATAATGTATTATTTGTACTTCAAATTGCTGATGAGAGAGTATATTACCTCATATTTGTACTATAAACTACTGAAGAGAGAGTTTATAATGTACTATTTGTACTTTAAGCTGCCAATGAGAGAGTATATAACCTCCTATTTGTACTATAAACTACTGTAGAAACAGACTATAATGCACTATCTGTACTATGAACTGCTGATGAGACAATGTATTTTCTATACTTGTGTTACAAAGTCTGAAGAAAGAACACATCTATTTTTCTCATCCAGTACATGCAGTGAAGCCTCAAGTATTACATTGTTTGGGAAACTTGATTTCTCAAATCTTTCATCTAGAGAGAAAGGAAGACGTGAATTTGGAGAGGAAAAAAAAAACAAGAGAAAAGGAAAGGAAAAAGTGTAAGGAAAACCAGGCATGAACTCTGATAACTGTCTAGGACAGGTCTAAATGGAGAAAAAAAATGTCTATCTTCTTCTCCATGAAAACTGATGAAAATGGAAGGAATATACTGTACAAAATGATGTACACTTTACCTAATCTTCTTGTTATCACATACTCAAGATATCCAGCTGTGCTTATTACAATAATAGCTGATGGTTGAGGAGGATTTTAAACATTAAAATGGCAGGAAAAGATCAGGAACAAGGAGATCTGGGAAAGGGCAGGGCAAGAACCTATGAACCTACAAATCATGTCTAGGAAATGGAGGTGGACTAGTCACACACTGAGGAAACCAGACACCAGCATAGTAAGACAGGCACTGACATGAAATCCTCAAGGAAATAGAAAACGAGGAAGACCTAGACTTACTTGGAGAAGAGAAATTATGACAGTGCTCAGAGACAGGTTACACATGGAAGGAAGCAGAGAATAATTCCAAGAACAGGGATGACTGGACAGCCTTTATACGTGGCCTATGCTCTCAAGTGTGTGAAAAGCAATGATGATGATGCTTATTAAATGTAGCATGTGTTTAACATACAAAATTTTTGTGGAAAAAAAAGTACATTTTACATCACTACAAAAGCACACAGACAAAATCATGGCAGGCGACCATGTGCACGTTTGTCTAAAAATTGGTACCTGCTAGAGAGACTGAATCTAAGCTATGGAATTTCTGTGTCACGACCTCGTTTCTTTCCAGGTGTCACAATCCTTCATGTCAGCTGAACAGTACTAATGGCTTTGCTTTCAAAAGACATTTCTGGGGGGGTCTGAGGTGGCTCAGTTCGTTAGTACGCTGTTCTCTCGTGGCTAGACGGCTGCTCATCCTACCGGAGTCCGTGTTCGAATCCCAGGTAATTCTCTTGCAATTTTTCTTTCTCTCACGTCTCACTAAAGTGCTTTGTCTACGATTTTTTCAAGGTCTAATCCTACAAAACTGTGTCCTCTTACTTTACCGTACCAAAGCCTAATCAGACAGCGTCTTCACCCCCTAAAACAGACATTAAAATCATCACAACAAACATAAAAAAAATCATCACAACAAATATAAAAAAATCATCACAACAAACTTAACAAAAAAATCATCACAACAAACATAAAAAAATCATCACAACAAACATAAAAAAATCATCACAACAAACATTTTTAAAAATCATCACAACAAACATAAAAAATCATCACAACAAACATCAAAAAATCATCACAACAAACATAAAAAACATCATCACAACAAACATAAAAAAATCATCACAACAAACATAAAAAAATCATCACAACAAACATAAAAAAAATCATCACAACAAACATATTAAAAAATCATCACAACAAACATAACAAAAAACATCATCACAACAAACATTTAAAAAAATCATCACAACAAACATCAAAAGTATCATCACACAAAAAAAAAACAACATGCCTGGCAAGAGGGTTGTAAGTCTGAGCTAAGGCTAAGCAAGACCTGAGAGCTGGGGATGGAGATTCCTTCAACAGCTCAATGCTCAGCTTCCTCAGCCACTCCATCCAGTCTTCTTTGGACACACGGCGACCTGTCTCCAGTGCCTGGTGTGTGAAGATGGATTAAAGTGTATTGGATGAAGTTTTATAAAAGGTGAGATCCTGTAAAAGGTAAAGTTCTATAAAAAGTGATGCCTCATAAAGCATAGGGTTCTATAAAAGGTGAGATTCTATAAAAGTGAAAGTTCTATAAACGGTGATGTTTTGTAAAAAGTAAAGTTCTATAAATGGTGAGGTTCTGTAAAAGGCAAAGTTCTATAAATGGTCTGTAAAAGGCGAAGTTCTATAAAAGATGATTTTCCATAAAACACAAAGTTCTATAAAGGGTGAGATTCTGTCAAAGGTAAAGTTCTATAAAAAGTGATGTCATGTTAAAAACTAAAGTTCTATAAATGATGAGGTTCTGTAAAAGGTAAAGTTCTATAAAAATGGAATTTTATAAAAGAAATGAAACTTTATATGAGATAAAGATGTGATATGGATGGGCTAAAGTCTTTTGATTTATCATTTATCATACAAATGGATTCTGTTTTTAGTGAAAGAATATGGAACACAAATCCAAATATGATGGAGAATATTTCATGTATTATTAAAAAAATAAAATAAAATACTAGAACAAATAAAAATGAAAAACTAATAACAACAATAACATACAACAGTAAAATAAACCAACCGAAATATTTTGATGTGTCAAAAGGCATAACAATATACCAAAAATCAGTGTAACCCACCAAAAAATGATGGGAAACTGAAAAAATAAAATAAAACATTTGATACTCGAATTTGCTACTTGCTTCCAGTGCCATTTTACTAAGAAATATTAACCTTCTTCATGGTATCAAAATTGACGCTCAGTTTCTTGATGCCAGTTGTGTCCGGAGCATTGTCCGATCTGTCTTTGCCTTTCTTTTTGAGCTGGTCCTGGCGCTCCTTCTTCATTAAGATTGGGTCATCCTCTTCATCAGCAATTGTCGTACCCTAGAAAGTAAAAACGCATAAAGATTATGCGACACAGGATGCAGTAAAAGCCAAATAAAGAAGCATCTAACATAGTTCTTCTAAAACTGTGGAGAAATATAACGGCACTGGAATATAAATACATTTCTGGAGAAATCCACAAACGGTAGTCACTGAATAAAGCTGGTTTATTTTTAACCGATTATACTTCACTGGACATGTAACATGTTGATGATGGCGGTGATGCTGGTGGGGCTATGGACGCAACAGACTGTCAAATGGATGGCCTTTAAAATGAAATTGGAATGCATGAGATAAATCTTTCATTAGTTATAATAAATTCTGAAGTTACCTGATTCCAAGAATTGTTAAAAATGGTTACATGATGATGATGATGCTTTATCTCCCTGTAACCTCCAAAATTTAAAGGCTGTGCCAACAGCCCAATGCTTGTGCCAAAACAGCCCCCAGACTCCTGAATACATACTACAGACCTGCACAAGAGACCTCAGAGCCTAGGTATGGCCCCTAGAGAAGACAATGGATGAGAAATTCAGGGGTTTCTACAAAGACCTCCTGCTGACAGCAGGATTCAAGGAGGCAACCTGACTCCATGTTTAGAAATCTGAGCATACAAAACTGAACAGAGAAACAGATCACCCTGAAAGAGCAACTAGACTGCTTTTAGCATCCAATGTCTTGAAGATGGAGCGCAGGTATCATGACATACTGGATGCAGATTACAGTGGTCTGCCTGGCATGGAAACCATAGCACGCTCTACCTTGTTAGCCAAGCTCAGCCCATTACTTGGAGTCCTAACTAGGGGCAGTTCTGGTTTGCCCGTGTGTCATCAGTCTTGTACATCACTTCTCCCTGTTGCTTACACAGACATGTATTTTGTAAAATACCCAAAGCTGTTGTTTGTAGTGGGAAATAAAAATATGCCTTCTATAATGTACTGCTCAAAGTTTTCAACTGATGTTACATAATCCTAGTTTAAATTTTTAGTATAAACCCTTCCTCTCCTTCAAACACAAGATAGTGGTGGTAATGATGTGTATTATTATTATAATTATATGCCCTGTTGGATAGTACAGGTGATCGTGCTCCTCTATCTTGTGCAATCCTTTGTGTTTCTCATCAAATCAAATGCTCTTCTCTTCCCATACCACTGGGTCAGTCCACTGAGATGTTTTTCTCTTGGCTTTCCTCTTCTTCTTTTTCTTTAAATCGAGTGTGTGGGAAGAATGAAAGATGGAGTGATGAAGGGCAGAATGTAAGACGGGCCTGCGTGCTCAATTCTTTACCCTTTAAAAATAAAGATTATTCATTCATTCATTCATTCTCATTGAATTTTCCAGTCATAACAAAGTTTTCTTTTTTATGGTGTGGTGGTACCAGACAAAAATCCCCACTGTTGGAACTTGAACCTTGTACCACTGGATTTAGTAGACCGAGCATCTAACCATTCGGCCCAACAGGTCGCATCATGATAACTATGGTAATATTAATTACGGTAATAACAACAGTCAGTGTGGCTAGGAAGAAAGTCACCAGCGGATCTCATAATCAAGTCTAAAGACAGGTTATTGTGGAGAGAAATGATCACCCTCACAACGCGAAATGGCACTTGATTGATTGATTTGAATAACAACAGTGGCAGAACAAGCAATGAGGTGATAGACAGAACACTATAATTCTTGAACGAAACAACCATACCTTCAATATTCTTGTCATGAGGACATGGAACCTCTGATGCTGAATCCTATGTCTTGCCATCACTTTGGCAACCATAGGAATAAAGATGGTGAACTTGTAGTTCAGTTGGATCACAAGAGTGCACAAGGTGTCCATGCAGGTGGTGTGCAGTGATGGTGTGGTATCCATGGTGCGCACAAGAGGATGGATGATACGTGAAGCATAGTCTGAGAGATCCAGGGAATCTGTGAGTCTATCTATTGTTTCCAGGGCACTCCTATTGATGTAAAAAGCACCACAATTGTAGCAGTTCACAACAGGGCATTCTGAACAAGGCATCACTGACTATATATATATATATATTTGTGTGCACACTCAGGGATTTATTTCCAAACACAAAGGAACTTAATATTTCCAAACATGAAGGAACTTAATATTTATTTCCAAACACAAAGGAACTTAATATTTCCAAACACAAAGGAACTTAATATTTATTTCCAAATACAAAGGAACTTAATATTTCCAAACACAAAGGAACTTAATATTTATTTCCAAATACAAAGGAATTTAATATTTATTTCCATATATAAATGATCATAAGATTCATTTCATAAACTTATAAACATAAAGACTTCTTTCCCATATACAAACGATTAGTGGATGATCAGCGACTCACAACTTAAATGCTTGCACAGCACCAGGTTATGTGAACCACAACCAACCAAAACCCTGCCCTGGCTTTCCTTTGGGTATCAGAGGTCACAAGCCAAACCTGGCTAATGGGAACGGGGATCACTACGGTCCCCATGGTGATGGAGTTTGCTAAAGAAGTACTGCCCACCCCCCTGCCTCTTTTTTGTTTCTCAACTCTGAGACTGACAATAGCTGCCTTAGCCCACTCCCAATCTGACATGATGCTGTGCTTCAACAACTTCACTGCATCAGCTGCAAAGAACATTGTGCTCACAGTTCAAAGGACACAGAGAACAACACTAAATATAAATAAACACAAGGATTTATTTCCTTGCATAAACGAACTTAAATTTTTGTTTGTTTTGTACATATAAGTAAAATTCAGGGTTTATTTCCATATATGAAAGAACATTCATGACCGTATCTAAATAACTGATACAAAACATATTTTGCCATTATTTGTCACACGCATATAAAAATACATTTGTACATAAAATGCCCACTATGTCCACTGTTAGAGGGCAACGCAATGACTCACTTGACAGGCTAGCACCAACCTTCTGATGTGAATGGGATTCTCTGGGTTATCAAAAAGTTTCACAACTGGGGGCAGAAGCAGATGCAGGTAGTCATCGAGGTTCCCATCAAACATCTCCAGAGCTTTGAGCAGCTGTAGTATGTCCAGAAATGAAACACAAAAAAATCATCATCATCATCATCGAATGCTGTAACAAAAGTCAAAGTCCACAAATTTTACTTTCTCATGTTTTTCTTCCACCTTTTTTTTTTTGTAATTTTTTTTTTTTTTTGGTCATGCCATTAAAACATACTCTTCATAATCTTCTCTCTTGACCTATCTACCACCTCTCTTTCTATTTATTTTTTCCCACTGGTGTGTTTTCAAGTCCCTTCCTTCTGGTTACAATAATCAATTTACACTGGTTATCCTCTTAAAGTTTTGATCTAAATCTTGCTTTCTATTAACCCTTGTTAGACATTAACCACCAAACCATCTTAACTATCCAAGGTACACCAAACAAAATAAACATCACAAACTGAATTTTATGAGATAATCATCATGTTATAAGCACAAAAACCAAGTTAAGATTATTCAATCAAAATGTAATATCCATTTACGCATGCGAAAGCTGCAAAACAACTAAAGAAATAGGCAAGAAATTAGACTCTTGCCTAAGGAAAATACTCACTATAAAGTGGAATGAATTCAAGAAACAATACAGAGATAAGACAGATGAGCAAACAACAACCTGTCTCATGGGTGATCAGAAAAAGAAGACAGACATATGCCAGTCATGTGATGAGAAGAAACTGTCAGAGAATCCCAAAACAAGCTATCAAGTGGAACACAACAGGCCGAAGAAAAAGAGGTCGACCACGTGAAACTCTAAAGAGGACATTGTTAAGAGAGGGCAAATTAGTGGGCATAACATCTCTTGATGAGGTTGAAAAGCTTGCCAAAAACAGGAAAATTTTGCAAACTACCATGTGAGTCCTATGTGACATTTAACAGCCTGGGAAGGATGTAAGATCATCACTACCTGTAGGACAGGTTCAGAGGTGAACTGACCTCTCCAATGAATGAGAATCTCAACATACTGCATGAACTCTGTAGTGCCAGCAAAAACTCTCAAGAACAGACAGTGGGAAGGGGGGGGGAGGGGTGAGAACTGGATGAATGGACACATGCAACAATGTGAGATGCTGAAGAACTGGTATCGACTTAGCTATTCCCACTTCCAAACAAGTTAAACTACTCTACTGAAAACACTGAAAGGAATAGCAAACAGCTGGGAAAAAAATGTTCCACTAATTAAACATTAAAACAAAAAGTGTAATGAGGGATTAAAAAAAAAAAAACACAAACAAACAAACAAAAAACTAACACAAACAACCTGCTGAAACATAATTCACAGCTAACGACTTTTTAAAAAAATTTTGAAATGTTATAATTTGATGTAAATTCACATGAAAAAAAGAAAGAGAAGAAGATTAAGACAGATCTGGCTCATGACACAGCATGAGAAAAGAAAAGCAACCAAACCAACCATGAATATTACAAGGACTGCATGGTTCAGCTGTGATCTCATATCACACCATCTCATCAAACTATCCAGTATCACCTCTCTCAACCTTCCCCTGGCTCTTCTTACTTCTGTTTTTTCTTGTTGTTACAGTGACAATAAAAGTCAAAAAAATAAAAATAATAATAATAAACCAAATTGCTAAAAAAAAATAACAAAGATGTTGCACTGTAGTTGAAAAAAAAAAAAAAAATTGTCAAGTGGCTAACCATTTCAAGATTTCATCAAGAAAAAAAAAAAAAAGAATTCAAATACAGAACAGAACTAGATAACTTTACCTTTGCGGTGACAATTTTATTCTCGCTAGTATCATGCATGAACACCCTCAGAATCTGAGGAATAATAAGCGGCAAATAGATGCGGAACTCTGTGCCCAGGGCATTGACAATCTGCTCAATGAGAATGATGATTGCACTTTGCATTGAAGTGGATGGAGTCCAATAATCCTGCAATAATCAATATTATATATTCAGGCTTCAATCGCAAAGATTTCTGTAAGTAAACTGTGCATTTAAATTGCTGCTGCATTTTGAAAACTTACAATTCATCTGAATGATACAGAAATGAAGCTCTTAACCCTATGTCTAGTTCTGACAGCAGCACACAATGGCTTTTCTCATCTCCCAAGCCATGTACAAAACAATGAAATGAAGCTCTCCCTTCAAAGACAGATCTGAATATTTCATAGTTCATGGCTCTGAGAAAAAAAGAAAGACTAAAAACGCATAATGCTGGATTGGGAAAGACTAAAAATGCATTAAGTTGGATTGTAAGAGAATAAAAATGCATTATGTGGGATCAGGAAAGACTAAAAATGAACTATGCTGGGCTGAGAAAGACTAAAAAGGCTTAATGTGGGACTGAGATAGAATAAAAAGGTATTATGCTGTATCGGGAAAGACTATCGCCACCTTCTAAAATTCCTGGGGTGGACTTAATAAAGGAAAGTTTCTCAGCAAGCTCCGCGCTCTTTGGGAACACATCGCTCCCTATGTGACAATATTTAGCTCTGAATCAATATCTCAGAGCTAGGCCCATGAAGGCTGTATGTTTTGTAGAATCTTCTAGATTGTTTTGCCCACAACTTCAAGTTCATTCTTTGCTTGTGAAAAGTATGTTTTGTGGTCTGGGTGTGAGAACATTCGGAGTTTGACAGTGAAACATGGATGCTGTGTTAGTGTCGTCTTGCTAGAAATATTACTGTGCAAGTCAGTGTAAGTTTGAAATGTGTGGATAGATGAAAGTTACTTGATTCTCATGCCGCTAACTTAGTATTAGTTAGCTAGCAGCCCAGAATCTTATTCGTGATGGAATTCTGTATTGTTAGAGACGTCACTTAATATATTTTATCTGCTTGATTCATCTTCATCATTATCATGTTCCATGCAATAAACGGTTGTAAGTGCTAAGATAATGCAGTCTTGATTGATAATCCTATGTGCCAGTTGTGAACGTCCTGGTGTTGTCTTGTGAAGAGTATATCATTACAGGGAATGTTCGTCGTGTTGTTACAGCATATCTGCAGCTTAGTCACACCACAATGTGACACAGCCAACATATGTGTTTAGCACTAGCACTCAATACAACACAACTCAGTCACACCACAATGTGACACAACCAACATATGTGTTTAGCACCCAACACAACACATACCATTTCACCTAATCCTGTTGACCAGTCAGAAAACACTCATTAATTCTTATTGCCAGACTGCATTAACACCCCTTAACTCTGTTGGCCAGGCCAAATTAAAACTCACTAACTCTGCTAGCCGGATTGAATTCACACACCTTACTCCCATTAGTCGGGTCAAATTAACACTCTCTAAATCTTACTGGTCAGGGTGAAGAAACACACTGATCGGTTCCTGTGGACATTACCTGATGCTAAGACAGAGTTCACCAGCTCTGACAACTGGGTCATGTCTAGATTACCTTGATGAGAGTGAAGATGTCTCCCAGATAGTTCTTGATGTGCTGCTTCACGATGGCAATGATCACACCAAGCTGCTGGAACAGGAACTGGAAAATGGTACAGGGGGAGCATGACATGCATGTTAAATGAAATTTGATGTTTTCATACGAGAACATTTCTGGCAGACAACAACAACAAAATTGCACACTGTGCAGAATAATATTTCATAAGGAAAAAAAATAACTCATAATATTTAACTGTAAAGCAGCCATGGATGGCTTTCCCCATTTCTCAAGTTGTATATAAACCATAAACTATTTAAGAGGACAGAACAATGCCTTCAATGCAAAACTGCGATATCTGGCTTCTAGATTTGTTGCTGAAGCGAGTTCTCAAACTGGGCACCTGAGTGGCACAATGGGTATTGTGCTGGTTACTCACGCAGGTCGATGATTGTCTTGGTGATTATGTCGTTGTCCTACAAGAAAAGAAACTGGCATTAACACCATACCCCTCAGTGATTCTATAGCATGATCACCATCATCATCAGTCCTCTGTACTCCCAATGGAGCAGGAAGCATAAACAAAGGTTTGTCTTGAGCAAGTCGGGATACCCCAAACATCTTTCCCACATCTTTTTGATGTCTCAAATGTTTTTCCCACTTCCCTTAGTTCTTGCTGTACTAAGTGTCTCCACGTCCCCAATCGCCTGCACCTCTTTCTTTCATCTGACATGTCCAGGTGAAGGCAGCATATGGGCGTCTTGTTTTTTTTTTCATTTGCAGTAAGTGGCCCAGCTATGTGATCTTCATCTTTTGACCTCTTTAGTACTGTTCTCACTGCCCATTCATTTGGTTATTTCCTCATTCTCACTGCCCATTCATTTGGTTATTTCCTCATTTGTCACACGCTCTTCCCAGTGTATTCTTAAAATTTTCCTGAGGCATCTTCCTTCAAATCCTCTCAATCTGCTTTCAATTCTCTGATTAGTTCTCCATGTTTCAGCTACATATAATAAAACAGATCTGTTGCACGACAGAGGTGCATTATGTTTTAACCCATTCAGAGCTCCATATATAGATTATAACTCCTTCCACAAACTAATAATACCCATCACTTTCCTGGTGTTCCAAAGACGCTGCCTCCCACTTACTTCTAAATGTGAATATTGTCCTGTCTCCATCCTCGTATACTTTTCAGTGCTGAGGGGACAAACAGACTTCCTGACAGGGTTCAGCAGTTACACAAATATTAATGCGGAAAAAAAAAAACTAACCCATATAGATGGGTTGCCTCCATGAATCCTATCATCAGCATTACTTCATGTGCTTTGTCAGAACTTTCTATCCCTACTCTTTTCCTGGGACCTGGTTTAAAAGTTCAGAAGTGCATACATAGCAAAGCAGACAATGGCTTCTTAAAGCAAAGGAAATGTGTTCTAAACCAACACTGCTATATGCTCCAGTCTATTCATCTGTAAAAAACGGGCAAATGATATATGTTACAAAGAAAGTGAAGAATGTCTGCATCCAAACCAAGGCTAACCAGTATGCACAGCATACATGTATGTCAGTGTATTAAGGAAAAAACATGGTATTCACATAAAATATCAAACAAACCTGGTCCCAGGAAAAGGAGCACAGATGTAAAAGTTCTGAGCACATGAAGAAATGCTGATAATAGGATTCACGCAGGCAACCCATCTATAAGTTTGTATATTACAGAAGAACAATAACAAAACAATTTGTTTCTCTAGCTGAGAAACTCATAAATGCCTTTGAATGTAAATGATACAGAAGAGTTCTTTAAATACCATGGACACAAAAAAGAACAAATATATCCATACTACAAGAACATAACATTGAAGAAGGCTGACTAGTAAAGAGGATTAAACAGAGAAAACTTAAATATTTTGGACACATTAAACGTCATGATAATCTAGAGAAGACCATCTTAGAAGGATACATAATGGGAAAAAAGAAAGAGAGGAAGACCAAGGCGAAGATGGCTGCAAGACGTTGATGATCTGCAAATGGATGCATCAGCAGCAGGCCATCTTGCTCACAACTGAGAGGCCTACAGGAGTGCTGTTAGGGAGGAAAAGTTCCACAAGGGACATGCAAATGAATGAATGAATGAATGAATGAGCTTTATATAAGCTTTGAAAGAAACTTACCTCCCTAAAACTGGGGTCTGCTGTGCGGAACACTGTCAGATATGCTGGGATGACAGTCTGAATGTATGGCACACACTTGATATTCAGGGACTTGAAGATGATGGTGATGGCCTGGACCACCATGTTGTGGTGCTGCGACAGTGAGGGGTCTCTTATGATCCTCATGAGAAGGTTGATGGCAACTGCTGGGTAGAACTCCTCCAATGTGCTGCAAGAGCTCATTAATTCACTTGTACTCACCTCTGTAAAGGATACAAATAACCAACAATCATCATTATTGTAGCCTGACCTTTCTTCATCACGAATGATAAGCTTGAAGATAAACTTTACTAAACTCATGGTGGTGCTGTTGAAGGGAGAGAAATGTCAGTGAACTAGTCAAAAGTCACTTGCATTCTTACCTGTAAGCTCAATAGTTTGGGACCTGCCACCCATGCCTTATAATTCAACCAGTTATGAAAATGTATGACTGGCATTATCTTCTTACCTCCCATCTGGCATTATCTTCTTACCTCCCATCTCACATCCTTCCAGTGCCATCAAATGTGTCTCACAATAAGTCTCTGTCTTCAGTGTGCTTCTTGGTCTCAACAAGGGATCTGATGCCCACTCATCTTAGCCTCTTTTGTCAGTGTTCTCCTCTTTAGAGTCTCTCAAGGTCAGCCTATTTTTTTTATTTGTTCCAGATGTTTCCCACCTGATGGCTTGTTTTGTGATTCTCTGATTGTTCTTCTCTTCACATGGCCCACATATGCCCACCTTCTTTGCTTGCTGCATGTTCATTTCTCTTATCTCTGCTTTAGTCTTGAATTTGCTCCATTGCATACAGAGCATTTTTCATCTTTTGAATGCATGTAGTTTGCTCTCTATTTCTTTGGTTGTTTTCCAACTTTCACATCCATATGTAAGGATGGGTATTGCATTTGAGTTGAATATCCTAAGCTTTGTTCTTGTGTCTAGGAGTTTTTGATTTCATTTTTTTCTCAAGATTCTTAAAGGGCAATGCTGCCTTTGCTATTCTGGTTCTGACTTCTTTCCTGATGTCTCCTCCCTGATCTATGCAACTTCCAAGATAACTGGCACTATGGTTCTGGGTAAAATGCTCTCCAAATATGGAGACCTTCTCTATATAAAAAGTAAGACTTCAGGACTGAAAACACACAAAACTATCAGTTAATACAAGGAAACAGTAGGACATCATGCAAAGCTCAGTACAGTATTATAAACAAAGCAATTCCTTACAGTCCAAGGTGGGCGGAAGTGTGTGTGTGTGCATATATATATATATCTTCAGTTTTATAATTTTTCAGTCTTTTTCCTCCTACTAATTTTTTTTCCTAACTCTTCATAAGACTTTCTTGGAATAAGGACGAAATGTTTCCCTAAAACCACTAAGGAACAAGGATGAACTGTTTCTCTAAAACCACTAAGGAACAAAGATGAAATGTTTCTCTAAAACCACTAAGGAACAAGGATGAAATGTTTCTCTAAAACCACTAAGGAACAAGGATGAAATGTTTCTCTAAAATCACTAAGGAACAAGGATGAACTGTTTCTCTAAAACCACTAAGGAACAAGGATGAACTGTTTCTCTAAAACTAGTAAGGAACAAGGATGAAATGTTTATCTAAAACCACTAAGGAAAAAGGATGAACTGTTTACCTAAAACCACTAAAGAACAAGGATGAAATGTTTACCTAAAACCACTAAGGAACAAGGATGAACTGTTTCTCTAAAACCACTAAGGAACAAGGATGAAATGTTTACCTAAAACCACTAAGGAACAAGGATGAACTGTTTCTCTAAAACCACTAAGTCCATCAAACTGGGAGGGCTGCACAATCCCAAAAATTTGTGAGTTATGTCTCAGGGATGGTGCTCTTTGTCATACAGCCAAAGCTGAAAACAAGTCTCACTAAATTCAGATCACAGTTTTAAATACTGGCTTCTCATTCTGTATCTCTAGGACTCCACATGCTTCAAGACCCTCCCAGTTCGATTCATGTCCCTGGCGAGTCCAACAGCATCCCTAGTCCCCAGCATGAGCACATGATAGAAAACTCGCATGCGATTCTTTCTTGCTTTTATAGAAAATTAACTTGTTACACGCCTCCTCTTTCCCATTCAGTCTTATAACCCAAGCTCACCTCCCGTTCCTGTATCCTGCGATCCTATTTTGTGCTCTGATTTACTGACTGCAGCCTCAGAATCCTTGATAACACCCAAATTCATTCTGTGTTTGTGGGGGTCCAAAGCTCCCAGAAGACCCAACACACGAATAACCTACAAAAAAGAAACATTTCTTTTTTAAAAAGGCCCATAAAAGTCATGTTACTGACACTACTGCCTGAATTTTTTTCCCTTTAAAGTCAAAAGAAAAGTTAAAAGTTAGAACTATAAAAATAATGAGACAAATGTTACTAAGCTATTTGTCAACATGGGGGAGTCATACATCTGCGGCAAGATGCTCTTTGTCATATCCAGGCTGAAAACAGGCTCACTAAATTATGTGAGACCTGTTTTCAGCCTTGGTTGTATGACAAAGTGCACCATCTCTGAGACACATGACTCCCTAACTAAGCTATTTATAAACCTTGACCCACCCGTGTTGTATTCTCATTTTGATCTCTCCAAAACTGTGAAACTCTCTGATGTTAGAAAACCTGATAATCAGTGGAAAATTAACAATAAAAAGAAAGAGAGGAAAGCTGAAGGACTTGTACTTGTATGAACTCCCTGTAACTGTGAGCTGGTGTTCTTTGCAGCCGACGCTGTAGAAGTGTTAAGGCACAGCATCGTATTGGCGTGGGAGTGGGTTATGGCAGCTACTTTTTTCAGTCCCGGAGTACAGCTAAAAAGCAGGGGGTGTGCAATACTTCTTTAGCAGACTCCTCCACCAGGGGGACCATGGCGATCCCTGCCCCATTAGCTGGGCTAGGCAATTTGCTGGGGGTACCAATGGAGAAGTGGGACAGGGTCTTGGTCAGCTATGGTTCACTAACCCTGACGCTAGCACATCATCTATGGGTTGTTGACTATCAGACAGAATCTTCACCCACAAAAAATAAAGGAAAAATATATTAATAAGCTAAGTGACACAGAAATTTTTTTAAAAAAGCAACAAATCATATTCACTAGAAGTATCACAGACAGTACAAAATGTACAAGTATGGTTACTAATGCCTATGGGCAAAGCATTTAATGAATGGATATAATTACGCTTCAATGCATGAATTACTCCAAAACAACGGACCTGCCCAGAATTTTAGAAGTTCTAACTTAGCTTTCTCCTAAAGTCTCAACTTGCCTCTCTCCTGATTGAAATAGACTGCTCTGTTTTCAGGAAGTTGAGCAGCACATCCAAGAGGTTGGGGTACTTGCTGTAAGGTTCAACCACAGAGCCTGTGCTTTCTACCAGCTGCCCCAGTGTCCACAAAGCAACCTGAGGCAGAAAAATGTACTCTACAAACTGAGAACCACAACAAGTTGCCACATCAAAGTGCACAAGGGCATCAAACTGGGATCTTGGGGAAGAAAAAAGGGCAGTTAAAGTACAATACTTCAGTGGAACTAACATATATATAAATGAAAATAAAACTGCAGCAATGGCCATAACATAAAGTTGCAGACAAAAGATTTTTCAATTTGGTATCCTCCTCGGAAGCAGTTGGGGGGGGGGGGGGAAGGTTATTTACCTCTCGTTTCTGAAGAGATGATGAGTCCTGCAGCATGTCCAGTATTATGGGCAAAAGCTGGTCCATCCATTTGCTGATATCGGGTCCACTCACCTGGGGACAAACAATTTTAAATTAACATGCTGCACTTTTTATAATGAACAGAACACTGCATGCGACGAAAGGGGACTGTTGACAACACTAGAATGGTACAAGTTTTCTCTCTTTAGCCAGTGGGAGAAAGTTGCTTTAAAGTCCACTGGCCTAGAAGAATGAATGAATGATCTTTACTTTTAAAGGGTAAAGAATTGGGCACGCAGGCCCGTCTTACATTCTGCCTTTCATCACTCCATCTTTCATTCTTCCCACACACTCGATTTAATAAAAGTATACAAATTACATAAGGAAAAAAAACATATCAAAAGAGTGTAAGATTAAACTATTACATTCAAAGTAAAAGAGAAGTAATTAACCTAATAAAATAGCTCTCACACACATACACACACAGTCATATACATAAACAAAAATACATTGTCAGTACAGATCTTCTAACATATGATTTTTAACAAACAGAATAATTTCAAACAATATCTAACAAGTTACTTTTTGAACTATGTCATTTTAGTACTTGATGACTGGCAAGTCATGGGTTGAGAGAGTGCTGGTTATTCTATGGAAGAATATAATTACAAGCAAGTAAATAATGAAATAGGTTTGAGTTAAAGGATGAAGTATTACTAATGGATTTTAAATGGTAGGGAAGGGCGCTCCCGAGCTGTACTGCAGAGTATGTAAGGCTTTTCTTATACAGATCAATCCATGGTTTAGGAAGAAGACAGTTTTTTAAATGCTGGCTATGTTTAGTGTTATATGTAAACACTGACCACAAGTAAGACAGAGCATTGTGCGACAGAATTCTGTGAACAAATTTAACTTTGTTAAAAATGACTATATTTGAGGGGTAGAATTCTGAACTGTTTGTGCTGATCTACAGTCTGTACTGGGTGTTTGTCATGAATCAGATTTATTGCTCTTTTGTGAAGTGAGTGGAGCCTTTTTTAGTTTGAGACTGACCATCCATCCCATATTGTGGAACAGTAATCTGTGTGTGTGTGATATGTAGTATATCTTTCTTGTGTCTCTATCGATAAAATGTTTAATTTTGGCTAGTTGGTAAACTTTCTGTACAATCAAGTTTGTTAGGTTATGTACATGAGAATTCCAAGTTAAATGCTGATCAATGATGAGCCCTAGAGTTTTATGTTCATGAACATTTTCTACTGCCTTAGTCCCAGCACAAAGCTGTAATGAAGTTTTTGTTGCATTCTGCAGTTTCTATCTTGTAGTAATGAGCATATGGATTTTGTTTTGTTGGTGTTCATCAACATACCATTTTTATTACTCCATTTAATCAAACTGTTTATATCATTTTGGAGCATTGTCTGTAAGGTACTGATGTCACAGTCACTATTGTAAACAGTACAGTCATCAGCAAGAAGATCACATGAAGAGTGCTTTAAATGTAGTGGTAAGTCATTAATATAGATAGCAAAGAGAAGAGGACCAAGAATGGAGCCTTGAGGAATACCAGTATCAACCACAGAAGAGAAGAAAAGTTAGCCATAGCATCAAGTCTGAATCAATCAACTCTGAATCAATCTCAGTCAAAATGATAAGTATGTTCACTTGCTGACAACAACATTAACTAGAATATTACAAACAGTTTTGGCAGAAAGTAGTGTGTGCTGAAGTAGTTACAAACTTACTGTGTGCAAAAGAATAAACTCAAGGGAAAAAGAGGAAAGGGGGGGGGGGGGGGAGGAGAAGGAAATGAAAAAAAAAATGCACACCGAAGAAACACAATCACAGACTGTTATCGACGCAGCCTATCCCTTAATGAAATAATGATTAACATTAGCAGCTAACACGGCAAGATATTTGATGTATAAAGACTGAAATACCTGGGCCTGCTCGCCAATGGCCTGCAGAACACTAATGACCACGCCTGGGCTCTGTTCTGGTTCTTTCAACTTCGGGATCAATGTCTGGAACAGATCAGAGTAATGTTACACCTGCCCTCAACACCTGGAGATCATTTTTTTCTGTTACTCTAGGCTAATGCTATGAATTAACAACAGCAGTAACAGAAGTCTCTTAGAGTTCTTCAACTTGTGTGAACATGAGGGACATTTGGAAAGAAAAGAATAAACTTTCTTCAAAGAATATGTTAAACTTTCCAGAAAGAATAAGTTAAACTTTAGAACACAACAAGCAATACAGGGATTTTTTTTTTCGTTAAACAATCACTCTTGTTAAAATTTCATTTCACATATAACTTATTATCTGCTTCACAAAGCTTTCATAACCTACTTTTGTCACAGATTCTACTTTACATATATTGTATTTATCTTCTTACATATACTGCTCAGTCCCAGAAGTGGGATTTTTTTCTGGTACACACCAAATAGGCCCCCCCAGGGTTCACCCAGCCTCTAAAAATGAGTGCCAGAGAAATCTGGGAAGGTAAAGCGGCCAGGTGTGATACTGACAACATCACACTTTCATGTGCCGAAGGTCATGGAAAATACGGGCCTAACACCGTATTCCCCAATATGCCTTAATGGCATGGGAACAGGAATTTTACCTTTACCTTTTACATATACTGCAGTTAAAATTTCTGCTTTACATATATCTGTCCTTCCAACTTGCTGCCATTTCTTCATGTCAAAGGTTCTGATTCAGGTATAGCACACTATCTGCTTTACATACATAAAGGCTAACTTTACTATAAACACACACTAACCCCCATAATTGGAACCATGTAAGGCTTAATAAGTCTGGCTGTGTTGGACACCAGATGGCCTAACATCTTGGCTGCCTGCTCCTTGTTCCTACCAATGCCACTGTGTTCCAGCTCTGTTAGAATCTAGAATGGGAAAAAAAAAAAAACAAACCCACATTGTATGCATTCATTTGCATGTCCCTTGCAGAACTTTGCCTCCCTAACAGCTCTCCTATAGGCCTCTCAGTTGTGAGCAAGATGGCCTGCTGATGATGCATCCATTTGCAGATCATCAACGATGTCTTGCAGCCATCTTCGCCTTGGTCTTCCTCTCTTTCTTTTTCCCATTATGTACCCCTCCAAGATGGTCTTCTCTAGATTATCATGACGTTTAATGTGTCCAAAATATTTAAGTTTTCTCTGTTTAATCCGTTTTACTAGCCAGCCTTCTTCAATATTAAGTTCTTGTAGTATAGATATATTAGTTCTTTTTTATGTCCACAATATTTGAAGAACTCTTCTGTAGTATTTACATTCAAAGGCATTTATGTGTTTCTCAGCTGTTTTGTTAAGTGTCCAGGTCTCACAGGCATATATTGTAATGGGAAAGATGCATGCCCTTAAAAAATCTTATTTTTGTAGTTCTGTCTGTTCCTCTCCAGATTCTTTAGTTGTTTTACTTGCTGAAGAGTGATAGATGTCACTCATTCATTCATTCATTTGCATGTCCCCTGCGGAACTTTGCCTCCCAAACATCACTCCTGTAGGCCTCTCAGTTACACAACAAACCCACAACAGATAGGAAAAACATCACTGAGAGACAGGACTTCACCTCAAAGTGAATGATCACACCTTAGTAACAGTCATAAGTATTTACAGTATTCATTGTTCATAATACAGAACCTAAAGCACCATTAGCTCATTACAAAATCATCAGATGTTCCATGCATAAATGATACGGCCTCTTACATGAATATCTACTCTTCTTTTATATACTGACAGCATTTGTGTTTGGTGTGCTCCTGTGCAACTCATTTTGCTTTCCGATCTGCAAGGCTGCGGTTGGGCATGATATTAACCAAGAGAAACATGGGCTTGAACATTCCAGCCTCTCTTTGACCAAGATGATAATGTGGCCTGTAAAAATTTCTTACCACTGCTTTGAAAAACAAAAAACGTGTGCATTGGTGTGTTTTATATAAGAATGAAACAAGGGTAATTTTCAATAAACTGCACTGAAAACTTTTTTTTATTTAATCAAATTCAACTTTTTTTGTTTTTTTTGTTCTGACAATGTAAAATAATTATTTTTGTTTCAATGAATTACTCAGTTTTAATTTTCTATCAACTTTCCCCTAGAGGTTTAGCTTCTTCTTCTCCTTCATTTTTCAAATGTTGGGGATCAGGACCTTGTAGAAAGTAAGTAAGAAAAAGCTTTCTCTAGAGTTTCAGCAGCAGCTCAAGGCTTCTGTTCTAGCTCTTGACCACGTGGCTCAGTCTGGCTGTACAGGTTGCAGCATCATGGTATCTTCTATCGCTTTCATGTAATTTCTAAGCTTTAAAAAAAAAGGGGGAGGAGGCTTATAATGAAGGCCTGGAGAAACATGAACATCAAGGAACAAACATACTCTACCTGAATAAGAACTTTTCTCAAAGACGGCATAACATAGGCTGGGTTCTTGGAGCTCAGCCTGCCAATCATGCAGATGGCTCTTTCACGGATCTCAAAAGCTTCATCATTCAGGGCAATGAAGAGGGCACTCAGGTTCTCAGCCTGGGCAAGGTGAGGGTCAAAGCGCTCATCCAGGGAGGTCAGTACGCAGTACCTGATATCAGCATCTGCAGACATCCAGTTAGTGTTAGACCTCAGACAAGAAGTAATTTTTACGCTAAAAAATACACATTTACATGTTCAAGAAATTTTAGTTTCACAACAGCATGATTCTAGAAAGATCTCAGCATTAGTGCATGCACTCTGTTGCACTGACAAACATCCACAGAAATGCCACTATTTACCTGTACACTCCGTGTTATGATACCGATATATGACTCCAGCCATGATATTGCCATGATACACACACATAATGCAGTGTTTCATCAGTGTTCATTGGTATTCACTGCCAGCTGACAGACTGTTAAAGAGGCTACTAGATGTTCCAGAGTCTTACATGGAAAATAACTACAGTCACAAAAACACTATAAATAAAACACAAAAATATGCTACTGCTTGCAGTTTGAGCAAATCAGTAACATTCTCAAGGTGCATGAACACTGAGGGAACTGCTTTTGTTAAAGTGGAATTCAAGAATTTATAAATCCACTTTCAGCTTTGTACCATTGACATTCAGGCAATTCTACAAACAAATAAGCAGACTGTCTGGAAGGGCTACCTACATCTACAGTACAAGCTGAATAGATACTGGATCAGGTGGACATCCTTAACATCCTCAAGAAGGCAGGCAGGTATAACAGTAGACTTAAACTCACACAGCAGGTGGACATGATATATCTCTCTCTCTCTCTCTGAACCTTAAGTGCCCAGGGCACATGGGGCTTCCGCAAGGGTTTTCCACAAATGCCTGTCCTTCGCCTTTTTTTTCTGCTCTTGCCCAGGTGAGCCCTCTATTGCTCAACATCCTTTCTGTTGTTCTTCTCCATGTCTCTTTTGGTCTACCCTTACTTCTGCTCCCCTGTGGTGTCCATCTTAGTGCTATTTTTGGTAGTGAGTTGTCAGTCATTCGGAGCACATATCCCAACCATCGCCAGTGTCTTTCCTCAATAATTGTTGTCAGTGGTTTCATCTGCATTTCTGCTAATAAGATGTTATTTCTTATGGTGTTTGGCCAAAATATTTTTCTAATTCTTCGTAAACATTTAGTCTGGAAAGAATTCAACTTGTTTTCTATGGTTTTGGTGATTTTCCAGCATTCACTTCTAGAGTAATACACTTAGAACATTACTCTTAAATATCCTGATTTTCATATTTATGCTTAGTTTTTTTGATTTCCATATAGTCTGCAGCATTGCAAAAGCCTGGTTTGCTCTAGTAAGTCTGCTGTTGATGTCCTCTGTGCTGTCTCCATTTTCTACTACTCTGCTGCCAAGGTATACAAATTCGTTGACCTCCTCCACTAACTTGTTATCTACTCTGAGTACATTTCTGTTGTTCACATTTTGCTTCATTAACTTTGTCTTTCCTACGTTGATCTTTAGTCCTATGTTGTTTGCATTCTGAGTTAGCTTGTTTATTTTATCTTGCATATCTTTGTGACTGCTTGATAACAGACAAATGTCGTCCGCAAAGTCAAGGTCCTCCAGCACTGTGTCAAGGGTCCATTGTAATCCTCTGCGTTTGTCTGATGTTGCCTCCTTCATTAACCAGTCTACTGCCAAGATAAATAATGTTGGTGATAGTACACATCCCTGTTTCACTCCTGTTTGTACCCTAAAGCTGCTGGAGGTATGTTCTCCACAGATAACTTTGCACTGAAAACCCTCGTATAGGGCTTTGATTACATTAACTATTTTATGGGGGAGGCCATGCCATCTTAGGATTTTCCACAGTGCATCTCTGTTGACACTGTCAAAGGCTTTCTCAAAATCTATGAATAATGCATATGTTGTGCTATGCCACTCATTTGCCTGTTCTAATATTTGTCTAAGTACAAATATGTGGTCTGTGCATGATCTTCCTTTCCTAAATCCTGCCTGCTCTTTCCGAAGTTTTTCCTCAAGTGTTGGTACAATTCTGTTGATGATTATTCTGCAAAATACTTTACTGGTGAGTGGCAGTAGGGTAATGCCTCTCCAGTTCCCGCAATCTCTGAGGTCACCCTTCTTTGGTAGTTTTACTATAAGCCCAGTTTTCCACTCCTCTGGGGCTTTTTCTAGATCCCAAATTTGTTGTAATATCCGGCACAGTTGTTTTGGTGTTTCTGTTTCTTCTGCTTTCAACATCTCAGCAGTCACTTCATCTTCACCTGGTGCCCTGTCTGATTTTAGCTTCTTTATCGCCTCCTTTACTTCATTTATTGTTATTGGTCCTGTATTGATGTTTAGTTCCGTTTTTGCTTCAGGTATGTCTATTGTTTGTGCTGCTTGTGTTCTGTTTAGTAGGGTGTTAAAGTGTTCCCTCCATCTTTCAATTTTTTCTCTTTCTCCACTGACCAGTTGTCCATTTTGTGTTCTTACTGCACTTTCACATCTTGTATTGAAGTTACCTGTCATCTGCTTTGTGATTTTATATATGGTTTTCATGTCATTTGTATATGCTGCTTTCTCTGCTGTTTCTGCTAAGTTGTCATAATATTGACGTTTATCTTGACGGCATGATTCCTTCACTTCTTTGTCTTTTTGTGCATAATTACTTAAAACTCGTTCTTTAAGCCGTTGTGATTTGGTGTTCAGTAATTTTTTCTTGATTTCTTCTCTTTGCTCTATCTTTTCCCATCTGGTCTCGCTTATCCATTCCTCTTTTCTCCTTTTCCGATATCCCAGCACCTCTTTGCTGTTTCCTGTAGTGTTTTACTGAACTCTAATATGGACATTTCTGCTTCGTCTTGTAGGACACTGAAGCGGTTCTTAAGTACTACTGAGAATTCATTTCTTGTTTGCTGGTCTATCAGTTTTCTTGTATCAAAATGTATCTTTCTGTGTTCTCCGATTTTGGCTTTCCTTAATTTTAGTTTTATTTTTGCTACCAGAAGGTTGTGATCACTTCCTACATCTGCTCCTTTCCTTGCTCGCACATCTTGTAGTGACCGTTTCCACTTCTTGTTTATTAGTATGTGATCGATTTGGTTTTCTGTGGTTTTATCTGGTGACCTCCGAGTCACCTTATGGATGTTTTTGTGTTGGAAAATTGTCCCTCCGATGGTCATCATGTTTTCTTCACAGAAACTGCACAGTCTTTCTCCATTTTCATTTATTTCTCCGATTCCTTCTCTTCCCATGATTCTTCTTCTATCTTCATTTCCTTCACCTACTTTTGCATTGAAGTCGCCCAAGATGAGTAGCATATCATGCTTGGGTATTGTTTCTACTGTTGCTTGGAGGCTGTTGTAAAAATCTTCTTTTAATTCCTCTTCAGCTGTTGGTGCATAACAAACTATAATAGACAGCTTCGTGAATCTTGAGTTGAAGCGTGCATATAATAATCTCTCATTTACTGGGGTCCATTTCAGCAATGCTCTTGATGCTTCTTTTGTTATAATCAATGCTACTCCTCCTTCATGAAGATCTTCTTTACCTGACCATATTATTGTATCTTCTGTGTGCTGTGTTGTTAATTTCCTTCTGCCTTGTCCTGTCCATCTTGCTTCTTGTATTCCTAGTATGTCTAGTTTGTATCTGTGCATTTCCTTGATGGTTTGTGCTAGTTTTCCAGTCTGGTTTAGCGTTCTTACATTCCAGCTGCCTATTTGCATCTTGTGTTTAGGTTCCAGGAGGTCTGCAGTCGGGCTGGGGACTTCCAGTGGCTGGCTTTCATCCACAACCTTCATGGGCTCAGTTTCCTGATACGCATTTCTCCTTCCACTTGCATTTGTTTTTTTCCTTGCTTCCGTTTCTGTAGCAGTCTGATAGTTTTTTTACCAGATAGGGTTGCTGGCCCTATGCTGAACCCTCCTTAGTCGCCTTTTACGATCATGCGTGGTAGGGTACAGTGGTCCTATTCTTTGCAGATCCCAGGTACCACACGGGGGGGACATGATATATATATATATGTCTTATTTGGACTAAACAACTGGGAGTGACATGCGGTGATACCTGCCACAGACATCATGTTAGAAGGCACAAGATGATATGTTGCTAATCAATACAGATTTAGTATCATCATTTGCACTGAGGATGCATAAAACTGGACCACTTTTAAGCATATCTGGAATGCTAGAGTGGGGACCATTACTAACTAACCAGCAATCTACCCATCAAGGTAAACAAAAGCCTGTTTCAAAAAGACCTACATAGCAGTGGTCCAAAGTTTCAATCAGCCATGTTCAATAAAAGTGATGAAAGTATCATCTAACACAGTGGTACCCAAGCTGGCAGTACCACACCCCAGGGGGGGGGGTGTGTTGAGAAGTACCCCTTGGATGTGCTGGGAAGATACTTGGGGGGGGGGTGTGGAGCAGCAAAGTCATCAGAAGCCTGAGTGAAAAATGTTTCTGGCGGTGCTAGGGATACAGGATGGGAAGCAAGGGGCAGCAGTTCATAAAAGTTTTATAACCACTGATCTGTGGGGAGGAGCCTGTACTTCTTACAGGGGCCCCCACAGGGTGATGGACACTAAAACTGAGGTCAGCCATGATCATCTGAATAAACATCAGCAGACCAAACAGGTACCCTGCTTGTCTTGTGGGTTAGTCTCTTTAGACATCAGCTAACAGAGAAAACCATATACAAACAGAACAGGAAGCAAGGGGGGGGGGGGGGGGAACCACCACTGTACCGTCACTCCCTTGTCAAATCATGCTTCACAGATCTATGAATAAGGAGTGGAAAATTCAAGGGGGAAAAAGGTAGAGAGGAAGGCCAAGGAAAAAAAATCTCAATGAACTGACCATGTGGCTCGGAAAAAGAGAGAAGCATCTGAACTGACTGGAAACACTAAGGACCGCACAGAACAGTGGAGCATGATTGGCAATGCTATCCAGCTAGGTACGAAAATAATAGTAACAACCGCCCATCAAAGAACAGCACATTCACTCTAATATTCATGGATGAAATACCAAAAGAAAACTGGAAAACCCTGACTGCAGTCATACTACACCTACCAGAGTCAATTATGCCCACTACAAGAGTCAGCTATGACCATTACCAGAGTCAATTATGCCCACTACCAGTCAGCTATGACCATTACCAGAGTCAGCTATGCCCACTACCAGAGTCAGCTATGCCCACTACCAGAGTTAGCTATGTCCACTACCAGAGTCAGTTATGCCTGTTACCAGAGTCAACAATTCCCATACCAGAGTCAGTTATGCCCACTACTAGAGTCAGTTATGCCCATTATCAGTCAGCTATGCCCAATAGCAGAGTCAGTTATTCCCATTACCAAAGTCACCTATGCCCATTACCAGAGTCAGTTATGCCCACCACCAGACTACACTTATCAGTCAGTTATGCCCACTACGAGAGACAGCTATGCCCAATACAAGAGTCAAGTTATGCCCACTACCATACTACACCTACCAGAGTCAGTTATGCCCACTACCATACTACACATACCAGTCAGCTATGCCCAGAGTCAGTTATGCCCACTACCAGAGTCAGCTATGCCCACTAACAGTGTCAGCTATGTCCACTACCAGAGTCAGCTATGCCCATTAACAGTGTCAGCTATGTCCACTACCAGAGTCAGCTATGCCCACTACCAGAGTCGGCTATATCCACTATCAGAGTCAGTTATGCCCACTACCACACTACACCTACCAGAGTTAAGTTATTCCCACTACCATATTACACTTATCATAGTCAAGTTATGCCAACTACTGCACTACACCTACCAGAGTCAGTTATGCCCACTACCATACTACACCTACCAAAGTCAGTTATGCCCACTACCATACTACACCTACCAGAGTCAGTTATGCCCACTACCACACTACACCTACAAGAGTCAAGTTATGCCCACTACCACACTACACCTACCAGAGTCAAGTTATACCCAATACCATACTACACCTACCAGATTCAAGTTATATGCCCACTAACATATCTAACATATTACACCTACCAGAGTCATCTATGCCCACTACCATACTACATCTACCAGAGTCATGCCCACTACCATATTACACCTACCAGAGTCATGCCCACTACCATACTACACCTACCAGAGTCATGCCCACTACCATACTACATCTACCAGAGTCATGCCCACTACCATACTACACCTACTAGAGACATGCCCACTACCATACTACACCTACCAGAGTCAGTTATGCCCACTACCAGCAACTTGTTCAGGACCTCAGCCACTGTAGTCATTGCTGTCATACTCACATGGCCTTGTTGCTTTGACAACAGCTTGAGAAAGAAAGAAAAAAATCCTTATTATTACAACTCATTTACACATAAGTACTACAGTTTATACCATCACAATCACACATTAAGATCAACACAAGAAGATTTATGCAGTAAGATTTTTTTGTTGCTTTTTTTTTTTGGTATTATTCTGGTGAGGTTAGCGGGGTAGGGGTATCCCCTATCAAAGGAGAAGTAAGACGCCTCCTTACCTCCGTCAGTCTACGGGACACCCTTGGGCAAGGTGGAGTACCCGTATAGCCCCCCGATCAGGGTGACGTGAAGCCATGGGAGCAGGTGGTGGATGGAATGGGAGAGCAGCTGACAGATAATGTTGGTTATGGTCACCATTCTATGATGGTAGGCAGATGATCTCAATGTAGGGACAATGGCTACGATCACTGACTAGTACAGTCACTGCCCGGAAGGAAAGCAATGGTAAACTACCTTCTGGAAACATACCAAGAAACCCAAGCAGCAATCATGGAAAGTCAAATAGGAAAAAGATCTGGTGGTGAGTCCCCCAGGCCAGATAGATCTAATTTTAACACTGGGGAAGAGTGTGAGGCAGAGGTCGGTACTAGTAATTGTGATGACGGACAAAATCCTGACGGTGTTACCAAGGAAAACCCCTGTATCAAACTAAAAAGAAAAATAAGAGTAGGAACATGGAATGTAAGAAGTATGTATGAGGGAAAATATCAAGTAATAAGTGACGAGATGAAAAGAACGCGGATACACATTATGGGAATTGCGAACATCGATGGAAAGGATCAGGACACTTTAAGAGCGAGAATGATAATATATTTATATATTCTGGCGGAGAAGTAGGAGGAAAGAATGGAGTGGCTTTTTATTTGGACAAATCAACATCAAAAGCATTACTAGGCTACAATCCAGTAAGTGATAGAATCCTAACAATCAGACTTAAGGGCATTCCTAGAAATGTAACAGTCATCCAGGTATATGCACCTACATCAGCAGCAGAAGAAGATGAAGTAGAACATTTTTATAACACACTGCAGACGACAATGGACCAGGTACAGAAAAATGATATTGTATTTATAATGGGTGATTTTAATGCAAAAATTGGTACAGAAAGAGCAGAAGATGAAGGACATGTTGTAGGGAAATTTAGCATAGGACACAGAAATGAGGCAGGTGACAATCTAATGGCGTTTTGTATGGAAAATGAGCTAATGATCGCTAACACACTTTTTAAACAACATCCAAGAAGACTTTACACATGGACATCACCTGATGGGAAAACCAGGAATCAAATAGATTACATTTTAGTGCAGAGAAGGTGGAGGTCAAGCATAACATCAGCAAAAACTTTACCAGGTGCTTATTGTGACACGGACCATGAGTTATTAATAGCAGACATGAAGATAAAGATAAAAAAGATAGTTATGGGATCAAGACCACTCCGCTTTGACCTTACAAATATACCAGAACAATACGGTATAGAAGTGAAGAACCGTTTCGAAATCCTGATGGCTGTACAGGAAGAGATGACACCAGATGAATTGGCTACGCAGGCCAAAGATATCTTAGTAACAACAGCTAAAGACATGGTTCCAGTAAAGAAAACACAAAAGAATAGATGGATCACAGCAGGTACACTAGAACTGATAAAACAATGTAGAGAAATGAAGACGCAATGGAGAGTGACAAACAACAACAAAGATAAATATAAATCTTTAACAAAAGAAGTACGAAGAAACATAAGAAAAGACAAAAAACAATACATACAAGATTGTTGTGAAAGAATAGAAGAACATCAGAGGTGTGGAAGAGATAGTGAAATGTTTAAAGAAATGAAGACATTGACGAGAAATGTCACACCTAAGCTAAATGTAATTTGTGATGAGATGGGGAATACCCTGACAGAGACAGAGGAAATTCTGGAAAGATGGAAGGAATATTGCAAAAGAATGTATGAAACAACCGACTGTGGAAGCAGAAATCAACAGTGTGAATTATTATTGGAGGAGAAAGAACCCGAGCCGACAATGGAAGAAGTTTTATGGGCAATAAAGAGTCTGAAAAATGGTAAATCACCAGGATGTGATGAGATAACCGCTGAATTTATTAAAGCAGGAGGATAGAAGTGTGCAACAATCTATCATGCACTATGTAAAAAGATATGGCATTTAGGTATTTGGCCAAAAGAATGGAAAAGAACTGTATTCATACCACTGCCAAAAAAGGGTAACCTGAAATTATGCACCAACTACAGAACTGTTGCCCTGATTAGTCATGCCAGTAAAATTCTGTTAAAAATCATAATGGGTAGACTTCGAAAGAAAATAGAAGAAGAAGTCAATATGGTCCAAGCTGGCTTCAGGCAAGGAAGAGGATCAAGAGATCATATATTCAATCTAAGATTAATAATAGAGAAATGCAGGGAGTTTAATGTGAATCTATATTTATCCTTTATAGACTACTCAAAGGCATTTGATTGTGTACAACACCAGAAACTTTGGGAAATAATGGAAAAAATGGGATTTCCAACACATTTGATACAATTAACATCACTGCTGTATTCAGACCAACAAGCAGCAGTAAGAATAAATGGTGAAACAACAAGTTGGTTTGACATAAAACAAGGGGTCCGTCAGGGGTGCATATTGTCACCCTACTTATTTAACTTGTATACTGAAAATATAATGAGGAATGTTAGAGAAGATGTAGACAAAGAATATTACGATGCCATAACAGTTGGAGGTTATGAAATACCAGAGATTAGATATGCTGATGACACAGTATTGCTGTCCACAACACAAGAAGGAATGGAAAAACTAATTATGTCAGTCCGCAAGAACAGCGAAGAGCAGAACCTCTATCTTAATGCAAAGAAAACTAAAGTGATGACAACTGACAAAACAAACAAGGCAACTGAAATATGTATCAATGAGGAAAAACTGGAAGAAGTGGAGAGTTTTGAATATCTTGGATCACTACTAACTAATAATGGAGATACAATGAGGGAAATTAAAAGGAGGACATCTATTGCTCTTCAGAAAGTAAAACAAATAAATAATCTGTGGAGAGGAGCAGACAGAACCACAAAAATAAGATTTTTAAGGGCATGCATCTTTCCCATCGCAACATATGCCTGTGAGACCTGGACACTTAACAAAACAGCTGAGAAGCACATAAATGCCTTTGAATGTAAATGCTATAGAAGAGTTCTCCAAATATCGTGGACACAAAAAAGAACAAATATATCTATACTACAAGAGCTTAATATTGAAGAAGGCTGGCTAGTAAAGAGGATTAAAGAGAGAAAACTGAAATATTTTGGACACATTAAACGTCATGATAATTTAGAGAAGACAGTATTGGAAGGATACATAATGGGAAAAAGAAAAAGAGGAAGACCGAAACGAAGATGGCTGCAAGACATCGTTGATGATCTGGAAATGGATGCAGCAGCAGCAGGCCATCTTGCTCACAACCGAGAGGCCTACAGGATTGCTGTTTGGGAGGCAAAGTTCCGCAAGGGACATGCAAAGGAATGAATGAATTATTCTGGTCAAAGTGAGATACATAATAGATATTTTCTAGAAGTTTTCTGAGATTATGTTAGGCTTCTCATCATGACAAAGGTTTTTCTCCAGGTTCTAATGGCATTTCATACTTCTATGTCAGATCCCACCCTACTGGCTACATCTGTCTGCACAGTTCTAGGAAACACTGGACACTCTTGGAGTACACACTCAGGAACCTGAACGCTGATTAAAATATGAGTTTCTGTTTACCCAGGATATTCCTGGGATAGACTACAGCAACTAGTACTTAATCCTAATAGAAAAAAAAAAAAACCTACTTCTGTCACTGTAACTCAAGTTTGGGTTAACCTTCAACCCTGCTCAATTTAACTCTTATAATTAGCTATAAAAAACTGAGACAGCATCCTGGCACATGTGCTTCAACCCTGCTCAGTTTTAACTATTATATTAATGGGACTGGAGCCTGGCACAGATGATTCAACCCAGCTCAGTTTTAACTCATATTAACTGAAGTAATGGGGACAGCAGCATGGCATACATGATATAACATAGCTCAGTTCAACTCTTATATTACCTAAAGTAATGGGACAGGAGCCTGGCACATATGATTCAACCCAGCTCAGTTTTAACTCATATTACCTGAAGTAACGGGGACAGCAGCATGGCATATATGATTCGACATAGCTCAGTTTTAACTCTTATATTACCTAAAGTAATGGGACAGGAGCCTGGCACATATGGTTCAACCCAGCTCAGTTTTAACTCTCATATTACCTAAAGTAATGGGACAGGAACCTGGTACATGTGATTCAACCCAGCTCAGTTTTAACTCTTATTACCTGAAGTAACAGGGACAGCAGTATGGCATATATGATTCAACATAGCTCAGTTTTAACTCTTATATTACCTAAAGTAACAGGACAGGAGCCTGGCACATATGATTCAACACAGCTCAGTTTTAACTCTTATATTACCTAAAGTAATGGGACAGAAGCCTGGCACATGTGACTCAACCTAGCTCAGTTTTAACTCTTATATAAAACTAAATATACAAGTACACCCAAAAGCCACCGCAGTAAAGCTGTGATAACAAAATGTTGAAACTATCTAAAACAAAAGTAGGAACAAGCACACAGATGTGATGTTTATAACAGTTAGAGAATCTACACTTGCAGACAAGTTCAGGCAGCTCAGTGGTTAAGGTGTCAAAGTGAGAAGCACAGTGAAGAGTTTAAATCTCATAAAGTGATGGGACTTGTTGAGGAGTCCATAATTTCCTTTGCAGCACGATGCCTTAAAAACAATCAGTCTTTTAACATAAACAAAAAAATATATATATACATGTACAGTGGTACTTTGGGTCACGAACGCCTCTAGTCACAAACAAATTGACCCACAAACACAATTTCCAAACAAATTCTGACTTGACCCGCGAACAATGCCTCGGCTCACAAACAGCATCAGTTGCTCTCAGGTTTGCACACTGTTAACACTGTTTGTTGTTGCACTGTTCTTGATACAATTTTCTTTTGTTGCTTTTTTGCATTAAATCGACCCTCATTATGGCTGGCAAGAAAGTGAAAAGTGTTAGCGAGAGTGGTGTAAAGAAGCCTAGGTGTATTACAGAAGAAATGAAGAAGGAAATAATAACTAAACATTTGTGTTTCTGATTTCGACAAGCAGCATGACATGGCTAAATCTACGATCTGTACAATCTTAAAGAACAAAAATGCGTCCCAACTGTGACCAGCAGAGCAGTGGACATTTTAAATGACAATGTGATGTCCCATTTTCAGAAAATTATCCAACAAAGAAAAAGACAAATGTCTCTGGATCGTTATCTTTTGAAAACACCAACTACCGAGCCAGCAATCGAACCACTTCCCAGGATACAAACAAGAGAAAAAAACACCAGAAATACCTACACAGTTGCCCGATGTTATTAAGGAATGGGACTCTCCTTCGAAGGAGTAGTCTTCCTCCTCCTTCTCCTCTATCATTTACCTGTGCCAACAATTATCAACCACAAAGCTAAAGTTATACTGTTTATTTTATATTATATATTTTTGCCACACATAAATCCATAAAAAAGTAAAAAAAAACAATATGTTTCTGGGGTGGGCGAATGGATTAATTGGATCTGCATTAATTTCAATGAGAAAAATTGTTTTGGTTCGCGAACATTTCGGTTTGCAAAAGGAATCAAAGAACAAGTTAAGTTCGTGACCCGAAGTACCACTGTATATGACAAAAAAGAAAACAAGCAAAAAAAAACTTATAGAGAGAATGGCACAAAGACAACAGGTAATTACTGAAATCCACAACACAGTATTCAGCACACACAAAAAAAACTCAACTTGAAGCGCATGTGTCTAAGCCAATATGCTGACATTCTCATTGAAACAAAAACCAACTCTTTCAATAACAATGCTTCATATCTTGATATCTTTCTTATTTTACACCTACATACTAACATACCTGAAAGCAATGGTGCTGGGATGGTCTGGGCTCCTGGGTGCCTCAGTGTCTGACCCATCAGGATCATGGACAAATTCTTCAGCAACCCATCCTGAATGTCCTTCTTCAGCTGGGGAATCTGAGTTGCCAATTCTCTCATTGCAGCTGTCAGGGCAGGACTATCAACACACAATGGATCCATTATCAGAAGAAACACTTCTACTTGCAGCTTTTGACTTTGACTTTTCCGATCGCCTGGTTTACGAGTTGTCACTCTTTTTCCCCTTGTGCCAGATAATGAAACGCACAGGTCCTCTTCAGCTGTTCTACATCTCCATACAGAAAGTTGGTGGTTGAGGCAGTCTAGCGGATGATGTTTAACAGTTTCTTCTTCTTGTCTGTTGCAGTGCATGCGGTACAGTGTGCTGTCAGCGGTCACTCTGTGTGTTTATTGAGAGTAATGTGTCCTGTTCTCAACCTGAAAAATGTGCATTGGTCTCTACGACATAAGCTGTTGATGTTGTCTCCGGGGTTACACTTTGTCAGGTGTGTATATAGGGATCTTCCAGTTGGATTACTGGCCCAGCTGTCCATCCACTGCTACTTGCAGTTGTGTATAATGTGTTTAGCTGTTCTCATGTTGGTGGAGATGTGGGGCTGTGACTTGGTGGCTCCACTCTTTGCCAGTCTGTCAGCACATTCATTTCCTCTGATATCTATGTGCCCTGGTATCCATTGTAGGAGGCGAGATGGTTTACTGCGCTGAGTATGTCAGTTGTAATGTGATCAGCTGATGATATCCAGTTTTCAAGAGCCTGGAGAGCAGACTGGGAGTCTGAGAAAATAACAAGGTTTTTTGGGTGAGAGGCACTGTTTTTGTATTTGGTGGTGGTGGTGGCTGCCAGGACTGCTAATATTACCTGTATTTTCTCTGAGCAGTAAGATCCACAAGGAGCAGAAATGTGGTTTGTTTCCTTGTCTGGAAACATTATGAGTACCCCAAATCCTGCATTGTCTGTTTCCTTGAACAATGACCCATCAGTGTGTAGGGATCTGATGATTTGTTCACTAATTTGTTCTCGAGTCTGGTGTTAGTTTGAGAAAGTGTGTAGCTTGTATTTGGTGGGATGTCTGGTACTTTTGTAAGTTCTTCTCTGTTTTCAGGGATTTTGTGTCTTGTGTTTAACTGTTCTGCTATGTGCACTGGAGTTTTCAGTTTCAGTCTATTATTATGCTTCCATTTATCAAATTCTATTCTGTTAGGATGGTCTGGGGGCATGCATTTATATCTTTCTACTGCCTCAATGGTTGACTTTTCGCGTGTTATATCTAATGGCTCTATGTTTGCATCAATTTCACATGCAGCAGAAATATGGTGCTGATCTCATTGTCCCACAAATGAAATGAATGGCTTGGTTCTGGATTCTGTCTACTTGTGTACAAGAGCTCTTTGATGCTGTGACCTGCAGGGGGAGGTTGTAATCTATTACAGATCTAACATATCCTGTGTCTGAGTGTTGCTTTGTCAGCACCCCAGGATGTACTTGCAAGTCGTTTGAGTAAGTTTAATCTTTCAGATGCTTTTCTGCTGGTCCATCCATGAACTTTTTAAAGTTCAATTTTCTGTCTAGTTTCACGCCAAGATATGTTGGATTTTTTTCTTTCATGATTTGTGCACCATCAAGAGTTATTTTTGGTTCAGTCTTTGCTGGTTTGTTGTTAAGAGTGAAGACCATATATATATAGTTTTATTAACATTGATCTTCAACTTCCAGAAATTGCAACAGGCTGATATGGTGAGGAGGGCTCTATTAAGTCTCTCAGCAGCCAGCTGCAGGTCTGTTCCATCAGTCCATATGACAAGGTCATCGGCAAACATGGCTTTCTGGGGGTTCAACAGGTCAGGGAGGTCATTTATAAAGATCAGGAACAAGGTGCAGCTAAGAGCAGAACCTTGTGGCAGACCTTCCTCCAGGGTGCATTTGTTTGACAGCTGATGGGATATATTTCCTCCGCTCTTACACAAATGATCCATTATCAGACGAATCACTTCTGCTTGATCTTAATCAGCTAAGATGGGATATATTTTTTCCACTCTTATGTAACAGTACTTACCATGCTGTTTAGATGAGATCACTCAAGATCGATTTGTTTTTGCTGATCTAAGGGAAATAATTAAACATTACTGTAGAGTCATGTATGTTTAAGACCCTTAGATCTGAACTAAATACACTATTTCCCTTTTAGAGTTCACATAGTTCAGCACATGATTTGTAGTAGCCTGTCTGTGCCTGTAGACAGCAAACAAAATTGTAATCACTTAGTGTTATTTTGCATGGGATTCCGAGAGAAAAGCTTCTTGACTCTAGTAATTTTGAGCAGGTAGCGGAATTTCTCGGGATTATTATGAGTTTTGTAAGGGAAAGTTTCTTAAGTGTCAATGATTGGAATGTCTGTGTTGACTTAACAGTCTAAATTTAGTTTTAGAGTTTTAATTGTTTGTTTTAGGAACGAAAGTTTAGGGTACAAAAGTTCAGGGCATGAGTTATGAATCTCGTGTTTTAGTGAAGCTCAAAACAGTTACCTTTTATTGCGCGAATGTGAATTGCACGGAGTGAAAGATCTGGAAGGATAGCGGAGTATATGGGGGTTATATAAAAGAACTCAGAGCTTATTAAGGATTATTATTATGATGATTGTATTCGGAGTATGAGGATCATGTGATAAAGGCAAGTCAGCAGTAGTTTTGTAATGAATTCAGTCATGTCCTAGTGGAGTGTGGTAGCGCCTGTGTTGTCCTTCTTAGGACAAGGTTTTCCTTGTAATAGTATGATAGGAATTATGTTGTAGTGTCCTTGCCATGACCAGAGTGTACTGTTTGTGTTTTCTTATTCTGGAAGATGAAATGTTATTCTGGAAGTTGTTATTCACTCCAGACATTAGTAAGTACAGTGTTTTTTTTTTCTTGTAACTGCTTGCTGGTAGAATGTTTCTTCTTTATGGCACGGACTGCATGCCTGGGAAGTTTTTCATGTCATACTTTTTGTCATTTCTGTATGATAGCAGTTTTTCCTACCATCGTCATATCCACCATCCACATCTTCCGTCTACTGAATCTGAACTACACTCTTGACTGTTCTATGATTGAGTTACTGTTGTGTTGTAAGCTTGAAATATGGAGTCAAGACATTCTGTTGTTGTCCAGTGGAAGGAGTGTGCCTGGGTGTATTGTTCTCTGAGTGTATCACAGAACACAAAGTAGTCTCTCAGATCAATCTGTCTAATCTGATCCTGAGAGAGAGTAACTAACTTTTATCCATAGTTGTTCCTCTGGACCTTTAAAGTCAACAGATTCATCTTTTCTAGTGCCACATTGGCACGTTAGTATCCAGTCAATCACTGAGAAACGGAATACACCTTTACTTACACAAATGATCCATTATCTGACGAATCACTTCTGCTTGATCTTAATCAGCTAAGATGGGATATATTTCCTCCGCTCTTACACAAATGATCTATTATCAAACAAATCACTTCTGCTTGATCTTAATCAGCTAAGATGGGATATATTTCCTCCACTCTTACACAAATGATCTACTATCAGATGAATCACTTCTGCTTTGATCTTAATCAGCTAAGATGGGATATATTTCCTCCACTCTTACACAAATGATCTATTATCAGACGAATCACTTCTGCTTTGATCTTAATCAGCTAGGTAACCCTGTCATGCCTTAGAGGCACATAAGGATATGGTGTTAGTGCCCATATTTTCCTTGACCTGTCAGCACACTAGCGGGTGATATGGTCAGGTATCACGCCTGGCTGCCTTTTCCTTCCCCAACTCCAGAAGAATCTGGGTACCCATTTCTACAGCTGGGTGACTGGGGTGCCGCTGGCCGGATTCGAACCCCTGACCTTCGCCATGAAAGACCAGTGCACTAACCACTTAGCCACTCTGACACCCCTTAATCAGCTAAGATGGGACATATTTCCTCTGCTCTTCAAATTCATCAGCCCTCCAAAGCAGTGCTTTGGCATGTAGATCACTAAGGAAAGTTTAGAGCACTCCAGTATGGCTCAGAACCATGAGGAATATTTTCTTTTTGTAGTTCTATTATGCCACAGAGGCATCCAGGGGAATGTGGTGTGTTAGTATCTATATTTTCCTTGACCTGTCAGCACACTAGGGGGTAAAGAGGCAAGCACTATTCCTGGCTGCTTCTTCTTCATCTTCAGAAGAAACTAGGTACCCACTGTACAGATAGGTGACCAGGGCAACTCCAGCCAGACTCGAATCATCAATCTTTGCCATGAGAGACTATTAAGGAACATCTGTGAAGAAAAATTACATTGATCTAGGGTCTTTACATGACAAAATTCTGAAAGATAATCTTTCAAACCCAGGGACAGCCAAGTACAACAAAGCCTGGAAATGAAACAAACAGCAGGGATTTTAATATCTTAAGATGATAACAGGCTGGATGGACATGGTTCAGACACTCACTGTGGTTGCTGAAAGTGTGATTCAAACCCTCAATTCAGAAAATGGAGCGGCAAGATGGATCAAATCAGAATTCACATGAAAGCATACTTGAGGCAGTCACAAGCAAAGGCAATTCCATATTCCTATATACAGGTTCTGAGTGGCGAAGTGGTTAGTGCACTGGTCTCTAATGGCAAAGGTCGGGGGTTCGAATCCTGTAGAAATGGGTACCCGACTTCTGGAGTTGGGGAAGGAAAGGCAGCCAGGCGTGATACTGACCATATCGCCCTCTAGTGTGGTGACAGGTCAAGGAAAATATGGGCACTAACACCATATCCCTATGTGCCTCTAAGGCATGATAGGGTTACCTTTTTTTTTTTTTTTGTTATATACAGGTTAATGCCTGTTCTAGGCAAGGGCAAGTAAGAACTGAAAAAAATAAAACCACTTACCTCAGTCCTGTTGCCAGCATGTTGTCTAGAAGCTCCTTCACATCATGGGTCATCTGAGGCCCCATTGCCTTGGCCAGCATGCTGATACAGGTGAACACAGCTGGGTCCACCACTAGATGACGATTCTTCCTGCAGCATAAATTACCATTTCCGTGAATTTCAAAACAAACTTCTCTCAATCACCACTTTCTAGAACAGTCTCTCTCTCTATATATATATATAACAATGCTTCATATCGTGATATCTTTCCTATTTTATACCTACATATCAACATACTTGAAAGCAACGGTGCCGGGATAGTCTGGGCTCCCAGGTGCCTCAATGGATCCATCAGGATCAGGGACATGTGTATATATATATATATATACTTTTTTTTTTTCCTTATGTCAGTGCACAAACATTCAGAACAGCTTAAAAAAAAAAACACTAATTCTGAGAAAGTTAAAACATTTATCTGTTCTCAACCAACTTCATTTCATTCATATGTTCCTAGCTCCAGCTGCTGTCAATTTAGGTTATAACTTCTCTCAACCATCATGACTGGTAAAAAAAAAAAAAAAAAGGCTATTGATTATACCAGAATTAAGAAACCTTTCACAACAATGTCTCACATACTTTTAAAGAAGTTCTAAAAATTTTAAACAGCTCTACTTAAAACTAACCAAACAGCTTTAAAAGTCTATAAGCAACACTCATTTTATTTTTTACCATATTCATTTAATTTAGTTCTGCAGCTTTACAACAGCGGTTGCATATACATTTCATTTACTTAACTATGGACAAATGTATACCATAAAAGTTCTAACCCATTCAAAAATGACAAGAGGAGAAAAGGAAAAAAAACTTCTAGTTATTTTATTTTTGTAATTATATTTTACCATCCCGGAAAAATTTTTCAGCTAAACAAAGAAAAAATAAAACATGCCACCTATTATTTTTAAAATTCCATGAAACACTTTCGACTATGCTCACTACAACCAACACCTATCTGTAAGCTAAAGCCTGGGCAGTAAAATAAAATAATCTATTTGTACAGGCACGCATGCACACTCTCTTTCCCTGACTGTGTGACCACAGTTCAACAAACACATACCATAACATTATTAGATTTCACTAGCCATTTACAAGCTATATAGAACTACTGTCGATATCTACTTAATGTATCACATTCTGCCAGGAGAAAAATGAATGATTTCTCAAAGAATGATAGAACATTTTCTACAAAAAAATACAAACAAGAAAATAAGAAAATGTAAACGAGAATTGAGAAGCTTAATAGCTGCCGAGATGTAGCTAGGATGCAATGCCACAAAAGGCACCATACAATTTCACTTATGTTTGTTTTCAAGTACCATTTTACTGCAGTCATCACTGAACTCATCTCTCAAGTAAAAAATAAAACTGCTTACTTTGTGGAGTGTTCCCTGGAAGGCAGTGAAGCCCTGATGATGTCCATAATACGGCTCATGAAGGAGAGTATTTCCCCTTGTACAGCTATGGCCAGGAAACCAACAGCCAGGAAAGCCTGAGTCCGCTCTCGTTCTCTCTTCAAAATGCCCAGGAGGAAGTTGATTGTATCATGCAGGAATCTATCAACAGAAAATAAATTGGCCAGAGTTGAAAAGTGGATTCCTGATTCTTGTGTTAGAGGATACATGCAGCAAGGACAAAACCAGGATAAATGAAGAAAGGATAAAACCAGGTGTCTCAAACAGGGAAAAGCTGACCCCTAGTAATATTAAACCTATGCCACTAAGCTTCTTTGTGGCAATGTTGCTGAAGGAGTCCTTCTCTGTCTGAAGGGGAAGTTTCCTTCTGTCTTCTTTAGCAATGAAATGCTAGGCCATGCTTAAAGTACATCCTATGCCATGATGTGGTCCACCTAAGCCATGATGTGGTCCACCTAAGCCATGATGTTGTCTACCTTTTTCTCCAGGTTCTACAAGTAATGGCATCTCCACAGTTTGTATCCTAAATCTAGCACCACATCCCCACAGTTTGTATCCTAAATCTAGCACCACATCCCCACAGTTTGTATCCTAGATATTGCACCCTCCAGTCAGGACTGTTATTCTGTTCGCTTCTGGAATATGTGTTAACAATCTGCACTCCACTTCTATTTGACCACTCACATTTTTTTTTGTCATCCCTTTCTGAGCTCATGAACTTGGATTCATGTCTAATGTCAAAGTTCTAATAAGATATAATAAGTTATAAGGATCCAATTTAGTATCCAAACAGTCTGTGCTCTTAGGTGCTGCAGCGATGTGGTGGTCTCTAGTTTGATTCCATATTCGGGTAGAAATTTTTTTTAGACTAACCAACACTAGGTTAACTCAGCCTCAAAAAAAAATAGGTACCTGGGGTTTTCCCTAAGAAAACAAAGGCAGCAAGGACAGGTGCTGACATCCCCATAGGTGCCTGGGAAAACCCTAGGAAAACAAAAGCAGCAAGGACAGGTGCTGACATCCCCATAGGTACCTGGGAAAACCCTAGGAAAACAAAGGCAGCGAGGACAGGTGCTGGTATCCCTATAGGTACCTGGGGCCTCCCTAGGAAAACAAAGGCAGCGAGGACAGGTGCTGGCATCCCCATAGGTACCTGGGATTTTCCCTAGGAAAACAAAGGCAGCAAGGACAGGTGCTGGTATCCCTATAGGTACCTGGGGTTTTCCCTAAGAAAACAAAAGCAGCGAGGACAGGTGCTGGCATCCCTACCTGGGGTCTCCCTAGGAAAACAAAGGCAGCAAGGACAGGTGCTGGCATCCCTACCTGGGGTCTCCCTAGGAAAACATAGGCAGCGAGGACAGGTGCTGGCATCCCTACCTGGGGTCTCCCTAGGAAAACAAAGGCAGCAAGGACAGGTGCTGGCATCCATATCTGGGGTCTCCCTAGGAAAACAAAGGCAGCGAGGATAGGTGCTGGCATCTCTACCTGGGGTCTCCCTAGGAAAACATAGGCAGCGAGGACAGGTGCTGGCATCCCTACCTCAAATGCTGCTGCAGCCCAAAGATGTGAATGCACTAACACTTCACATCCCTACAGTGTGCAAATGCTGTAGGACACAGGTCTTTGAACATTATTATGCAGATAATATTCAAAGAGTACAAGGAAGAATAAAATGATCGTCAAGTCCAGGTATTCCATACAGAACACTGATTTTGAACAAACAAACAAAAAAAAACTTTGCAGGGTTGACCAAAAAAAACATACCCCATTAGTAAAAATCAGATACTCACATCCTAGAAAACACATGAGGGTTAAATGCAGCCAGTCTGGGGAGACATATGAGTAGTGTCTGCTGGACATACAAACTACGGCTGGTACGATGGTTCAGCATCAGATTACAAACCTAAATGTAAATCAGCAAGACTAAATAAATAAACAAAACAATTTATTTCACAACTTCTGATGTTCAGAATGTTGACTAAATTGATGATTTTCAGACAACACGTAAATCTTAACACTGAAAGGAAGAGATCAACTTTAAGCATTACCAAAAATAAGGACATTTTATATTTGACATTAGCGCTTGCACAAAACAGTCTACAAACCACCAAGAGTCTATAATTTAAATTTCCCAATGGACTCCACTCCATTCACTCATGTCCCTGCCTGGTGCTGACTTAAGCAAACATCGCCCAATATGCCCTGTGGCATCCTGCAGGGCATGAACAAATTCTCTCCACTTCTCACAGTCTGTGGCCTGTCTTTGTATTGTGCCCCAGCTATGCTGCATGCTACTCATTTCTGCTTCTACAGTTCTATGCCAGGTATCCTTTGGTCAGTCTCTCTTTCTTTCTCCCTCAGGTGAACATCACATGGGTGTTTTAGTAATATTGCTGGGGTCTCTTCACAGCACATGGCCAATCAATTTACAGTTTTTTTTTTCTATGATGACATGCATACCTTCTAGTTCACAATGAGCAAGTAGGTCTTTTTTTTTTTATTATTATGGATTCCTGTTTATCTATAGAAATGAAGCTACATGTGAATGAAGATGTCTTCCATAGACTCCTGTCTATGTGAGTACAAAGACTTTTACAACTTAAGGCATAAGGATTTGGTCTTGTCATATGACAAGTTGGAAAAAAAAACCAAACTCTGGGAATGACCTGGTCCTGCATCAGAAAAGTAAAGGGATTTCCACAGCAAATTCATGTCACAAAACTCATGTCACAAAACTCATGTCACGGCATGTGACAACGACAAAAGATGTGGCTCCTCTCCCACTCTTACCCTGTCAAAGTTTCCAGTCATGAGGTCCTTGCAAGTTTTGCTCTCAAACAGAGGAGTTGGCGTCTTCTGCGGAGAGTCCTTGGCTCCAGGAAAAAATGCGTACAGCGGAGATGACTTCTGTTGAATCTGCTGCAGGGCTGACACGCCAGAATGTCCCCGGCCCCTGGTTGTCAAATCCTTCATAAAGAAAATGTAATAGAGCTGCAGTTTTGACAGCAAAATAAATCTGGCAGGACCTATGAATGTGTACAGATCAGAGGTATACTGAATATCATATTCATATTTGCATCCAATGAAATAATGACACAAATGAAGTATATGTAGCCAAAAACATCATTTTTATTAGACTAAATACTGGACTGATTGATCTCAGGATGTAGCGTGATTGCAGTCAGGACATACCCATACCTGCCTCACTGCCCATTTCAGTAACTTAACATTAAAGTTACTTAAATATTGGTATTCAGTATATCTCTGGTACAAATGCTAAAAAATATGCATCAGAAAATACGAGGATCAGTCGGTAAGTCATTTGCATGTAACTTGTGGAACTTTGCCTCCCTAACGGCTCTCCTGTAGGCCTCTCAGTTGTAAGCAAGCAGATTATCAACAATGTCTTGCACCCATCTTTCCCTTGATCTTCCTCTCTTTCTTTTTTCCCATTATGTACCCATCCAAGATGGTCTTTCTCTAAATTCTCATGACATTTATTGTGTTCAAAATATTTAAGTTTTTTCTGTTTAATCCTCTTTACTAGCCAACCTCCTTCAATATTAAGTTCTTGTAGTATGGATATATTTGTTCTTTTTTTGCGTCCATAATATGAGGATAAGGTGAGAAAATAAAATAAAAAAATATTTTAAAAAAAAACAGGTGAAAAGATACAAGGAGTAAATCTTCTTTGTACACAAATGAGAATAAGCAATACAGTATAAGCAGTATATTGGATAAGAATAGGTAATTTTTTAAAACTTTAACAAAATAAGTATAAGTAATAAGATACAAGAAACAAAGGCAGAGAGTAATAATTTATAAAAAACATGTATAGACAATAATAATAAACATGGAGGCACCTTTGGGGATATCGCGTTAGTGAGCATAGATTTCCTTGCCTGGCCTGTCAACAGACTTGGGGAGGGAGGGTTTGATGTGGTCGGTTCACATCTGGCTATCTTTTCCTTCCCAGCTCCAGAAGAAGTCAGGTATCCATTTCTACAGCCTGGGGTAACTGGGGTCTCTCTGGACGGATTCAAACCACCAATTTTCACCAATGGGAGCATAGTGTACTAACCACTTCATCACTCAGATTCCCATGAATAATAATAATAATACTATAATGAAAACAGATGATAATAATAATATATAAGAAACAAGTACATCATAATAATAATATATAAAAAAAATAAATATCGATAATAATAATAAGAGGTATTATGTTTTAGCAATAAGATGTAAGAAATAAGTATAGGAAATAAAATATACTTTGGTAATAAGATACAGGGAAAAAAAATAAAACCTTTCTATAAAGAATAAAATAACAACACATAAGGAATAAGACAATAACATGTAAGGAATAAGGTAATAACATGTAAGGAATAAGGTAATAACATGTAAGGAATAAGATAATATCACTAATGTATATAAGTATCACTCAAGAGAGTGACTACCACTTCATTACTGAGAATATGCTGTTATGACAGCTAAATACCAAAGCTGGAGGTGTTATATAATGGATGCCACATATCCACTCAAGCCTGGAGAAGACAGCCACTCAAGCCTGGAGAAGACAGCCACTCAAGCCTGGAGAAGACAGCCACTCAAGCCTGGAGAAGACAGCCACTCAAGCCTGGAGAAGACAGCCACTCAAGCCTGGAGAAGACAGCCACTCACGCCTGGAGAAGACAGTCACTCAAGCCTGGAGAAGACAGCCACTCAAGCCTGGAGAAGACAGCCACTCAAGCTTGAAGAAGACAGCCACTTAAGCCTGGAGAAGACAGTCACTCAAGCCTGGAGAAGACAGCCACTCAAGCCTGGAGAAGACAGCTACTCAAGCTTGAAGAAGACAGCCACTTAAGCCTGGAGAAGACAGCCACTCAAGCTTGGAGAAGACAGCCACTCAAGCTTGGAGAAGACAGCAGGTCTTCACAGAATGACATGACTGCAGATACACCATGACTAACAGACACTCAAATGTAGAAGGATGCATACAAATTATGTGTAAGAAAGGTGGCCCTTACAGGTCATATTACAAGATTACAAAAATGAATCATTAACCTTTGATGTTCTATCGTGGCATATCTGTTCTGATGTGATGTCCTCCACTTCTATCCGAAGCCTCTGTTAAAAAAAAAAAGAGAGACATATATAGCAAAGATGTTAATTTCTCCAACATTCTATTGCATCTGACATTTTTCTTATTATTTAAATAATGCTAAAATATCGCATTAATCTTCAGTGATGATGATAAATAATAATGCGGTTTATTTTAGAATGAAACATTCAGATGTCAGCGAAATACAGAAGTAGCCAAGCATCATTTTGCCTTTCTCATGGCCATATCTGATTGACATTTTCAGAAACAATAGCACAGATGATGATCACACTGCAAGGCTCAGTCTCTTCACGCTCGTCTCCCCTTCTAAATGAGCCTTCAGCACTATCTTAAATGACACAACACCTATGAGCACTGCTGCTCTCCCTATGGCAAGGTGCACTTAACACTTCTTTCCAGCTCTCATGCTCAACAGAAAAATCTCTCGAGGATGATCTGCAGGTCATCCTTGTCACCTCACATTTGGTTTATTTATCAGCCTCCATCTTAAAGTTAAGAAACTGACTCCGATAATTTCCTAAATAATGTAACAGCTGATTTCGTGTTTTAACTGATCTGACTGTTAATAATGTAAAAGCTGATTTCATCTTTTAACTGATCTATGTGTTAATAAACTATGTTATAACCAATCTGCTAGCTCCTAAATCAGTGATTTTTAATCAATGTTTTGGCTGTGGACCCCCCTTTTCTGCCTGAGAACAGTTATGGACCCCCTTTTTTCTGCCTGAGAACAGCTATGGGCCACCTTTCTGCCCCTAAAACAACAACAGTGGACTCCTCATTAAAAACAAAACAATAAATTGAAAATACATGCAATGATGAGGGATAACAAAATGATATTACAATAATGACATTAATAAAAATAATACTGCAATGATGAGAAAAGATAAAATGATACTGAACTGATGAGGGAAGATAAAATGATACTGCACTGACTATGAGAAGATAAAATGATACTGAAATGATGAGGGAAGATAAAGTGATACTGGAATGATTATGGAAAGATAAAATGATACTGAAATGATGAGGGAAGATAAAATGATACTGGGATGATTATGGGAAGATAAAACAATACTGCAATGATGAAGGGAAGATAAAAGAACACTGAAATGATGAAGGGAAGATAAAACAATACTGCAATGAGGGAAGACTGCAATGATGAGGGAAGATAAAACAATACTGCAATGATGAGGGAAGATAAAACAATACTGCAATCATAAACTGACCTCTGCCTCATTGTTGCTACATCTGAGAAGCTCACTGATGATCAACAGGGATCCATGAACCCAGTCATCTCGGGTCATTTTCTTCTCTCGGCCAGAGATTTCATCATAAGGTTTCAAGGACTCATCAAAACATTGCTGTAGAGTAGTTCAAATAAACAACACAAGAAATGAATACTAAAGCATGATAGAAAGTCACCAAAACAAATGCACAACAGCCCACAGAATTATATAACATGCCAGAGAAGCCTAATGGACAAAAAAAAATGCATATTTTTTTCTCTCATCTATACTTTCACTCTGGATGAAAGAGTGGGAATAGACCACTTTCACTCTGGATGAAAGAATGAAAAGAGACCACTTTCACTCTGGATGAAAGAGTGGGAATATGCTCGTAGAGTGAGACTATTACGGCTCCCACTTCCCACAACCTTCTGGTTTAAATCCCACTAGTTCCTGAATTTTCAGCCACTCTATAAAGCACTTATTACAAAGACTGGCTGCAGACTGTCAGAGGTGTAGAATTATTTGCTGCCCTGCAAGACACCTCAGGGCATACTGTGCGGTGATTGCTTAGATGACAACTGACTGAGGACATGGATGTATAAAACATTTAGTAACATATGATATTATTTATTTCATAAAAAAGTCTTTCAGTGCCAGAAGTTAACAATGCATCAGGCTCTAAACAAAACAGTTAGTGAGTCGGGTTTCTGCAAGTGGATATCTAGAGGTTCTTCATGGCTCTTCATTTAAACATATGTGGCAATCTGTGGTCCCTTTTCCTGTGTGTTCCAACATTATAAGCACTAACATAGTCCCACATATGTAAAGCTGATTTTTTGCACAGACATCTGTTCACCTTTTAATGCACTGACAGATGAGTGTACAGTGTACCTGGCACTAACTGATTCTGTCTGCAGAAAGATGTTCTCCAATTCTGGGAAGTAGCTTTTTCCAACAGAAATGAGTCAGCTGTTGCTAATTTATCCCTCTGGAGCTGACAGCAGGATGTTTTTAGCCACTGACACCTTCAATATATTTGAATACAGGCATCATATTGGACTTCTTCTTTCTCAGCTTTCCCAGCTATTAAGGCTAAATGCTGTAGATAAAGTTCACCTCTATTCCTCCCTATCCCTAATCCACTCCCTCCGGTTGGTGACACCAATTTCCTGTATGTCCTCTGGGATGCTGTAGCTACATCTCTGTCTTGGTCCACCTCTTGGTCTTGTTTCCTTCATCTCTTGTACACACACCAATTTCATCTGTCTGTTCTCTTCCATCCTTTCTGCATTACCCAACCAGCATAATCTGGAATTGGGAGTGGATTATGCTGGCTAGCTTAGGAGGCCTGGAGTAGACCCAACATGCATTATTCTCAGTGGACTTTACCAACAGATCACAGCAAGCCCCATGTTTCCTAGCCATGCTGAGCCCTCAGTACAAGAAGTGCCAACATCGAAGAAGGAGCTTGGTCCGCCATACCCTGACAAACCATGCTACCACTCCAGAAGAGTGATCTCTGCTCAGAACTGTCTGCACTGACAAAGTGCAGGTCTCCACTACATCCTTCTCATTATGAAGCAATTCACTATAAGCTCTACTTTTCCCTTGTCTGTGGCAGTTTTAAATGCAGAACAACACAAAACAAAAGCGTAATTTAATAGAACTACCTGCTAAACTGCTAGCATAGTGTTTAGAGAACTCGTCTAGCAACTGAATGGTCATGGGTTCAAATCCCCAGCTGAGCGGGGAAATTTTTTTCCAACCAATACAGCCTCAAGTTTGTCCTAGCCTCGTAAAATGGGTACCAGAGAAAATCTGGGAAGGAAAGGAACTGGCCACCCTACTTCTTACACTGATGGCCCAGCATAATGAAGTCTAATGCTTCATCCCCCTATGGCATTTGCTATGTGACTACCTTTACCTTTTTACCTGCTAAACACAGAAACGGCAGCTTAGATATGATAATATAGAAGACAGATATGCAAGAAAACATAAAACAGTGGAAGATAACCAATGGAAGATAACAAATGGAAGAAACAGTGGAAAAAAAATATGGAAGACACAATGGAAGACAACATATGGAAGTAAATATATGGAAAAAACACTATGGATTCTATACCTTATAGACAGAGCTTTGTGATGCTTTAGTTTCTCTCTGAGACGTGACTGCAAGAGCCGCTCTCAAAGCCGCCACAGCTCCTTCTCGTATAGACGGCTGCGTTGAAAATAATAAAACAACCCTAAACTTCACGGCTCATTAACTATTAGCCTCCCTCTACCTATTTTAATGCATTTACAAAGAAAAAAATATCCAATAATTTAAATTATTATAAAAAAGCTAAAAATGTGTCATTTTCTGAGAAAACTTATAGCAGTTATGTCCCTTCTGAAATTTTTAAATTTTTATACCAGATTTCTCTTCATTCTGTGGTAGATTCAAAGTTAACACAACTAACCACTGGAAACATTAGAAGAAGAAGAATCTGTTTCATATCCGACTACAGTTTTTAAAACTGCCCGTGAAATCTGGAGCACCCCATATATTCTAATTTTAGCATGAGCATTCTTGTTTTCTGTTAATGCACTGATAAGCCATGTGTGTGGCACATCCAGTCATTCCAGGTATTCTCCAAATGTAGAAGTAATTACTCCTAACACAAGTGTGCCAGAATATCTTCTTCTGCATTCCATGGCTATAGCCTCGTATGGTCTATTTCATCTGGATAAAGTGTGCTTTTTGGAGGTTGTGTTTTCAGTCATGGATCTTCCAGCATGGATTATTCCTCCCCTCTGTAACTACAGCTGAAGTTGGGCTTCTTGATAGAGGGGACAGAGCTGAAGCTGCAGTCTTGAATCTGAAGACCTGTCTCACATGTACAGCTGGGGGGTGGGGGTGGGGGGAGAAACAGACCAAGGCAGTACAAGGGTTCTCACAGTATCCCACGTATGGCCTGAAGATGGTGGTTCATTCAACTGAAACCACAGCCAGACATATCAGTCTCCGAAAAAAAAAAGGGGAGCTCAAACGGCATCAAGCAAGATCTCCAAAATTCAACAATGTCTGACCAATAAGACAGTGGTCCTCAGCCTTGATAGCAACCCCATGAAACTTCAGCACACAGTCAACATCCCAGAAGAAGACAATGCAGCCTTCCAAGAAACAACCAGCCATATAACCATTTTCTTTACAACTGCAAAGCCAGCAGGCTCTATAAAAACCCACCACTTCTTCATGCAAGGACAATTCACAGCAGACTGCACTACTCACACAATCACAAATCATGCAATATTTTTATAATCAACTTTGACTGAAATATTTCAACTCACAAAATGAATCCCATTTTACTTAATGTAACAACTTATAGCACAAAACAAACCTGTTACATTTACATGTAATTATTTGAAACAGATAACAGGCATAAAATAAGAAAATTAGCTGGAACAGAAAAAAATAGTGAACAAGCACACATTTTATAAAACATAATTTTTTGGCTTAAATTGTACAATTTTCTTTATACACTGCTTCTATAACATTTAACTATCACTGTTTTTAACCTCAGAAAGAAAACCGCAGAATTTTATGAATTTCAAAAATTAAATTGTAGCTATTCCCAAAAGGAATGTATTTGAAAAAAAAAAAACCAAAAACAACCTGTTTCCATGCCATTAAGGCATATTGGGGATACAGTGTTTGGCCTGTATTTCCAAGACCTCTGACACATGAAAGTGTGAAGCAGTCAGTATCACCCCTGAAATATTTACCTTCCCAGAATTCTCTGGCACCCATTTTTAGAGGTTGAGTGAACTCAGGGGCCATTTTGGTTCCACTGCTGGAACTTGAACCCAGTACCATTGGATTAGTATACAAAGCACCTAACCACTCAGCCAACCAGACTGTCATAAGGAATGTATGCAAAATGAAATTTTGGTACAAACTCAGCATATAGGAATTGCTCACAATAAAGCAATAGTGCACAATGTTGCACGTTAGCCTTGGAAAATATGGTTTATGGTCTGGGTCATCGTCATTGCACTCATCTATAGGCCCTGTACATATCCATCAGTGTCCTGCAGCTGATAATGCCTGTCTTGTGTTGGCTGACAGGTCATCTTGGATGTCCAGTATGCCTCTCATTCCCGGCCATGCCAATCTGTACTCCCAGCTCTTTCACTCTGAACAGCGATGTGGATTTGCTGCCCTCAAAGTCCTCCACTCTGCTGTCTCTCTAAGTGCACTGAGATTATCAGCTCGATCCAGTGGTTATCCATCTGTGACGATGGCAGAGCCGGCCAGCCTATCAGCTCTCTCATTTCCCTGGAAGCCCACAAGCCCAGGGACACAGATGAAGGTGACTGCGAATTGTTGATTTCTGCAATGACTCAAGCCACTGGCTGCGTACAGAACCTGTCTTGACCTTCCGATCTACTCGATGAATCACTTAGTACACAGACACGGGTATAATCTTGTGACTCCACCCAGACGAATGGAAAATATAAAGCACTTTAGAGGTGAGAGAAAGGAAAGCACCAAGAGAATGACTTGAACCATGGATTCCAGAGTGAAGGACAACTGCCTAACCATGAGAGGACAATTCACTATTCACCTGGCTATCTTGATTTTCTATTAAATTTAAAGCTATTTAGAATATGCTGAAAGTAACAATGCATCTTATAAGGACAAAAGATGGTGTGTTGTGAGTTCATGCATGTCCAGCTGGCAAAGTGTGCAATTCTTTTTCTGAGCCACTTGGTCAGGACAGCCTATTATGATATTTTTTTGTCTTCCTGTGCTTTTCTTCTTTTTCTTAAGTTTTCCAATGATTATCATGTTCTCTAACTTCTGCCTTCTTACAATATGTCTAAAGAATTTTGACTGTCTCTTCCTTCTCATCATTCTGCAAAGTCCCCCTGGGAACAACTGTGTTAAGAACACATTTATCTTAACATAGTCTTTGTGAAGCAGGAAACACAGATATGACGGCTTAAAAACTCTGACCTACTTCTGTAGCCCAGAAACCTGCAGCAATCAATACTAATTATAATGTCAGGATGGTGGACGGATAGAGACACGAAGATCACCGTCAGGGATGAGGAAAATCTCATGTGAAACCAATGGATTCAGGGTGTGACAAGCCCATGGGTCTCTACAACAATGGCTACCAGAATGAGGTAAACAAAACAGACCCAGCAGACTATAGGAGGAAGGGAATGGATATCGCTGAAGCGCTCATCACATTCCTCATCCCAAAGATGCAGTGTCTCTGTGGAACTGTCTCAACGCCATTGGGCCTAATGTGGAGAAGGGGCTTAAGTACAGCCACCAGAGGTTGGGAAACGGGCCAGCTTACACCAGTGTCTTCACGGCAGCCAGAGCAAGACCACAGTCTGCCATAGCAAAGGAAAGATGCTGAAGTTGGAGGTACCCAGCCAGAAGGCGCATCACAAAAATCAGGGCACCACACATTACCATTAAATGCGTATGAAGAAGATAATTCTGCAATTTAAGTGAGAACTACATTTGGGTTAGGAAGGTCAAATCTTCAGCAAAATAAATGTAAAAACTTCAGTGACATGGATCAAAAACTTGACACTTACGGCAGCCTGCCTCCGCCCTTCAATTCTGTCAGAGACCAGCCACTCTAATGCCCTGCGTACTTCAAACTCCACATATTCCGCCGCGTATGTCCCTGACGAGAGTGCTAGAATCCCCACAGCTTTGGCCGCCATCTCCATAACTCCCAAGTCATATGAGTTGGATGGGAGCAAATTCATCAGATAGTTCGCAAATCGACTCATCCTGGTTCCTATGTTTCCGACATCACCTCCTAGCAGACTTACTGTTGAAATAATAAGTTTGGTTTTTTTTTATCTATACCACACAACTAATGCTAAGTAGTCACTCACTCACAATAGGAACCAAACAATTCACTCATTCATAAGACTACATACAAACTAGGATGAAGAAGACGAGGAGACAGAAAAAAAGGGCACCACTGAAATTTTCAACACTACACTCACTGAAGCAGGAATCCTAGGTACTCAATGGGATATTTTCAGACTGGGGTAATCCTGTGCTAGCAGTTTGACCATGCTAGGATTTTTTTAAGTGGTACAACTGTACTGCCCTTTCACTATGCACAAAGTACTTTCCAAAATACCACTTTTATCAATACACCATTCAATACCTTATACTTTTTTCCTCATGTAAAATTAAACACACTTTATAAATAAACATCAGTAGAGATTAAACGTTCACATTAAATTTTTTTCCTGTCTTATTTGTGGTAAGACTTAATCTTCACAAAACGCTCACATGCTGAATCAAATCAAAACAGGTCAATTCTCCTCCACGCAACTGACCATCATCAGCTGACTTGCTCAATTATCCTCCAGCTGATTTCACCAGTTGCTTTTTTTTTATACTAGGATTCTAATAATATAAACTAGGATTCTAATAATATAAACTAGGATTCTAATAATATAAACTAGGATTCTAATAATATCAACTAGGATTCTAATAATATAAACTAGGATTCTAATAATATAAACTGTTCAGCATTGCTGAAATGGACCCCAATAAATGAGAGATTATTATATGCACGGTTCAACTCAAGATTCACGAAGCTGTCTATTATAGTTTGTTATGCACCAACAGAAGCAGCTGAAGAGAAATTAAAAGAAGATTTTTACAACAGCCTCCAAGCCACAGTAGAAACAATACCCAAGCATGATATGCTACTCATCTTGGGCGACTTCAATGCAAAAGTAGGTGAAGGAAATGAAGATAGAAGAAGAATCATGGGAAGAGAAGGAATCGGAGAAATAAATGAAAATGGAGAAAGACTGTGCAGTTTCTGTGAAGAAAATATGATGACCATCGGAGGGACAATTTTCCAACACAAAAACATCCATAAGGTGACTTGGAGGTCACCAGATAAAACCACAGAAAACCAAATCGATCACATACTAATAAACAACAAGTGGAAACGGTCACTACAAGATGTGCGAGCAAGGAAAGGAGCAGATATAGGAAGTGATCACAACCTTCTGGTAGCAAAAATAAAACTAAAATTAAGGAAAGCCAGAATCGGAGAACACAGAAAGATACATTTTGATACAAGAAAACTGATAGACCAGCAAACAAGAAATGAATTCTCAATAATACTTAAGAACCGCTTCAGTGTCCTACAAGATGAAGCAGAAATGTCCATATTAGAGTTCAATAAAACACTACAGGAAACAGCAAAAGAGGTGCTGGGATATCGGAAAAGGAGAAAAGAGGAATGGATAAGTGAGACCACATGGGAAAAGATAGAGCAAAGAAAAGAAATCAAGAAAAAATTACTGAACACCAAATCACAACGGCTTAAAGAACGAGTTTTAAGTAATTATGCACAAAAAGACAAAGAAGTGAAGGAATCATGCCGTCAAGATAAACGTCAATATTATGACAACTTAGCAGAAACAGCAGAGAAAGCAGCATATACAAATGACATGAAAACCATATATAAAATCACAAAGCAGATGACAGGTAACTTCAATACAAGATGTGAAAGTGCAGTAAGAACACAAAATGGACAACTGGTCAGTGGAGAAAGAGAAAAAATTGAAAGATGGAGGGAACACTTTAACACCCTACTAAACAGAACACAAACAGCACAAGCAATAGATATACCTGAAGCAAAAGCGGAACTAAACATCAATACAGGACCAATAACAATAAATGAAGTAAAAGAGGCGATAAAGATGCTAAAATCAGACAGGGCACCAGGTGAAGATGAAGTGACTGCTGAGATGTTGAAAGCAGAAGAAACAGAAACACCAAAACAACTTTGCCGGATATTACAACAAATTTGGGATTTAGAAAAAGCCCCAGAGGAGTGGAAAACTGGTCTTATAGTAAAACTACCAAAGAAGGGTGACCTCAGAGATTGCGGGAACTGGAGAGGCATTACCCTACTGCCACTCACTAGTAAAGTATTTTGCAGAATAATCATCAACAGAATTGTACCAACACTTGAGGAAAAACTTCGGAAAGAGCAGGCAGGATTTAGGAAAGGAAGATCATGCATAGACCATATATTTGTACTTAGACAAATATTAGAACAGGCAAATGAGTGGCATAGCACAACATATGCATTATTCATAGATTTTGAGAAAGCCTTTGACAGTGTCAACAGAGATGCACTGTGGAAAATCCTAAGATGGCATGGCCTCCCCCATAAAATAGTTAATGTAATCAAAGCCCTATACGAGGGTTTTCAGTGCAAAGTTATCTGTGGAGAACATACCTCCAGCAGCTTTAGGGTACAAACAGGAGTGAAACAGGGATGTGTACTATCACCAACATTATTTATCTTGGCAGTAGACTGGTTAATGAAGGAGGCAACATCAGACAAACGCAGAGGATTACAATGGACCCTTGATACAGTGCTGGAGGACCTTGACTTTGCGGACGACATTTGTCTATTATCAAGCAGTCACAAAGATATGCAAGATAAAATAAACAAGTTAACCCAGAATGCAAACAACATAGGACTAAAGATCAATGTAGGAAAGACAAAGTTAATGAAGCAAAATGTGAACAACAGAAATGTACTCAGAGTAGATAACAAGTTAGTGGAGGAGGTCAACGAATTTGTATACCTTGGCAGCAGAGTAGTAGAAAATGGAGACAGCACAGAGGACATCAACAGCAGACTTACTAGAGCAAACCAGGCTTTTGCAATGCTACAGAATATATGGAAATCAAATAAACTAAGCATAAATATGAAAATCAGGATATTTAAGAGTAATGTTCTAAGTGTACTACTCTATGGAAGTGAATGCTGGAAAATCACCAAAACCATAGAAAACAAGTTGAATTCTTTCCAGACTAAATGTTTACGTAGAATTAAAAAAATATTTTGGCCAAACACCATAAGAAATAACATTTTATTGGCAGAAATGCAGATGAAACCACTGACAACAATTATTGAGGAAAGACGCTGGCGATGGTTGGGACATGTGCTCCGAATGACTGACAACTCACTACCAAAAATAGCACTAAGATGGACACCACAGGGGAGCAGAAGTAAGGGTAGACCAAAAGAGACATGGAGAAGAACAACAGAACGGATGTTGAGCAATAGAGGGCTCACCTGGGCAAGAGCAGAAAAAAAGGCGAAAGACAGGCATTTGTGGAAAACCCTTGCGGAAGCCCCATGTGCCCTGGGCACTTAAGGTTCAGAGAGAGAGAGATTAAACGTTCACATTAAATTTTTTTCCTGTCTTATTTGTGGTAAGACTTAATCTTCACAAAACGCTCACATGCTGAATCAAATCAAAACAGGTCAATTCTCCTCCACGCAACTGACCATCATCAGCTGACTTGCTCAATTATCCTCCAGCTGATTTCACCAGTTGCTTTTTTTTTATACTAGGATTCTAATAATATAAACTAGGATTCTAATAATATAAACTAGGATTCTAATAATATAAACTAGGATTCTAATAATATCAACTAGGATTCTAATAATATAAACTAGGATTCTAATAATATAAACTGTTTGTGGTAACTGACGACATCACAGTTTTAGTTTTTTTTAAATTTTTTTAATCAGTAATTTACTGGCTCTGTTGTCATACTTCTCCCATGACATATTTTGTCAGCACAACAAGAGGACTGAAGGAAAGCATGAAATATCAGAAACTGTGGAGAGACATGGATGCTGACCCTCCAGGCATGGCACATGATGATAATAATTTGCCGGTAATGGCTTGTTAATATAATCACTGGCTAATTCATGGAAGTATTAATGAATAAATAAAATATATGATATATGACAAAGAACCATTCTCACAATCCTTTTTTATAACTAAAGATATTTAACAAACAAACAAACAAAAACATTTACAACTGTAACATTTTTGTTTAGTGTAACATTACCTATAGCTAGGACCCCTCCCTTCCTTTCATGGATGTCTGAACTTGACACCATCTCAAAGATGTGGTGGTTGAAGTCATCCATAAAAGAGGCCACATCCTCAGGGGGCATCTCTCGCAGTTCTGTCACAACAAAATGGTGGAGGTCAATGGCCGTCTTGAACCTGACATCCTCCTGGCGGTGCTTCAGGCCGGTGACAAAAGCCTGCAGTGCCACTTTGGTGGACATTTTATAAGTTTCTTCCACGCAATCCTCAACTTGGCATTAAACACGGTACTGTGGGTGAAGAAAAACAAAACAACAACACTAAAAGCTGAAGCAGATGATGATCCCAGTCATAAATATTTCAGCACTCACTCACTCAAAGCATACAACACATAACATTGATTTTTACGAGAACATATCATCATCATGTGCTGTCTTCACAAAATAAAGGTTAGCAGTAATGAATCTCCAGTTTCATCACTCTCTCATCCTGATGTTGCACTCAGCCAAGCTGTATCCTGTCCTCTCTGTTATCTTCCCATCTACACATGTCTACTTCTTACTCTTTTTTTTTCTTTCACCTTTCCATCCAGTATCATCTTCAGTATGTTTTTATGTCTTCTGAAAAAAAAAAAAAAAACCCAAAGTATTTTGTGTTTTCTTCATCCTTATTTCTCTGAGAAGTTCATCTTGCACTAGGAGTTGTTCAAATACTTGTCCTTTGTTTGTTTCATTTTCCGTGATATAACCTAATTTTCTGTAGACCCACATTTCTACTGCATTAATCCTCCTCTCTACCTTTTTTTGTTTAGAGTGCACGTTTCTTCCCCATACAGTAATACCAAATAAACACAGGATTTTACAAATCTCATTTCTAGACATATTCCTGGATAAATGCACTGTCTTCATGGCTTGAATGTATGTTTTGCCATTCCCATATTCCTCTTTATCTCTTGTCTCCACATCTCCCATCCTCGATTAGTATATGCCCTAGATAGCTGCAGCTTGCCACTTGTTCCAGTTTCTCTCTGAGGAATTAAGATGCTGAGCTGAGAACATATCATCATCATCATCTTCATCATCATCATCATCATTATCATCATCACCTTTCACTCCCTTGAGAGCACAGACCACGGATAAAGGCTCTCCAGTCATCCCTGCTCTTGGAATTATTCTCTGCTTCCTTCCTTATGTGCATCCATATGAGAACATATGCCTATCCCTTAATGTACTAACAGCCATGTGTAAAGTGCGTTCTGGATGTCCGAGTGGCAAAGTGGTTAGTACATTAACCTCTCATGACGAGGTCAGTGGTTTTAGTCATGCCAGGGGCACACCAGTAACCTAGTTGTAAAAATGGGCACCTGGTTCATCTGGGAGCTAAGAAAGGAGAGGTACTCAAGCATCATCCTCTAGTGTGCCAACAGGTCAAAGAAGATACTGGCACTAGCATTTTATACCAAAGGTGCCTCTGTAGCATGACTAAGGCTACCTTTACCTTTTACAGTGTATACTGGTGTGACCTGCCCTGCAGGCAAATCCTCACAAGCTGTTTGCTTAAAACAAACATCTGGTCTCCATTTTTATGCCTCTGGGTGTTAATATCAGCCATCCACAATCTTGCTGTTGATACAGTAAAACAACACTGCTTCTAAAATATAACACAATATTTGTTAACAGAGCTATATGAGTAATTAATGTACCAAATAGTAATAAGGAGTTATCAGTTATATTTAAAATATTGAAAGTTCAATAGTTAGCTTGAAACAAGAACTCCCATCAAGAGAACAAGTGAGAAAATCATGCTGGTTGTTAGAGATATTATGCTCTATTTTTCTTCTTTATTTCTTCTCTTCACACATTTTCACATGTCAAGTTAGACATCCTTAAAGAACACAGCATTCTGTTTTAAGTTCTTGACATTACAATACAACTTGATCTGCACTGGTATTAGTGATGGCCACATATGTCCTCTTCCTTCCTTGTATGCAGGACAGCCATACAGCAGAACAACACAAATAATTAGTGTATAAGCATATAAAACTAAGTATATAACCATACACAAAGCCACTGCAGTAAAGCTGTGATAACAAAATGTATAAACTAGGAAAAAAGTAGGAACAGCTTTATTCATTAACAAGCACACAGTTGTGACGTTTCAGTTTGCACCTTAAAGGTGCAAAAGATGCAAGATAACTTATATTGGTGAACCTAGTCTAAGATTAGGTGATCGCATAAAGAAACATCTGTATATCACCCAGCAAGCTTCGAAACCAGTCCCTAATTATTTCAATGGCCCCAACCACAGAGGCAAATCTGATTTTCTGGCAACAGCCATCAAACAATGCCACTATGATGACATAAGCCGCCTAGCACTTGATAACCTCTACATTCAGGAACATGGGACACTGGAACCATATGGTTCGAACTCACAATTCAGCTACACCTAATATTTCCCTCTCCCACTATCATATTCCCTCTACACTACGTTCCATTTTTTTCTCACTTTTAACACATAGTTCAGAACTTCCTCACTGCATCAGACTACAACCCCTCTACCCCAACTACAATTACCTATTACACCTTCTTCTGGCTAGATTACCACTGTATTTTTCTCTCACCTTTCTGTGGTTTCTCACCCCCCCCTTCCCCACTTATGACCCACCTATCACACATCACAAGTCTCTATTTAAACATTCTCTACACTCCACTACATGCACTTCTGGGCACAGCCTCTTACAAGTCACAGCTTCTCACAAGTCACAGTTAAGTGCTCCATGTATTTTATTTTATTCTATTTTTTTCCATTCCTAACTTTTACCCAGCATTCATGTGAATTTTACCCTATTTCTCTATTTCTTTGCCCTGTGTGTTTTTGTATGATTAAGGTGCAAACCGAAACATCATAACTGTGTCTGTTATTGAATACTACTTTTTTCCTAGCTTATATAGTCGTACAGCAGATGCTCAGCTGTCATTATTTTCCAGTGACAGAGGTTTATCTTCATGGGCTGGACAGCTTTGTTACAAGAATAAGTCCACATTTCTATGCCTCACAATTTCTGTCTCTTATCCAAGCACTTGAAAAGGTTTTGGACCACTCTTGGAGTATTTCTTTTTGTACAGTCTGTTTTGTAGCAGTCTGTTTTGTAAAAGTCTGTTTTGTAGCAGTCTGTTTTGTAGCAATCTGCTTTGTAGAAGTCTGTTTTCAAGCTTCACCCCCCCCCCCCCACACCACACAAACTGGCAATGTAAAAAAATGAGTATTCTTAAAGACTACAACAACAACAACAAAATTTGTTGTGTAACTTTTGTCTTTAACATTCTGATATGACAATCTGACGGCAAAAACTGAAGAAGATGAAAAATAAATGAATAATAGCAAAAAATTAAACTTTTACAGACATAACACTCTGTCACAAAATAATTTCCCTCATTCTTACCCCCATCTCTCTCCCTGAGTCACCTAATGTTATAAACGTGCTGAATATCAACTCATGATAAAATCTCGAAGTGATTAATACTGACAGAATGTGACTAACATAGGCAGAAAGTGACTGACATAGACACAAAGTGACTATCATAGACAGAGAGTGACTAACACAGACAGAAAGTGATTGACTTAGACAGAAAGTGACTATCATAGACAGAAAGTGACTAACACTGATAGAAGGTGATTGACTTAGACATAAAGTGACTATCATAGACAGAAAGTGACTAACATAGACAGAAAGTGACTTACTAAAAAATAGGAATAGAAATGGTCTACATGTACAAGAAAGAAGACCACAAGTAAAGTGATTTAAAATGCAAAAATCACTAGAGGAAACAGAAATGTGGTTTCTTAGAAGAATGTTTAAGAATATCCTACGAAAAATGGAGTGTATTTAAAACCAAATTAAAAAGACAAGCAACATACTCTACATATGAGGAGAGGAACTGAAATTATCATAACAGGCAAGATAACCTGGAACAGAGGCAGAAATAAGTCAAGAGAGAAGATTACTGACAGTATTTCATTCAAATATTAACAGTGCTGAATTAACCATATCATTTCACTTCCTACGCAAAGGGTTCACTGTTCTTATTGGACGTAGATAGCGCTGTGTTATGCTACTGAATCAAATGTGTGTGCGAGGGGGGAAGGGGGTATAGTGTTGGTGCTTATATTGTTCTATAACATGCCAGCACAATACAGGGTATGTATTCAGCACCAAGCCTGTTCGCCTTCCCTGCCATATGAAACCGAATGTAGCTGTGCAAAAAAAAAAAAAAAACATAACATGAACTTAGATAACCGTTTCGTCAACAAAACTAAAAGCGCATAAATTACTGACATATTGATACACACAAGTGCACTAAGCCAAGTCACCAGCACATAATACAAACTTACTATAAGAGATTAGGCAATCAAAACCGAATACGGAATAAAAAGAAGTGGGCACTCGTTACCTAACGACAACCCAAGATCCGCCATTATTACAGCGGAAGTTGCTCGTTTGCACATATTAAGTCTATTGAGCAGGTGGCCGTTGCTTTATATCATTTATAGCAACTAGGCAAGTTGTCATTCTTTTGTAACATAACTGAGAAATTTATAGAAGTGAAAAGGATCAGCACCGTATGAATGGATGGATACCAGAGAAACAGAAAAGTTACAAGAACAGATTGTTGAATTCAGACCAAAGAAAATAAAAGCATTACAATGAAGAAAATACACATTCTAATAAGTTTAATTCTTTGTGAAGTGCTGTATCCTTGATATTATAGTACTCTTCATATCATTCCTTTCTTTCTGCAGTCCCAGATAATTCATGTACCTCTCAGATATATTTTTGCTAATAATTTGCATACCTTCTCACTTGTGTGAGAGTCTTTCTCCTCAGCTGGACGACTTACAGCAAACAGACAGTCTCGAAAAATTGACACAGAATCATAAATTATAGGATTTAATTTCTAAAGTTCTGTCTCGTTTATCATTAATTCAGCTGTATGAAATTATTTTATCAATCTCATGAGATTTCCAAGGACACTGGTTTCTAATCATAACACATATTGTCAATACAACATAGCTAAAAATATCCGGTTTACATACCACCCTCATCGCCTTTTCAATTACTGAAGATCTGGTGTAGAATCGTTTGCTATGTTTGCCTGACTTAGATGTTTTTTTTTTAAATTTGCTTACATTTTGAATGATGTGTGTATAATAAGTCTGCACAAAAATCACTGGAAGCAGCATAAATGTGGTTTATTAGAAGAATGTTGCGAATCCCCTGGACAGCAAAAATAACTAATGAAGAATGTATGAGAAGAGCTGGAGAGACAAAAAAAAAACCTTGTCAAAAGATAAGAGAGAGACAATGTACTTTCATAGGACATGCAATGAGAAGAGGGGGGCATTGAAAATATTACAACAACAGGAAAAATAGAAGGAAGAAGATCAAGAGGAAGACCATGAGAAATGATACTGGACAATCTGACGGGATGGTGTGAGAGGAGATCACCAACTGAACTGATGGCCTGCGTGAAGGATCGGGTACTCTGGAGAAGCATAATAGCCAACGCCAGTCGGCACGGCACATGATGATGATGATGATGATGTGTATAATTTAACACTTTCAAAAACGTTTCATGGATTTTTTTTAAGTCTGTAAACGTTTTGACACTTTACTATAAATTTAACTTTAATTTTTCCAGTTTATAAATTTCAATGAATTAATGACCTGTGACTTTAAAATACACATTAAGAGTATATTCTGCATGTTTTCTTACAGTTCAGCAAAGTCTATGAAAGCGAAATAGATCTCCTTTAATCTTTATCAGTATTGCACCACCGCTATGAATAGACTAAATTATGATCTAACTTGAATTAGTTAACATGATACGATGGGAAGTCACTAAGTAAATTGCAAATGCCTGTTACAAACAAACAAACAAAAAAAACTAAATGTGACAGTAATTTGAAAACTTTAAATTTTTGAATCTACATTATTCCCCTATTTCTCAACGTAATCGCCACCAACATTGATGCATTTGTCCCATCGTGTAATCAGTGATGCAATACCCAAGGCGTAAAAATCGGGAGTCCGATTTTTGAACCGTTTTTTTTTTTTTTTAACTTCTGTTTCCACCTCTTCGTCACTCGAGAATCTTCTCACGCCAAGGTGGTTTTTCAGTGGACCAAACAGGTGAAAATCACTTGGAGCTAAGTCAGGACAATATGGTGGATGTTCAAGAACTTCTCAACCCAACTGGCTAATTTTCTCTTGGGTTAACTGAGCCGTATATCGTCTGGCATTGTCATGAAGGAGAAGCACACCTCAAGTCAGCAGACCAGGAAGTTTTCTTTGAACTGCATCCCGTAGCATCGACAGAACTTCACAGTACGATACAGAATTCACACTATCACTATACTTCTGGAACTTGGTTAACAACACTCCTTGATAATCCCAGGGTCAGCATAACCTTCCTTGCGCATGGCGATGACGGGTGTTTCCATTGCACTGAGGGACGTTTTGATTCGGGTTGGTAGTGGTGGTCCCAAGATTCGTCTCCAGTAATAATCTGTAAACATTTCCTTATGAATGCCCTCAACTGAATGTCGTTTATCCCACAAAAATAGCACTACACTTCTCTGTTCTTTCTTGGTACATACTAACAGTTAGGTAACCATTTTGTTATTATTTTGCGCATGCACCCGTAACGCACAGCGCCCCCTACATACAACTATTATAAAGTTGGATGATGGTAATATCTAATTACATATTTAAATACTACCTGATAACTGCCACTGATAAAATATTTCAATTTGCGAGTTACTATGGAAAGATTACCAAACGCTCCACGCGTTAATAAAAAAATATAAAGAAAGGACATAAGAGTTTTGAAATGAATTTTAAGCTGGTCATATTATTTGTTTCTGGTCGATGATTTGGCCTCAACTGATTCCTACTTGTGGTCAGGGGTCCAAATGACAGTAAAGTAAGAGAACACAGTTTTGCAGGATTAGGCCTTAAAAAATCGTAGACAAAGCACTTTAGTGAGACGTGAGAGAAAGAAAAATCACAAGAGAATTACCCGGGAGTCGAACCACAGACTACGGTAGGACAAACAACCGTCTAGCCACAAGAGAACAGCGTAATAACGAACTGCGTTATCTCGCATCTTTCTCTCATGTCTCACTGAAATGCTTTGTCTGCGATTTTTTTCGAGATCTAATCCTACAAAACTGTGTTATCTTACTTTACTATAGGAAAGCCTCGTAGTTTCTTATCTATTAAAAAAACAAAAAACTAGCCAAATGACGGTCATTCACTTTCATTGAGAAAACCCTCAGATGCGGATCGCCTCCATTCAGGTAAAGATAACTTTAACACCTGGATGCATCCGCGTTTAATCATTTTTATATGGTTCTTTCTAAGCATTGTGACAGTGTTATATTATACATCTATGAAAATTCAGTCAGTCAGTCAGTCATTTGCATGTCCCTTGCGGAACGTTGCCTACCTAACAGCTCTCATGTAGGCTTCTCGGTTGTAAGCAAGATGCCCTGCTGCTGGTGCATCCATCTGCAGATTATCTTCGCCTTGGTCTTCCTCTAAAAATGTATAAACTAGGGAAAAAAAAAGCAGGAACAGCTTTATTACTTAACGATTACAAAGTTGTGACGTTTCGGCGTGAGCCTTAATCATACAAAAACATACAGGATGAAGAAATAGAGAGAGGAGATAAAGTATAGATTCACATGAATGCTATGTTTAAAAATAATATAAAATGAATAGAGCATTTTATTTCATTATTTTTTACATGCTGTTTTCTTCACAAGTCCTTACTGTTTTCTTCACACACGATCTTGTTGTTTTCTTCACATACATTTCAGTGTCAACCCTAATCGTACAAAAACATACAGGAGGAAGAATAGACAGAGGAGATAAATATGCAGGAAACTCTCTACCGTAGAGAGCGGAACGACAACACAACTCCTTCAGATCATCAGAGGAAGTACCCCCTCCCCTCAGACAAGTGTTTCGGCCCTTTAAACTCTTGACACTCTAAGGGGGGGGGGGGGGGCCCTCTGGGTCATGACTCCCAGAGGTCTTGTGAGTTGTTGCTTTTTTCCGGTCCCGGGATCGAACCCATGGTCTTCCAATTGGCACTGCACTTTATGAAGTGCGTCTTTAGCGATTTAGCTACGGAGGACTCGTATTGGTTGTGGCATATGAAATTACTTATGTTCCCAATGCTTGTTTCGCATACTCCACAGCCAGCATGAGGCCTTTTCTGCTGTTTCTCTGAAAGGCTTCTCAATGCCCTTGCTCTTGCTTGTCCCTTTATGCCCAGTTGCTTACATAAGTCATATGCTGATGTTGCTACGAATCCTCTCGCTCCCACTTCTACAGCTATCACTTTTGCCCTGATTCCTGCCCCCTGCTTCAGTTGCTTGACCAGATCATTGTACTTCTCCAATTTGAATAAATGCTGTTCCTCTATTCTAGTTTCATATGGGACCGTAAGCTCGATCATTATTAATTCCTGTTTTTCTGTGGAGTACACTACAATGTCCGGTCGCATTCCTGAGTTCTTGATGGCTGTCGGGCATAAAGGGACAAGCAAGAGCAAGGGCATTGAGAAGCCTTTCAGAAACAGCAGAAAAGGCCTCATGCTGGCTGTGGAGTATGCGAAACAAGCATTGGGAACATAAGTAATTTCATTTGCCACAACCAATACGAGTCCTCCGTAGCTAAATCGCTAAAGACGCACTTCATAAAGTGCAGTGCCAATTGGAAAAGTCCATGGGTTCGATCCCGGGACCGGAAAAAAAAGCAACAACTCACAAGACCTCTGGGAGTCATGACCCAGAGGAGCCCACCCCCCTTAGAGTGTCAGGAGTTTAAAGGGCCGAAACACTTGTCTGAGGGGGGGGGGGTACTTCCTCTGATGATCTGAAGGAGTTGTGTTGTTGTTCCGCTCTCTACGGTAGAGAGTTTCCTGCATATGCATGTTTTCTTCACACACGACCTTGCCGTTTTCTTCACACGTTGTTTTCTTCACATACGACCTTGCTGTTTTCTTCACATACGACCTTGCTGTTTTCTTCACACACGACCTTGCTGTTTTCTTCATACACGATCTTGCTGTTTTCTTCACAAGTCCTTGCTGTTTTCTTCACACACGCCCATGCTGTTTTCTTCACAAGTACTTGCTGTTTTCTTCACACACGCCCTTGCTGTTTTCTTCACAAGTACTTGCTATATTCTTCCCCCATCCTTGCTGTTTTCTTCCCCCATCCTTGCTATTTTCTCCCTCCCCCACATCCTTGCTATTGTTTTCACACATGCTCTTGCTGTATTTCTTCCCCATCCTAGCTATTTTATTCCCCCATTCTTGCTATTTTCTTCCCCATTCATGCTGTTTTCTTTACCCATTCATGCTATTTTCTTCCCCCATACTTGCTATTTTATTTCCATATCCTTGCTATTTTATTTCCATATCCTTGCTATTTTATTCCCACATCCTTGCTATTTTATTCATACTCCCTTGTTGTTTCTTCACACACACACACATACACCTGCTGTTTTCTTCCCACATCCTTGGTGTTTTCTTCCCATATTCTTGCTGTTTCTCTTGTTTATTTCCTAAATCTTGAGGCCACCGAGTTTGACATGTTTTCAAGGCTTTAACATCTATTTCAAAATATGAAATATATGAAGTAAATACATCACAAACGAAACAAAAAGAGCACTTTACAACAACATTTTCCTCCCATATCTTTATCACCAGGTTCAAACACAGTGTAGCAGAACGCTGCAAGGGAAGTAATATTTTTGGAAGCTTGGGGATTTAAACTTTTGGTTGTTTATGCAGACTGTTCACATTTTCATAATACTTTCCCTTGAGTGAAACATTATTTAAGACTCTTGTTTTGGGGTGAAAGTCAGAAAATCTTGTGCAGTATCCACATGAATGAGAACTTGTTTAGAATATTCATGAATGGGCATTTTAGAGAATGTTTTTGTGATGTGAGCAGTTAGTTGTCATTTAGGATGAGTACAGTCCGGTTCAAAAGCTGTGCATTAGGTTGTAGGTTAGTTCTGGTTAGAATGTAGTTGTTAGTTTGAGAGTTAAGGTTGCGGAAGTTCTTACGGCGGAGTCATTAATTTTGTTAGTTAGCCGTCTAGAACAGTGTTAATTTTTAGTTAAACATTTAATTTGATGCTTTGCGTCATGTGTTTACTTCATCGAGTCACATCCATCTATCTCCATCTGCGGCGTGACATTAAACTTCATCTCTACGTTGGAACAAGCCTTGGGTTTGGAAGACTTCAAGCGTTAAGAGTATGTAGTACTGTACACAGGCATTTGTGGAAAACCCTTGCGGAAGCCCCATGTGCCCTGGGCACTTAAGGTTCAGAGAGAGAGAGAGAGAGAGAGAGAGAGAGAGAGAGAGAGAGAGAGAGAGAGAGAGAGAGAGAGAGAGAGAGAGAGAGTACTGTTTTACCTGGGTGTTTAAGGGTGTCTGAGTGGCGAAGTGGTTAGTGCACTGGTCTCTCATGGCGAAGGTCGGGGGTTCGAATCCGGCCGGAGGCACTCCAGTCACCCAGCTGTAGAAATGGGTACCTGACTTTTTCTGGAGTTGGGGAAGGAAAGGCGGCCAGGCGTGATACTGACCATATCACCTTCTAGTGTGCTGATAGGTCAAGGAAAATATGGACACTAACACCATATCCCTATGTGCCTCTAAGGCATGACAGGATTACCTTTACCTTTACCTTATTGCCATTATGTGCAACTTTGTGAGTTAGCACCAGCACATAGATTAGCCTTTGATAACTCAGCCATCATGGCTCACATGTTTATAAAGTCTCCAGTTTCTTTTCATTGTAGTCAATTAAGTTTGTTCATAGTGGGTACCAAGATGATCTTCAGTTACGTTAAGCATCATGTCCAGCCATCTACAGCTTTGACGTCCATCTGTTAAACTGTCACCACACATGTTCATCAGATAAAGTGGTACCGTGATCAACATCTGCCATAACAAACACTAACAGCCAAAGACAAGAGGAAAATCATCACAACAGAAATGTTGTTTATTGAGAAATACTAAATGTAATGTTAGAAATGACACGTACAAACATTGAAGTAACACAACACATATCTAGAAAAAAAAAGTAAGTCAAATGGTTTGGCCGCTACACGACTACCAGCAGACAGTATAGCACAGAAAACATTCATGGCATAAGAATTGTAGGAAACAGAGGAAAGAAAGAGTTGTGGGTAAGGGAACCTGAAATATATCATTATATGAAGCAAACTCTCTAGGTCTACCGATAAGCGCTATATAGAAAAATGGCGTCATAAAAAAATCTCGTTAGATTCTGTATGAAGACGACACGCCACTGGTGTCAAAAATTGTTTCCATAGAAACGCAAAATTATAAACAGCGCATTTCCGGTAGTATTTGTTAGTTTGTGTGTTAGTTTTAGCAAGTCTGCCGCGGTACCACTACCTGGGTTTTGGCAAGTCTGCCGTGGTACCATTACCTGGGTTTTGGCAAGTCTGCCGTGGTACCACTACCTGGGTTTTGGCAAGTCTGCCGCGGTACCAATACCTGGGTTTTGGCAAGTCTGCCGTGGTACCACTACCCGGGTTTTGGCAAGTCTGCCGCGGTACCACTACCCGGGTTTTGGCAAGTCTGCCGTGGTACCACTACCCGGGTTTTGGCAAGTCTGCCGCGGTACCACTACCCGGGGTTTGGCAAGTCTGCAGCAGTATCGTTACCTTTCGTAGTGATACCGCCAGTTCGTCGGCACCTGGGCTGTCAAATGTGCAGCCAGTAAACCCGCGGCCGCCCACGCAAGAATTCATCTTTATCATCATCAGGTGCCGTGGCGACTGGCGTTGGCTATTATGCTTCTCCAGAGTACACCATCCTTCATGCAGGCCTTCACCTCAGTTGGTGATCTCCTTTCACACCATCTCGTTAGACTGTCTAGTATCGTTTCTCTCGGTCTTCCCCTGGCTCTTCTTCCTTCTATTTTTCATGTTGATACAATATTCTCAATGCCCCCTTTTTCCCATTTCATGTTCTATGAAAGTACATTGTCTCTCTCTTATTTATTTATTTATTGTTTGACAAGATTTTTTTTTGTCTCTCCAGCTTTTCTCCTACATTCTTCATTAATTATTTTTGCTGTCCAGGGGATTCGCAACATTCTTCTAATAAATCACATTTCTGCTGCTTCCAATGATTTTTGTGCAGACTTGGCTATTGTCCATGATTCACTTCCATATAACAAGATAGGTTCAATATAGCATTTTAGGACTCTTTTTCTAACATTCATTGATAAGGATGTGTTGGATAATATGTTTCTCATTCTCTGAAATGCAGTCTTTGCTTGGCCTATTCTGTTCCTAATATCTGTTCTACATTTCCTATCTAAAGTTATTACTGCTTCAAAGTATTTGAATTTCTGCACCTGATTTAGAATAGTTCCGTTTAATTTTATACTGCATATTGTTGGATTCTGTTTCTTAGATATAACCATAGTCTCTGTCTTTTTATGTTCAAAGTAAGGCCTTGTTGTTCACTATCGTTTGCTACTTTATCAAAGAGCTTTTGCAGGTCTTGTTGGGTCTCAGCTATCAGTACTGTGTCGGCAGCATACCGAAGGTTGTTAATATTGTATTATCCAACTTTTACATCTGGTTCTGTAATGATTATTCGAATATTCTCGCTGTACAGAGAAAAAAGGCCTGGAGATATTACACACCCCAGCCGCAACTCTTTGCTTTGTTGATTGATATTTTTCAGTTTTATTTTTAATTCAAATTGCTGCTTCCTGCTGCCGGTATAGATGTTTTACAATCCTCAGATCTTCGCCATCTATATTGATGTCTTCAACCATTTTAATAATCTCATCATGTTTCACCTTGTCGAATGCCTTGGTGTAATCAATGAAGCATAAGTAGAGATCTTTCTGTACTTCTAAAGCTCTTTCTGTTAAGTGTTCGTAAAGCGTAAATGGCATTGTATGTTCCCTTTCCTTCAACAAATCCAAACTGTTCATCTGCTATTTCAATTTTTATCTTTTTCTTTGTTCTTCTTATAATAATTATCAGAAGTAGCTTGTTATGTGACACGAGGGACTGATATTCATGTGGTCCTCACATTCCTTTGCACCTGGTGTCTTTGGTAGTACTATAAACATGGATTTAAGCAGGTCAGTTGGTATATAACCATTGTTGTAAATGTTATTCAGTAACTTGGTTATTCATTTTATTCCTATATCCTCTAGCGCCTCTATTTCTTCTATTGTTATACAAGGTCCAAAATTAAGTAATGAGACTAATTACATAAAAATTAAAATAAACAACAGTTGAAGATATAGCATGTATTTTATTCAAAGTAAGCCCCCTTGTGCATTGATACAGCGAGTGGCACGATCTAACAAACGCTGGAACGACCAGTGTTGGTATGGCCCTTAAACTCGATGTTACGTCCCTTTGGATGTCATCAGTATCGTCAGAGAAGCGCCTTTCAATGGTAACTTTAATTTTGGAAATAGAAAATAATCGCAAGGAGACAAATTTGGGGAATAGGGTTGGATGCTTGAGAACAAACTTGTTTTGGGGCCAAGAATTCCTGTACCACTACCGCCCGATGAGCCAGAGCATTATCGTTAAGAAGGAAAAAAAAACTGCCAGGTGTTGAATACTCAGGTCGGACTCGGAGAATCTTTTTCAATAGGCGTTTCAAAATACTTAAATACATTTTGGAAGTGACAGTCTGCCCCTCTGAAATAAATTCTTCGTGAATAACTCCTTTGCTGTTATAGAAGCACATCAACACTGTCTTCATTTTCGAGTTCTGAAGACGAATTTTGTTGCCTTTTTGTGATGATGATGACTTCCACTGAGCACTTTGACATTTGGTTGTGGGATCATAGCGGAAAATCCATGTTTCATCCTCTGCAACAACCATATTTAAGAAATGTTTATTTCTGAGATAAGTTTTGATGATGTCTTTTGTCTACTCAACACGCTGATGTTTTTGGTCATCAGACAACGAATGTGATACAGACCGGCAAGCAACTTTTTTTCTTGCCCAAATCTTCCACTAAAATTTTACGAAATTTGGTTAACACCAAATTCATCTGCCATCATCATCACAGTCAAACAACGATCCTCTTGTATCCGTTCTCTGACTTTTGCAATGAGTTCCTCATTACAACAGAAATTGGGTGTCCATGTCTAGTAGCATTTGTAATCGTTTCCAAAACACTTTTGAATCGTGAATACCACCTGAATATCTGTGCACGAGATAAACAATTTATCTAAATAAACTTGTCGCATCAATTCAACTGTCTCAGTGGCACTTTTTCTGAGCTTTTTGCTCCATGCTGATTATGTAACAGTGCGCCTCTGACTAGTTTGTCGTCTGCTTATCGGGCGGCGATGAAAAGTTGCCAGATCATAGATGAAGGTTTCCATGCTTCGCTTCATAGATGGCATTTTTTGTCTTGGCCATAATAAAATCCATCTCATTAGTCTGATCTTGTATTATCAGGCTCAGTCGATTTTCCTTTCTTCATGAGTTTAAGGACGTCTATGACTTCATCTTCAAGTATTAGTGGTCCATCACAGTTTTCGGTATATGGTGTTAATGCTGGTCTGTCTCCTCTATATAGCTCACCGATGTACTCTGTCCACCTAATGCCTTCTTTTCCCTTTAACATTTTACTTTCTTTTGATTTCAGACATCCTGTGGTATATTTTGTCTTCCTGTCTGTGAGTTCACTAATTCGTTTGCGTATGTTTTTGTTGTCTTTATCATCATCATCATCATCATCATCATCATCATTGTCTTTCACTCCCTTGAGACCATAGGCCACGGATAAAGGCTCTCCAATCATCCGTGTTCTTGGAATTATTCTCTGCATCCTTCCATGCGTATCCCTTGTCTCTGAGCACTGTCATAATTTCTCTTCTCTAATTAAGTCTAGGGCTTTCTCGTTTTCTATTTGTGAGGATTCTATGTCAGAACATCGTCTTTATTATGGGAGTCCTCTATTTGTCTGCACTGTTCATTTAACCACATTTCCTTTGTTTCTCTGCATTTGTGTCTTATTTCTTTATTTATCCTGCTATATTTTTCTTGATTATTTTTACTCCTCCTTTTGTCCATAAGTCCAAAGACGTCATCTGTCATCCATTTATTTTTGGCGGCTTCTTTTTTCGGTGGTATTATCTCCTTAACAGTCTGTATTTATCTTTGCTATTGCATTGTATCTATTTGTTATAATAACTCTGTATTATTCTTGCATTGTGTCATTGTGACGAATTCACAGAGTTTGCTCCGTAAGAGTGAGAAGAATTTGTTTCGCAAAGAACGGGCTCAACAGTTAAGTCAGTCAGCTGTGACAAGCCTAACGTGGCTTTACTGCCTAAGGCTTGCGGGAGTACACGGCAATTGTGTTTCAGACAGACTTACTGGACTGGCTAAAATAAACGGCAGACTGTCAATGAACAAGAGGGACACTGCTAGGGTTGTACTGGACAGACTGATGGAAAATGAAGGGCGGGAATGGACGAACAATGTAGACGCGAGGAGACTGCTGGAGCTAGGACAAATTAAAGGTGCTGGCAGGAAATTCAAACGCCAGCATTTGGCAGGAACTATTAGCAAACCTACTCTTTGATGGATGCTGCGGCATGCGGCGGAGCATATACGGGGTTGTCCCGAATGCAGTGAAGCCGGAGTCTGAACTTTGAACTATGAACTTTGTCCTCGCAGTTCTTTGTCATTTTTAATGCTTTTCTGCATTCAGTTTGATGTTTCTCACTTTTCTGCATGCTTTTTTTTTTAGCTTTATTCTGACTTTTCCACAGAGTAGGTCGTGGTCACTATTGCAGTCAGCTCCTGGCATGGCTTTTGTTGTCAGTAATGTACTCTGGAATCATTTGTTGATTAATACGTGGTCCGTCTGATTAAAAGTCTTTTTGTCTGGGTTGCACCACGTTGCCAGTCTTAGGGGAATGTTGCTTAAACCAGGTGTTTCCTACAACCATAATATGCATTTTTTGCCCATTCATTTAGTTTACTACCTCTGTCATTCATCTCCCCCAGTCCATAATCATCAACAATGTCTGAAGTTCTTCCTTTACACAAGAGTTGCAGGGTGGATTTCACAGAAACATTAAATATCTCATTATATAAAGCAAATCGCCGAGTTTTTTCATCGAGCATTATACAGAAAATGACATCATCAGATGTTCACCTTCCATTGTGTATGAAAACAACACACCACTAGCAGTAATTCGTGGCGTCATAGAAAAATTAACTTGCAAGTCTATATATATATATATATATATATCGTTCATTACAGATGCTGGCGATGATTGGGATGTGCTCCGGATGACTGACGACTCACTACCAAAAATAGCACTAAGATGGACATCACAAGGGGAACAGAGGTAAGGGTAGACCAAAGGAGACATGGAGAAGAACAACAGAGAGGATGCTGAGCAATAGAAGGCTCACTTGGGCAGGAGCGGAAAAAAAGGTAAAGGGCAGGCATTTGTGGAAAACCCTCGCGGAAGCTCCATGTGCCTTGGGCACTTAAGATTCAGACAGAGAGAGAGAGAGAGAGAGAGACAGACAGAGAGACAGACAGAGAGATCTTTTATTTTTTGTCTACCTGAGACGTATCCTTGATGAAGGAATTGTGTACCTGCTTGATTTGCAGTGCCAATGCTCTCGGGAAGACGACGTGAAGACATCGGGCGCTCGGCGAGGAAGCGAGAAACTGGTTCTTGTGGCCAACACGTGCGTATTGCTTATGGCAAAGGATCTGCTAACCGACCTGGCTTAGCGTCAATATCTTTCCCGGGTGGTCATTTAAAAGCATTAGCTCTGAGCGAGTGAGTGAGTGAGTGAGTGAGACTCAGTGAATGATCTGATAGGACCGTGCACTGTGTGATTTGGAAACTCATCTGAGTGATGCGTATCGCTATCATCATGTGCCACACACTTTTTTATTTCATTTTTTTCTTGGTTTTTCTTCGCGTAGGAGTTCTTTATTCTTTCTTCATAACATTCGCTGTAAGCTTGAGGAGCCTGAAAGATCTTATGTCTCTAGTGGAATTCTTCCAAGATTCCCCTCTCCCTCCCTCCTCTCTCCCTCTCTCTCCCCCTCTCTCCCCTCTCTCTCTCCTCTCTCTCTTTTCCCCCCTGTCTCTTTCCCCCCTCTCTTCCCCCTGTCTCCCCTCCCTCTCTCTCCCCTCTCTCCCTCTCCCTCTCCCGCTCTATTCCCCTCTCTCTCTTTCCCTCTCTCCCTCTCTCACCCTCTCTCTCCCCCTCTCTCCCTCTCTCTTTCCCCCCTCTCTCTCTTTCCCCCCTCTCTTCCCCCTTCTCTCTCCCTCTCTCTCCCCTCTCTCACTCTCTCTCCTTCTCTTCCCCCTCTCTCTCTCCCCCTCTCTCCCCTCTCTCCCCTCTCTCTCCCCCTCTCTCTTTCCCCCCTCTCTTCCCCCTCTCTCTCCCTCTCTCTCTCCCTCCTCACCCTCTCTCTTTCCCCCTACCCCTCCCTCTCTCTCCCCTTTCTCTCTCCCTCCCCTTCTCTCTCCCTCTCTCCCCCTTTCTCTCTCCCTCTCCCTCTCTCTCTCTCTCTCTCTCTCTGTGTATGTCTGTCTCCCTTGAGTTATCATCAGCTCTGATATTTCCGTTTTTTTTTAAAACTATGACTTATCCATGCTTTCCCCTGGGTATATCATAGTTTACAATCTCTAACAAACGCCTCTCCCGTTACATTCATACTTTTTTTTTCTCCAGTAAAAAAAAAGCGACACAACTAACCTCTGTGCCAAATTAGTCTCGTTTATTATAACGTTTATTTATCTTTCTCAGCAAGTAATATTCCCATATTGCAGTGCAGCAATTTTGATATGAGTAAAACAATATACACGTGGGAGATATCGCAATACATGGCAAACGGTCGCTGGCGTCAGCGAACGGTCCCAGCTCGTGTGAAAATCAATAGGACCAGCTGATAAAATTCGCCAGTGAAGATATCAACTCTTTCACTGAAAAAAAACCAAAAAAAACATAGTCTCAAGACTACATAACAGTTTATAATAGACACAGCCGCCAAAGTCTTTCCCGCTTACTGACCAAAGGTATGCAGTTAGATATATAATTTTAAGATTTGGAAGAAAAAAAAACTTTGAAGTGCAAAGAAAAAAATCTTACAGATAAGATACTTTTATAAATGACTACTTTTAAAATAGTATTACTTTTATAATGTTACTACGTTTATAATATTACTACTTTTATAATATTACTTCTTTTATAATATTACTTTGAGACTAAGGGATTAAAAGAGGCTTACTTAGAGGAGTCGCCACGGAATATGCAGGCTTGAGGATGTAGCTTTTGCACATCATCATCATCATCATCATCATCATCATGGCCTTTCACTCCTTTGAGAGCATAGCCCACGGATAAAGGCTCTCCGGTCATCCCTGTTCTCGGAATTATTCTCTGCTTCCTTCCATGTGTATTCCCTTGTCTCAGTGCACTGTCATAACTTCTCTTCTCCAATTAAGTCTAGGTCTTCCTCGTTTTCTATTTCCTTGAGGATTCCACGTCAATGCCTGTCTTGCTATGCTGGTGTCAGGTTTCCTCGCAATGGAAAAAAAGGTGTCCTGATATACATTTGGGATGTCGGTTCTGCAGCTTATCATGCGCTCTGTTATCAGAGTCCCTTTCTTTTCCAAGACAAAGTTTCCTGATTTTCCTCTCCGTTTTTTGTTATGTAACGCTCCAGTTCTTTTTTCCTTAACAAGGAACAGTTCGTTGCCCTATCCCCCAATCTCCGTAGCCGCCTTTTACGAAATTTTTTTAAAGCTCTATTTCCATTCAACAAGCAACAATTACAAAATCGAGTGAAATGATGTGAATTGGATGGCTCTGTCGACGTACGTGGAAGGTGGCAGTGGTCCTATTCTTTTCTCCCCAGATCTGGGCTCCTGGTAACCACACATTTTGCACATGAGAGAAGAAAAACCTTAACTTTACTGTGATTTGAATTTCCTATTACATGTCATGATAATCATACAGCTCGTATAAAATTCTCTTCTGTTTCAGTGAGGAATTAAATATTGGGTGTCCAAGGGGATTAATCATTACTTTTCAGTGTGGTGTTGCTCGTTTTCTGTGGGTTAACTACCTTGTTCTTTTTGCTTGAGATAGTGTATTTTTTTTTTTTTTGGGGGGGGGGGGGGGGTCGGGTGGAAACTGCATGAAATAATATGCCAGAAGAAAGCAGTGAATACTTCCCAGAGTGAGTCCTGAAAGTTATAAAAGATTACCGCAGAGAATAGTTTTGGAGGTCAAATAGAATCCCCTTTCTGAGAGGACCTGCAGATTTAGCGGTCACGTACACACACAAATCAAGCTAAACAACGGAGTAGTACAGACTGATGGCTGCGGTCGCAAGATACAAGCGAACGGGGGGGGGGGGTATCTGGCAAACTATTAGTCGTAGTTCTTCCACGTCAAGTCTGTGCCAGATGCCGTGTTAGTTCTAGCAAAAACAAACAATGGACTTTCAACAACATTAAGAGGAGTTAGTTCGGATTCGCCCTCTACCGTATAACAGTAAAGTGGTACTATCAGTCCTTGTCAAACCGCTGGTTTGTTGGTGGGTTCGCGAAGGGTCAAAGGGCAAGGAACCAAACTCTGAAATAAAAAATCCACATGCAAAAACGCGGACATTCCATTTTTGCCAGATAAAAAAGGCTGGTCTTGATATGTATAGGGGGTATAGTTGGAAAAGTGAATGTAACAAATTATTTCCACGTTAAAAGTGTATTTATTATGCATAAAAAACTTGTAAATGTATGAAGATTCCATAAATGCAGAGTTTGTTTTTTGTTTTTTGTTTTTTTTTTGTTTTTTTTTTTTGGGGGGGGGAAGAATAGTGTGATGATTATAGCTGATAAGTGTGTCCTACTTGCCATCGGCTAGGTCTAGATCTACCATCGGTGAAGTCTCGATCTACTTGTAGATTTATACGATCTTATCTTGTGATGATATGTGGCACGCTCACTAAAATAATGTCTGAAATAACATTCTAACTACTTTTCCAGTCCGTTTTATAGGTCTGGATCTACTTTGGGTACATTCAAGAACAAGTCTGGTCGTAGGGCATGTCTATATGCCTCCGAAATCACAAAATATATTGAACATTTTCCATAGAAACATCCATTTCACAATGTTGCTAACCACGCTTCGGACTCAACTATGAAGGGTCACCGGACATGCGCAAATAAAACGAACGTCTACAATTAAAAAATTACACCGGTTTTTTTTTTTTTTAGAAACGAAGCATGTGGCGATATGTTACCAAGCGGCGTAGAACTCACCCACCCCCTGATATGGAAACGTGCTGCCGCCTGACATGGGAAGAGCTAAGGTAGCTGGTGACGACGTTCTTTAGTCTACTCACCTTCCAGCATCCTACCTACCGTCCAGCATCCTACCTACCTTCCAGCATCCTACCCACCTTCCAGCATCCTACCCACCTTCCAGCATCCTACCCACCTTCCAGCATACTACCCACCTTCCAGCATCCTACCCACCTTCCAGCATCCTACCTACCTTCCAGCATCCTACCCACTTTTCAGGATCCTACCTACCTTCCAGCATCCTACCCACCTTCCAGCATCCTACCCACCTTCCAGCATCCTACCTACCTTCCAGCATCCTACTCACTTTTCAGGATCCTACCTACCTTCCAGCATCCTACCTACCTTCCAGCATCCTACCCACTTTTCAGGATCCTACCCACCTTCCAGCATCCTACCTACCTTTCAGCATCCTACCCACCTTCCAGCATCCTACCTACCTTCCAGCATCCTACCCACCTTCCAGCATCCTACCCACCTTAAAGCATCCTACCCACCTTCCAGCATCCTACCTACCTTCCAGCATCCTACCTACCTTCCAGCATCCTACCCACTTTTCAGGATCCTACCTACCTTCCAGCATCCTACCCACTTTTCAGGATCCTACCCACCTTCCAGCATCCTACCTACCTTCCAGCATCCTACCCACCTTTCAGGATCCTATCCACCTTCCAGCAAACTACCCACCTTCCAGCAAACTACCCACCTTTCAGCAAACTACCCACCTTCCAGCAAACTACCCACCTTCCAGGATCCTACCCACCTTTCAGGATCCTACCCACCTTTCAGCAAACTACCCACCTTCCAGCAAACTACCCACCTTCCAGGATCCTACCCACCTTTCAGGATCCTATCCACCATCCAGCAAACTACCCACCTTCCAGCAAACTACCCAGCTTCCAGCATCCTACCTACCTTCCAGCATCCTACCTACCTTCCAGCATCCCCTGTAATTCTGCTAGATTTTCAGACATACGTATTTTGTCTTTCCTCTGGAGCAGAATGGCGTAGTCAGAAGAGGGGGAATATACAGCATGAGTAAGACGCCTTTTGCATACCAACTGCCCAGCGAAGCAGAACACGTAGTAAATGTAGCACTCTGCTTGGACACAACATTGAATGAAGCGGTTACGGATGATAAATTCTTCATAATTTCCAAATGGGAGAGCACCACAGGGTGCATCGACATTGGGGGGCACTTTGTTTGTTTGTTTGTTTTTCTATTGCAGCTGGTCAGTCAACTAACATCTCCTGGCTTAAAAATCGTGTTCTAACACGGAAAACGTCATCAGGTGAAAAGTAACAGTAAAATCCCCGTTCCCATGTTCTTAAGGCATATTGGGGAATCGGGTGTTTGGCCCATATTTCTAAGACATTCTGCACATGAAAATATGATGAGGTCAGTATCACGCCTGGCCGCACTCGTCTTCCCAGATTTCTCTGGTACCAGTTTTTTAGAGGCTGGGTGGAACCCAGGGGCCTTTTTGATGTGGTGGTATCAGAAACAAATGCCCCTGCTGGGACTTGAAATATCGGATGAAGAGACGGAGAAATGAAAGCATTGCGAACCGATCTCACAGGTGGGAAAAAAAATCGACTCTTTCAAAGTTTATGGACGGTCAGGAAGATTAACAATTAAAATTCCTCTATACAGAATGTTTCCTAAACGGAAAAAAAGTGCTGATTCTGGATTATATTTATATTAAAATAATATTTTTAAAAAACTGATTCACTAAGGCAACAGTGACCCTGGAGATGTCACAGATCAATGCATTAACCGTCATTTTTGCACCAGGTCACGCAAGTGTCAGAGGTGAAATGAAAGAGCAGATCAATTTGGCCGGCTCAGATGTCGCAGAGGAAGGATGAGTAAAATGGGATGGAGCTGACATCACCAATCCTTCAAGAGAAGCTAGTCTGGCAGAACGCTTCGTTGACGCCTATGAATCAGCTTCCTTTGTCAAGAACGAATGAGGAACTGGGGGGTCGAAACTTGGGCGTGGCACAACATGAGTGACTAATCAGAAGCTTGAGAAGGGCGATCGCTCAAAGCAGGGTGAGGAGAACCGGTTACTGTACTCTGAAGGAGATGACGGAGCGGTTATGGATGTGTCCGGAATGCATGGCCGATGATTCGAGTCTGCAGAAAGTGTTGAAGGATTAGCTTACGGACATATTTTTTAGTATACGGGACTGAGTATTATACGGGGCTGTAGTCATTCATCATGCTGCAAGTTTTAAAAAAGCATCTACAAGTTGTACGAGTAGTTGGCTCTGCTTCATTTGGTCCTAGAAAAGAGAAATAAACTTAACAGACAAAAAGAAACTGCAATGTAGTGGACGAAAATAAAGGCAGAAGTACTGGGCCCATCATATTCCCATTCTGTGGTATGTTATATAGCACCATTCTGTGGTATGTTATGTAGCACCATTCTGTGGTATGTTATGTAGCACCATTCTGTGGTATGTTATGTAGCACCATTCTGTGGTATGTTATATAGCAAGGGCCAAGGCGCTGCCGTTGTGCCAGTCACTGCCCTAAAGCTGATACGCCAGTGTCGGGACTGGCGACCCACAGCTGATCAAGACTCTGACTCATCTTTCCCTTGGTACCTTCAGCAGCGGGCCTAGCTGGGAATACCATATTCCCCATAGAGGTGGAGCCAGATAAAGAAGCATTGCACACCTCCTGCTTTTTAGGTGCACACAGGGACTGAAAAAAAAATAAGCTCCATAACCCGCTTCCAATCCGACACGATACTGTGCCTCAACATCTTGAGGCTGCAAGGAGCACCAGCTCGCAATTCAAGAGAGATTGAAGAAGAAGAAGAAGAAGAGAAGAAAAGAAGAAGAAGAAGAAGAAGAAGAAGAAGAAGATAGTAACCCATGGTTTATCTCTGTCAGTCAACTAACATCTCCTGGCTTAAAAATCGTGTTCTAACACGGAAAACGTCATCAGGTGAAAAGTAACAGTAAAATCCCCGTTCCCATGTTCTTAAGGCATATTGGGGAATCGGGTGTTTGGCCCATATTTCTAAGACATTCTGCACATGAAAATATGATGAGGTCAGTATCACGCCTGGCCGCACTCGTCTTCCCAGATTTCTCTGGTACCAGTTTTTTAGAGGCTGGGTGGAACCCAGGGGCCTTTTTGATGTGGTGGTATCAGAAACAAATGCCCCTGCTGGGACGTGAAATATCGGATGAAGAGACGGAGAAATGAAAGCATTGCGAACCGATCTCACAGGTGGGAAAAAAAATCGACTCTTTCAAAGTTTATGGACGGTCAGGAAGATTAACAATTAAAATTCCTCTATACAGAATGTTTGCTAAACGGAAAAAAGTGCTGATTCTGGATTATATTTATATTAAAATAATATTTTTAAAAAACTGATTCACTAAGGCAACAGTGACCCTGGAGATGTCACAGATCAATGCATTAACCGTCATTTTTGCACCAGGTCACGCAAGTGTCAGAGGTGAAATGAAAGAGCAGATCAATTTGGCCGGCTCAGATGTCGCAGAGGAAGGATGAGTAAAATGGGATGGAGCTGACATCACCAAAGCTTCAAGAGAAGCTAGTCTAGCAAAACGCTTCGTTGACGCCTATGAATCAGCTTCCTTTGTCAAGAACGAATGAGGAACTGGGGGGTCGAAACTTGGGCGTGGCACAACATGAGTGACTAATCAGAAGCTTGAGAAGGGCGATCGCTCAAAGCAGGGTGAGGAGAACCGGTTACTGTACTCTGAAGGAGATGACGGAGCGGTTATGGATGTGTCCGGAATGCATGGCCGATGATTCGAGTCTGCAGAAAGTGTTGAAGGATTAGCTTACGGACATATTTTTTAGTATACGGGACTGAGTATTATACGGGGCTGTAGTCATTCATCATGCTGCAAGTTTTAAAAAAGCATCTACAAGTTGTACGAGTAGTTGGCTCTGCTTCATTTGGTCCTAGAAAAGAGAAATAAACTTAACAGACAAAAAGAAACTGCAATGTAGTGGACGAAAATAAAGGCAGAAGTACTGGGCCCATCATATTCCCATTCTGTGGTATGTTATATAGCACCATTCTGTGGTATGTTATGTAGCACCATTCTGTGGTATGTTATGTAGCACCATTCTGTGGTATGTTATGTAGCACCATTCTGTGGTATGTTATATAGCAAGGGCCAAGGCGCTGCCGTTGTGCCAGTCACTGCCCTAAAGCTGATACGCCAGTGTCGGGACTGGCGACCCACAGCTGATCAAGACTCTGACTCATCTTTCCCTTGGTACCTTCAGCAGCGGGCCTAGCTGGGAATACCATATTCCCCATAGAGGTGGAGCCAGATAAAGAAGCATTGCACACCTCCTGCTTTTTAGCTGCACACAGGGACTGAAAAAAAAAATAAGCTCCATAACCCGCTTCCAATCCGACACGATACTGTGCCTCAACATCTTGAAGCTGCAAGGAGCACCAGCTCGCAATTCAAGAGAGATTGAAGAAGAAGAAGAAGAAGAAGAAGAAGAAGAAGAAGATAGTAACCCATGGTTTATCTCTGTCAGATCATTACCAGTGTCACAGTATACAACTGCTGTCCCTGTGAAATCCTATCGCCTTCTTTCCTACTCAAATAAAGCAAACAAATGAACGAGAGTTCTAGATTCTTTACAACAGAGGTCTCCAAGCTGTAGCATTCCTGTTCCCGGTTCGCTATACATGAGTCTCGTATGTTGGACGCAAAGACTACACAAGAATTTGGAACTTGGTACTTAAGTTCTGGTTTATCAAGTTCAGTGGTTCCCAAAATGATCGATTCCCTCTCTCCTCTCTCTCTCCTCTCTCTCTCTTCTCTCTCTTCTCTCTCTCCTCTCTCTCCCCCTCTCTCTACTCTCTCCTTTCTCTCTTCTCTCTCTCCCCTCTACTCTCTCCCCTCTCTCTCTCTCTTTCTTCAAAGTCGACAGTGGGAAAATTCGGGATGAAGGGATGGATTGGCAATGAAAGGAAAAGGACACAAGAATCAAGTGGGTGCGAAGGAAGTTTTGTATCCTTGTAGGGTAAGAGATCCAGTAGGTGGTGAGGGGGGATAATAGTATGAAAACCACTGATCTAGTTGCACAGTGTGCCTTCTGTATATCAAATGGTGGAATACGTACATCTGTACGCATAAAAGTTTGAGAACTGCTGTTTTATGGTGTCATATAGAGCCCCACTTGTGGGCGATCTTTATTACAGTGTTTTGAATTATGTTCCGATCAAACTGTGAATTAGGTCCCGCTCTCCATTGGTTTTCTCTGGGATTTATCTTTGAATTGCACATACACAAGCTATAAACACGAGACGCTTATTCACACACATACACACTAAAAAGTATGGTTTATCGTGTTTGCAATATTAGTTAAAAAGTATGGATCTGTAGCCACATCCTATCTTTGACCTTGTGTATGTAGTGTGGCGGTTTTAAAATCGTTGTCTGCGAATAAATTGGTTGTAAACATGATTTATGGCGATATTTTGGAATTGAACTATATATAAGGTTGTTTTTTTTAATATCCAGTTACATTTTTTTCATGTTTTTACTGATAAGATTTTTAAAAACATCCTCAGGCGTGCTAGGAAAAGTAAAACCTAAAAGAGAAATGATGAACAATGCTAGAAAAAGTAAAACCTAAAAGAGAAATAATGAACAATGCTAGAAAAAGTAAAACCTAAAAGAGAAATAATGAACAATGCTAGAAAAAGTAAAACCTAACAGAGAAATGATGAACAATGCTAGGAAAAGTAAAACCTAACAGAGAAATGATGAACAATGCTAGGAAAAGTAAAACCTAACAGAGAAATGATGAACAATGCTAGGAAAAGTAAAACCTAACAGAGAAATAATGAACAATGCTAGGAAAAGTAAAACCTAACAGAGAAATGATGAACAATGCTAGGAAAAGTAAAACCTAACAGAGAAATGATGAACGTCTTTTGTGTCAGAAAATGTCACAATTTTACAACTACTCCTGGCGAAGACGCTGTCTTATTTGGCAGTCAGTGATTCTGACATGATGGCGTCAGGGTTGGCGAACTATAGCTGGCCAAGACCCTGACTCGCTTCTGAGATGGTGCCCCCCCCCCCAGTAACAGGGATAGCCTGGCTAACGGGGCAGGGATCACCCATAGTCCTCATGGCGGTGGATTCTGCTAAAGAAGTACTGCATACCCCCTGCTTTTTTTTACGGCACACCCCGTCATAACCCGCTCCTAATCCGACACGATGCTGTGCCTCAATATCTTCACAGCATCGGCTGGAAAGACCATCGCAGTTCCAGGGAGACAGAAGAAGAAGAAGAAGAAAAAGAAGAAGAAGAAAAAGAAGGAGAAGAAGAAGAACTCACTGAACAAGAAGAAGATGCTGCCATGGTATAAAATCAGTTTTTGAAGAAAGAAAAATTCATAATTCAAAATCCTAAGAAGCCGCTTCTATTCTCTTCTCACATTTCTACAGACCCTGTGATACACACAACTGTTTTATGTCGCGAACATAAACATCGTCGACTCTAGCGCTGCATATGCCAGGTCGATTTTAGCAAGCTAGGTAGAGACCTGGGCGATATTTGTTAACGTCTGGTGAGAAAGGTGGCTTTTAATGACCTGGGAGAGCATCAGTGAATATCTTCGTGAAATGATGAGAGATTTGGCAGCCAAACACCTTCCAGACACAGGAACCAGGACAATGGTAACTGCACGTTCCGCGTTAAATAAAACAAAACTTAATATGAACAAAAAGGAGCAGAAAATAGTGGCAGAACATCTAGAGCCTGTCAAAACCTTTATTTTAGTGTCATTTTTAATTAGCCATGGTGTCAGTTAGGGATATAGCGTTATTTTGATGTTTTCTTTGAGTCAGAGGGATAGCGTTGATATTTTCTATGAGCCAGTTAGAGATATACCGTTATGTTGATGTTTTCTTTGAGTCAGAGGTATAGCGTTGATATTTTCTATGAGCCAGTTAGAGATATACCGTTATGTTGATGTTTTCTTTGAGCTAGTTAGAGATATAGCGTCATGTTGATGTTTTCTTTTAGCCAGTTAGAGATATAGCGTTACGTTGATGTTTTCTTTGAGCCAGTTAGAGATATAGCGTTATGTTGATGTTTTCTTTGAGCTAGTTAGATATACAGCGTTATGTTGATGTTTTCTGTGAGCCAGTTAGATATATAGCGTTACGTTGATGTTTTCTTTGAGCCAGTTAGAGATACAGCGTTATGTTGATGTTTTCTTTGAGCCAGTTAGATATACAGCGTTATGTTGATGTTTTCTTTGAGCCAGTTAGAGATACAGCGTTATGTTGATGTTTTCTTTGAGCCAGTTAGATATACAGCGTTATGTTGATGTTTTCTTTGAGCCAGTTAGAGATACAGCGTTATGTTGATGTTTTCTTTGAGCCAGTTAGATATACAGCGTTATGTTGATGTTTTCTTTGAGTCAGTTAGAGATACAGCGTTATGTTGATGTTTTCTTTGAGCCAGTTAGAGATACAGCGTTATGTTGATATTTTCTTTAACCTGACGGCGCAGATCAGGGTGATGGTGACAGGACTTGCTGTCTTTCTTTCCTTAGCTCCAGAAGGAGCTAGGTACCTATTTCTACAGTTAGATGTCTGGGGACTCTGGTCAGACTTGAACTACCTATTTTCATGTGAAAGACGAGATCACTAACCATTAACAAGCATCCTCAGTTAAAACTATGAGGCAAAGAAAATCAAAATTGTCCTGATACACAATGAGAAGACAGAAGTTAGGAAATCTAGTGAAAACTTTGTCCTGATACACAATGAGAAGACAGAAGTTAGGAAATCTGGTGAAAACTTTGTCTTGATACACAATGAGAAGACAGAGGTTAGAAAATCTAGTGAAAACTTTGTCTTGATACACAATGAGAAGACAGAGGTTAGAAAACTGAGTGAAAACTTTGTCTTGATACACAATGAGAAGACAGAGGTTAGAAAATCTAGTGAAAACTTTGTCTTGATACACAATGAGAAGACAGAGGTTAGAAAATCTAGTGAAAACTTTGTCTTGATACACAATGAGAAGACAGAAGTTAGGAAATCTGGTGACAACTTTGTCTTGATACACCATGAGAAGACAGAAGTTAGGAAATCTTGTGAAAACTTTGTTTTGATACACAGTGAGAAGACAGAAGGGTTAGAAATCTTGTGAAAACTTTGTCGTGATACACCATGAGAAGACAAGTTAGGAAATCTTGTGAAAACTTTGACTTGATACACCACGAGAAGACAGAAGTTGGATAATCTTGTGAAAACTTTGTCTTGATACAAAATGAGAAGACAGAAGTTTGGTAATCTGATGAAAACTTTGTCTTGATTCACCATGAGAAGACAGAAGTTAGTGAATCTTGTGAAAATTTTGTCTTGAGAAGACAGAAGTTAGTGAATCTTGTGAAAACTTTGTCTTGAGAAGACAGAAGTTAAGGAATCTGGCAATCACTTTAAAACCCAGAAAAGACAAGAAAAGAAAGATAAGCTAGGGAGGGAGGGGGGATCATAACTGGTTGACCAAGTGGCACTGATAAGGAAAAGATACCGATGTGATCAGAGATACCGTTCAGTAGAGAAATAACAATCAGTAGGTGTTAATAACAATCCACATAATGCATGAATGAAAGAAGCGCGGCTTCTCGGAATGAGGTCAGTTGTTCTGATCCCCGGCTTTTCCTCTGCTTGCATATTGCAGTTATGCTATAGGGCCCTTGTGATGGGGAGGGGGGAAGCTGTTTTAAGGTGGGCCCGGGGGTTTTCTGAGGCCCGTTGTGGATGAAAACAAATCTTATCTGTGGATGAAAACAAATCTTATCTGTGGATGAAAACAAATCTTATCTGTAGATGAAAACAAATCTTATCTGTGGATGAAAACAGATTTTATCCTGTGCTACATGAATATGGACAAAAAGATAATGGGTAGCCCTGTAGTGATAAGAAGGTACCTAGGAGATACAGTGTTCTTGCCCACGTTTTCTGTGACCTGTCGGCACACTAGAGGACGATGTGGTCAGCATCACGCTTGGCCACCTTCCCGTCACCAGTTCCAGAAGAGGCCAGATGCCTATTTTTACAAATGGGTGAGTGTTGAGGGAGGGGAGCGTCTCCTGCCGGATTCGAATCAACACCAGCGTAATGAGAGACCAGTACACTAACCACTTCGCCACTCATGCGCCCTATATGTGTGTATGATAAAGTAACAGAACACAGAAGAAATTCATAGACAAAGCACTTCTAGACGCTAGAGAAAGAAAAATGAAAATTAACTTGGACTTGAACCATGGACTGTGGTAGGACAAGCAACCGCCTACCACGAGAGAACAAAGCATTAATCAACTTAGCTCGTATGTCGCACCTTTTTTCTCTCATATCTAAAAGTGCTTTGTCTATATCCTTTCTCCGAGATTTAACCATATAATGCTGTATCCTGTTACTTTTCCGTTGTTCGTATGCTTCGTATTTGTAAAATATGTACGAGTGTAAAATATTTTATCTTCTTATCTTATATCTTATATCCTTCCCGTGCCGTTAAACGTCACATAGGGCTCGTAAGTCAGTTCGCCAGTTTTTCCTGTCTTCGGCGAGTCTTTCAACCTCATCAAGGGATTTTATGCTCTGTTAATTTGGGCCTCTCTTAACAATGTTCTCTTCAGAGTTTCACGCGGTCTGCCTCTTTTTCTCTGGCCTGTTGTGTTCCACCTGATAGCTTGTTTTGGGATTCTCTGATCGTTTCTTCTCATCACGTAACCAATATATCTCCCTCTCCTTTTGTTATATAATATGTTTATTCTTTTTTAAATGTCAGTTGTATTACTTTATCCTTACACTCCTAGTCGTGATGTCACGAAGACATTGCTTGTCACGAAGACATTGCTTGTCACGAAGACATTGCTTGTCACGAAGACATTGCTTGTCACGAAGACATTGGTTGTCACGAAGACACTGCTTGTCACGAAGACATTGGTTGTCACGAAGACATTGCTTGTCACGAAGACATTGGTTGTCACGAAGACATTGCTTGTCACGAAGACATTGCTTGTCACGAAGACATTGGTTGTCACGAAGACATTGGTTGTCACGAAGACATTGCTTGTCACGAAGACATTGGTTGTCACGAAGACATTGGTTGTCACGAAGACATCTAACAGAAAGAACTGAAAACACTTACCACAGTTACAGACCATCCACGTCGTACTTCACATACGTTGAAACTCCACGTAGGACACCTGGCAATAATGGAACAAACTACGAATGGTTCGGGGTAGACTTACATCAAGAACGCTTCACCAACAACCTCTACGAATACATTCCAAAACAGGACATCACAACCCCCAACCGTACCTCTCTGCACAGAACGCTGACCCCCTGGACAACACACGCCCCCCCCCCTTATATACCCAACACCTATTGCCCGGTGAAGCGGTCAGTCTAATTCTGATCGGCCGTAACTAAAACGAAACTGAGTGCTTTACATGAAATGCCAGGAAAAAAAAATACAACTGAAGTATTAAATATAGAAAATATGTTTGGAAAGCATTGGTCCATAGAAAGTAGATGTTGGTACACGATAGAGGAAGTGTGTTATTCAATACTTTATGCATCTTTTGACTCTCATATCTAAAAGTGCTTTGTCTATATCCTTTCTCCGAGATTTAACCATATAATGCTGTATCCTGTTACTTTTCCGTTGTTCGTATGCTTCGTATTTGTAAAATATGTACGAGTGTAAAATATTTTATCTTCTTATCTTATATCTTATATCCTTCCCGTGCCGTTAAACGTCACATAGGGCTCGTAAGTCAGTTCGCCAGTTTTTCCTGTCTTCGGCGAGTCTTTCAACCTCATCAAGGGATTTTATGCCTGTTAATTTGGGCCTCTCTTAACAATGTCCTCTTCAGAGTTTCACGCGGTCTGCCTCTTTTTCTCTAGCCTGTTGTGTTCCACCTGATAGCTTGTTTTGGGATTCTCTGATCGTTTCTTCTCATCACGTAACCAATATATCTCCCTCTCCTTTTGTTATATAATATGTTTATTCTTTTTTAAATGTCAGTTGTATTACTTTATCCTTACACTCCTAGTCGTGATGTCACGAAGACATTGCTTGTCACGAAGACATTGCTTGTCACGAAGACATTGCTTGTCACGAAGACATTGCTTGTCACGAAGACATTGGTTGTCACGAAGACACTGCTTGTCACGAAGACATTGGTTGTCACGAAGACATTGCTTGTCACGAAGACATTGGTTGTCACGAAGACATTGCTTGTCACGAAGACATTGCTTGTCACGAAGACATTGGTTGTCACGAAGACATTGGTTGTCACGAAGACATTGCTTGTCACGAAGACATTGCTTGTCACGAAGACATTGCTTTTCACGAAGACCTCTAACAGAAAGAACTGAAAACACTTACCACAGTTACAAACCATCCACGTCGTACTTCACATACGTTGAAACTCCACGTAGGACACCTGGCAATAATGGAACAAACTACGAATGGTTCGGGGTAGACTTACATCAAGAACGCTTCACCAACAACCTCTACGAATACATTCCAAAACAGGACATCACAACCCCCAACCGTACCTCTCTGCACAGAACGCTGACCCCCTGGACAACACACGCCCCCCCCCCTTATATACCCAACACCTATTGCCCGGTGAAGCGGTCAGTCTAATTCTGATCGGCCGTAACTGAAACGAAACTGAGTGCTTTACATGAAATGCCAGGAAAAAAAAATACAACTGAAGTATTAAATATAGAAAATATGTTTGGAAAGCATTGGTCCATAGAAAGTAGATGTTGGTACACGATAGAGGAAGTGTGTTATTCAATACTTTATGCATCTTTTGACGTCTCAGTTTGACTAGACTAAAAACTTTAACAAAGTCTATGAAATGGTTCTGTAGTAAACAGACAGCAGTGCTCAGTGAGCTGAATTTTGTTTCGTTTCTTCGCAGCTTTTAATATCTTCAAATACTGCATAGGGACATACGCTTTTTGCAATGACCGATTTCTTTGTATCGTGACAATCTATTTTTTTTTTAACAAAGTTAATATTGTTTCTATCCAGTTTCTTCCTTGTTTATATCCAGTTTCTTTCTTGTTTCTATCCAGTGTCTTGCTTGTTTCTATCTAGTTTCTTGCTAGTTAAAACTGAGTAGGATTAAGCCAAAGTGTTAAAAGCTATAAAAGGAAGGAGTCGCGGAGAAAGATTTCTCTAAATCATAGCATGCTTGTCAAGAATGAAGGAGTCAGGGAACTCAAATCCCTGTGCCAGAACATGAAAGGCATATTAAATGCAGCAGAAAAAAAGGTCCTTCAACACAGGGCGGTTGTTGTTAGATGAGGATATTGAGGAGAAGATTGGAGCATCTGGGAACGTGTTGGGTGAGTTAAGATGATGGTCCTTTCTAACTAGCTATGAATACTAGACGCTGAATGGAGCTTTAAAAAAAAACCAAAAACAAAAACAGCTTCTTCGACTGAAAGCACTGGGTTCTTTCACGTGTAGTCTCCCTTCAGTCAGTAAGGTCTATTGTCTGTGCTGATGTGATCCTTTCAAGAACAAGCTCAGTTCGGTCATGTTTGTCCATGAAAGTATTCAACTTTGTAATTTCTTTAACTCTCTCTTTTCCACTCTCTCTCTCTCTCTCTCTTTTTCTCCTTCTCTCCCCCCTCTCTTTCTCCTTATCTCCTCTCTCTCTTTCTCACTCTCCCTGTCTTGTTCCCTGTTTCTCTCCTTCTCTTTCTCCTTATCTCTCTTTCTCTCTCTCCCTCCCCCTCTTTCTCTCTCTCTCTCCATATCTCTCTCTTTCCCTCCTTCCCTTTCTCTTTCCCTCTCTCTCTCCCTCCCTCTCTTCCTCTTCCTCTCCCTCTCTCCTCTCTCTCTCTCTCTCTCTCTTTATTTTTGAAATAAAGATCAATCAATCAATCTCTATATCATTTTCTGTATTTGTATCTGTTTGTTTCTTTTCTTTCTTTCCTTTCTTTCTTTCTTTCTTTCTTTCTATCTTTCTTTCTACCGAGATCTACATTTCTCCAAAACCTTTTTTTTTAATTATATTAAAACAAACCTTACAAAACCTTCTCCGCAGATAATAAGCCTAGGTCGTCTAAATTTGCATTAGGACAAAATAAACAGCAGTCAAAATTTCATTCAACATACGACAACCGAAATATCCCTGAGTTTTGTTTGTTTGTTTGTTTATTCATCAAGTTCTCCTGATTACTTACTAAAAGAGAAAACGTTACGTGGCTTTCATCCTAGGATTAGCAGTGAACATGGGGAGAATGTAATAGTTTTAAATCTGAGAGCTAAACCAACACAAGATGTCGCCATCAGTCGCGCTACCGACTGCCGCTGAAAATTTCGTCTGTACATTATTGCGTGGGTTTTAAAATAGCGCTTACTGCCATATGCAGATTTGTTTTGTGTGGTTCTTACGGCGTGCATAATCTGTTTGCTTTGTTATTGTTTGTTTCTGTCCGCAAATGAAGTTATTATGAAGTGCGTGATTTATTTGTTCTTGTTATTCATGAAGGTATTATGAAGTGCGTGATTTATTTGTTCTAGTTATTTATTAAGTTATTATGAAGTGCATAATTTATTATATATATATATATACATAATACATCCATACTACAAGAACTTAATACTGAAGATGGTTCGCTAGTAAAGAGGATTAAAGAGAGAAAACTGAAATATTTTGGACACATTAAACGTCATGATAATTTAGAGAAGACCGTATTGGAAGGATACATAATGGGAAAAAGAAAGAGAGGAAGACCAAAACTAAGATGGCTGCAAGACATCGTTGACGATCTGCAAATGGATGCATCAGCAGCAGGGCGTCTTGCTTACAACCGAGAGGCCTGCAGGAGAGGTGTTAGGGAGGCAAAGTTCCGCAAGGGACGTGCAAATGAATGAACTATGATGAATGAATGATCATTTATTTGCTACTGTTATCATGAAGTGCAGGAATTATTTGTTCTTGTTATCATGAAATACATCATTTATATGTTACTGTTATCATGAAGTGCAGGAATTTGTTCTTGTTATTTTGAAATGCATGATGTTATTTCCTCCTGTTATTATGAAGTACTTGTTATTTCTTCTTGTTATTATGAAGTATTTGATGTTATTTCTTCTTGTCATTTTGACTACTGACTTTTCCGATCCCCTGGTTTACAAGTTTTCACTCTTGTCTCCCTTGAGCCAGATAATGAAACGTACAGGTCCTCTTCAGCTGTTCTACATCTCCATACAGAATGTCGGTGAGTGAGGAGTTTGGTGGTATCAAGTTCTTCCGAAGGTCCTTCAATGCATTGCAGTCCAGCAGATGGTGTTTAACAGTTTATTCTTCTTGTCTGTTGCAGTGCATGCAGTATGGTGTGTGGTCAGCGGTCACTCTGTGTAAGTGCTTATTGAGGGTAATTTGTCCTGTTCTCAACCTGAAAATTGTGCATTGGTCTCTACGACATAAGCTGTTGATGTGGTCTCCGGAGTTAGGCTTTGGCAGTTGTGTATATAGGGATCTTCCAGTTGGATTACTGGCTCAGCTGTCCATCCACTGCTGCTTGCAGTTGTTGTGTATAATATGTTTAGCTGTTCTCATGTTGGTGGAGATGTGGGGCTGTGACATGGTGGCTCCACTCTTTGCCAGTCTGTCAGCATGTTCATTTCCTCTGATATCTATGTGCCCTGGTATCCACTATAGGGCGGTCTTGATGTCATAGGAGGAGAGTTGGTTTATTGCACTGAGTATGTCAATTGTAATGTGATCAACTGACGATATCCAGTTTTCAAAGGCCTGAAGAGCAGATTGAAAGTCTGAGAAAATAACAAGTTGTTTTTTTTTGGGTGAAAGGCACTGTTTTTTGTATTTGGTGGTGGTGCCTGCCAGAGCTGCTAATATTGCCTGCATCTCTGCATCATAATTGGAGCAGCGACATCCACAAGGAGCAGAAATGTAGCTTGTTGTCCTGTCTGGAAACATTATGAGTACCCCATATCCTGCATTGTCTGTTTCCTTGAATGCTTACCCATCAGTGTATGCATGGATCCAGTCCTTGGGGTAGGATTCTATGGTCTCCAGTCCACAGAGCTTTAGGGTGCAGGAATCTGATGATTTGTTCACTAATTTGTTCTTGAGTCTGGTGTTAGTTTGAGGAAGTGTGTAGTTTGTGTTTGATGGGATGTCTGTAAGTTCTTCTCTGTTATCAGGGAGTTTATGTCTTGTGTTTAACTGTTCTGCTATGTGCACTGGAGTTTTCAGTTTCAGTCTATTATTATGCTTCCATTTATCAACCACTATTCTGTTAGGATGATCTGGGGGCATTTGTTTATATATTTCTATTGCCTCAATGGTTGACTTTTCGCGTGTTATATCTAATGGCTCTATGTTTGCATCAATTTCACATGCAGCTGTAAGTGTTCATCTCATTGTTCCACAAATGAAATGAATGGCTTGGTTCTGGATTCTGTCTACTTGTGTACAAGAGCTCTTTGATGCTTTGACCTGTAGGGGGAGGTTGTAATCTATTATAGATCTAACATATCCTGTGTACAGTTGTCTGAGTGTTGCTTTGTCAGGACCCCAGGTTGTACTTACAAGCCATTTGAGTAAGTTTAGTCTTTTGGATGCTTTTTCTGCTAGTCCATCCACGAACTCTTTAAAATTCAATTTTCTGTCTAGTTTCACGCCAAGGTATGTTGGATTTTTTTCTTTCATGATTCGATCACCATCAAGAGTTATTTTCAGTTCAGTCTTTGCTAGTTTGTTGCTAAGAGTGAAACTTCTTTTCATTATGAAGTACTTGTTGTCTCTCTTCAAATTTTCGTGTTCTTGAATGCTTGCACTTTTATTTTTGTTCATTGCTTCTTTTATTCAACTTTCTTTCATTCATCATTGTCATCATCAAGATTGTGAAGCCTAATCCTGGCCCGGTGAGGCTTAAATCTGCAAGCAACCTCGGCTGTGCTACGGAGTGCTTGCACTTTGTTTAGATTCGACCTCACTGGGAGGGATCGAAGCACCGTTGAACTTGTCAAAGTTCGGTATAGATAGGTCTTTAGGTTTTGTTAAATCGTTCTCATCATCATCATCATCATCATCACCTTTCACTCCCTTGAGAGCATAGGCCACGGATAAAGGCTCTCCAGTCAATCCTGTTCTTGGAATTTTTCTCTGCTTCCTTCCATGTGTATCCCTTGTCTCTGAGCACTGTCATAATTTCTCTTTTCCAGGCAGGTATAGGTCTTCCTCGTTTTTTCTGTTTGCTTGAGGATTCCATGTCAGTGGCTGTCTAGCTATGCTGGTGCCGGGTTTCCTAAGAGTGTGGCCAATCCACCTCCACTTCCTAGACATGATTTGTAGGTTCATAGGTTCTTGTCCTACCTTTTCCCAGGCCTCCTCGTTCCTGATCTTGTCCTGCCATTTAATGTTTAAAATTTTCCTCAAGCAGTAGTTCATGAATGTTTGTATCCTCTGTTGTATTGTCTTTGTCATAACCCATGTCTCTGAACCATATAGTAGGACAGTCTTTATGTTTGTATTGAAAAGCCTAAGTTAGGTTCTTGTTTTGATGTTCTTAGATGACCATATTTTGTTAAGTTGAATAAATTGGATAAATTTAGATAAATTAAGTTTTTAAAAGTGTCCTTAATATCTTACATCTTACATCCTTCCTGTGCCGCTAAACGTCACATAGGGCCCGCATGGTAGTTCGCCAAGAGTTCCTTCTTCGGCGAGTTTTTCAGTCTCATCAACGGATGTTATGCCTATTGAACTGGCCTCTCTTAACAATGTCCTCTTTAGAGTTTCACGTGGTCGATCTCTTTTTCTTCTGCCAGTTGTGCTCTATTTCATAGCTTGTTTGGGGATCCTCTTATTGTTTCTTCCCATCACGTGACCGACATATGTCCTTGTATGCTCTCATTTTAAAAAAAAAGTCACGAGGGATAGCACTCAATACCTATTTCAGAACCTTCTTTGAAATGTAGAATTCGTTGAAGACATTGTGATAATAGTAGTTGCAGAGCTATCTGTACTTAGCCGGCGTAATGCCACAATGTTCCTGTTTTCTCTGTAGCTTAGTTTCTAAGATACGATTTTTCTGAATCGGGGAAGGGCTAGTTTTTGCAGGTCGTGAATAATTTTAAGCAGTCTTCAAAGATTAAATTCACTTTCAAAACATCAACTGTTTTCTTTTAACGTAGTATTATATGTAACTTTTCATATACATCTGTGTTAGTTCTTACAGTTTTACTGCTTCTTCTTCTTCTTCTTCTGCTTCTTCTTTCCTGTCTGCTTATGCCAATAGCGTGGCAGTGAGTTTCAGACATCGGTTCAGAGCACGTGAGGTGTGAGGCCTAGGTAGCTGTCATGTTGTGTTTTCTCAGTGTATCTTTCAACTTATCTGTCCACCTTTTCCTTGGTCATGCTCACATGCTATATCCAGATGTTTTCAATTTGTATGCACGTGCAGCAGGTTGCTCTAGATTCATGCGTATCAAATGTCCAAACCACTTCTGTCTGATTTTCGATGTAGTCATTGACAGGTGTTGTTCCCACCATTTGCCGGATTATTTCATTTACGCACCTGATTCCTTTTTGTCTTGTTTGCCATTTTTGCTCAAGCGTTTCATTTCGCGTGCTCTTATCTTTCTGTCATGGTGTTTAGTGAGTGTCCATGTCTGGCACTGATAGCACAGAATCTGGGTGAATATTATTTGAAAGAGTTGTTTTTTAGTGGCCATGAAGATAGTTGGATGTTCTAAGACTGGTGCAAGTTGATGAGTAACATTGTTTGCTTTATGAGTTCTACATCCGATTTCTCTGTCTATTTTTCCACCCTATGTACAATTTTACACCTGCGGTATTTTAAGAACAGAGTACTAAGTGTAATACTCCTATACAAAAAAAAAAAAAGGTTGTTCTTTTAAACGGTTTCGCATGTGGTAAAAAAATCTTAAAGAAACTTCATTTCATGGACAACCATTTTCTATTGGGAAGGGTGTAAATATCTGACGTAATCAGTAGGGCGTCTTGTTCCGGATGAACGAATCAGAAAGTTGGGTTGACACTATTAGAACATGGCGTCTCTATAAGAGCACCAGGGGCTGAGTAGCTGAGAAAGCCTCACCGCTAACCTCTTTTAACTCGGTGCTCACTGCCAACAACACGAGGAGAATTTCCATCGTGACTGTAGTTTCATTCAAATTCCTTCAAATAGTAAAATGAACAAATTCCAGTTTCAAACCAGGGTGGATTATTGTCTTGTTCCTATTTCAATTTTTTTTTTCTGTCATCACCAATGTTCTCTATAATGTTTTGCAGTTCGCGGGCAAAAATGTTCAACCCTCCTGTAACCACATTCTCAAAAATATTAGGGAGCAAATGTGCGTCATAACGTCAGATTATAGAATATGGTTTAAAGTTATCATAGAAAAAATTCTAAAATCCACAGAAATGTTTAAAACAAACTCATGTAGCGCTATGATTATTTTTTTATCAGCCATACCATAGACACGGTGATATAAAGAAATTGAAAACTAAACGTAGCAATGTTGCTATTTTTTGCGCAGCGTAAAAAATTTCCTACACGGCATGATCTTTTTGTGTGCTCGACCACTCTGCCGCTCAGCTTTGAGGGAACATAGATTATCACGTAGATATCGTAACTCGTCACATTCTTCCCAAACTAGTTAAGAGAGTTCATGAGTGTATTATCATATTCTCTTGTAACTTTAGCAGGGATTTGAAGCAAATCATTTTTAAAAAAAAGGGGGGGGGGGGAGAGGAGGAAAGAGAATTTGAGTCGTAGAAAGCAAAAGTAATAACATTTTCAACTTTTCATTTATAATTGCTATACTTTCTTGCCCTTTCATCCCACGGAGACCCCAGACGCTGGTTATCTGAGCAGTTGCTGCGTGGCATATTATTTTCTAGATAGGTATATATACTGAGTTACTTAGAGCAGCAGTAATTCTCTAACATAAAGTTACTGTGTGATAGTGAGAACACAGTTAACCTATCCGTACTGAGTAACTTCATCTAGTTTAATGTGCAGAAAAATAATAAAGAAAGTAAAGAAAAAAAAAGTACCAAAGTCTTGTGAGACCGAGGCATAAAGTAACTTTAAAATTGCTCTGAAAATTCAAATTCCGATGGTAAACATTTGTAATACGGACATGTGGCATTTCTCTCTAGAAGTACGCAGAGGCACGTCGGCCATTTTGGAAATAAGTCGTCAGAAGACTAGATCAAAGATGGCCGCTTATTTGGAAACATGCACGAGAGAAGAACAGTGTGCAGGGTTCTTTTTTTCCTTGAGTGTCAAGACCAGGATGGTGACACCAGAAAGGAAGTTAGAGCATCACTGACCTTCAAGAATCTTGAGAACATATGGCACTCAGAAGTTATAAGCACAAAAACCAAGTTAAGATTATCCAATTCAAAAGTAATATCCACTCTCATTTATGGATGTGAAAGCTGGAAAATAACTAAAAAAAGAGACAACAAATTAGAGTGTTTTGAAAACAAATGCCTAAGGAAAATACTCGCTATAAAGTGGAAACGAATTCAAGAACAATGCAGAGTTAAGGCAGATGAGCAAACAACAACCAGTCTCATGGGTGATCCGGAAAAGAAGACAGACATATGCCGGTCATGTGATGAGAAGAAACTGTCAGAGAATCCCAAAAATAAGCTATCAAGTGGAACACAACAGGCGGAAGAAAAATACCTTCACCACTTGAAACTCTAAAGAGGACATTGTCAAGAGAGGCCAAGTTAGTAGGCATAAAATCCCTTGATGAGGTTTAAAAGCTCACCGAAAACAGGAAAACTTGGCAAACTATCATGCGAGCCCTATATGACGTTTAGCGGCACGGGAAGTATGTAAGATGAGTGTCAGGCGTTTTAAAATTGAAGGGGGTGACTTTCTGTGATGTGAAGCCACTGGAAGCGACTTTTGGGTTCATTACTTTCATCCAGAGACAAAGCGAGCCAATAAGGAGTGGCAACATTCTTCCTCGCCGAAACCAAAGAAGTTCCGGACAATTCTGTCGGCCGGAAAACTGATGCTCGCACTTTTCTTTGACCTGGAAGGCCCAATTCTGGAACACCACGTGCTGGAGGAACCACTATCAACAGTGAAGCACAAACTTGGAAGTTTGTGATTTCTGGTGCGTTGTTATAATATGATAATGCACGGCTTCATACAGTACGTGCAACAGCTCAACAAGTTAATAACCTGAGTTTGGAGTGTCTTCTACATCCTAATTATTCATCTGACCTCTCACCATGTGATTATCATGCGTTAGGACCTCTCACAGAGATTCTAGCTGGGAAGCGGTTCAGTACTGGACAAAGAGTTTAAAGAGGCTTTGCAGAGTTGGCTACAGGGGCAGACAAAGAGTTTAAAGAGGCTTTGCAGAGTTGGCTACAGGGGCAGTCAGAATGTGTTTCTCGGGGGATCCAAACGGAAGTGATACAGTTGCAGACTTTCAGTGAATATGATGGAGACATGCTGAAAAGTAATAAGGATTTTTCAGTCATGTTTATACATTTTATTCAAGTGAAAAAAATAAGGTTACCTTCGACTCGTAAAAAGAATTTTTTTTAATCGTTCAGAGAATGAATCCCATATCACCATCATCTTGAGTCCATACCTCCATCATTGCTTCCCACATCTCCATCATTTGATTTCCACACAGCCATAATGTGGTTCCCTTACCTCCATCATTTGGTTACCACATCTCCATCATTTGCTTCCCGCACCGCCATCACGTGGTTTCCATACCTCCATCACCTGCTCCCCACATCTACATCATTTGATTTCCACACCTCCATGATTCGGTTACCACATCATCAATAGATATGAATTGCTCCCTCTCCTACCCCACTGCCGGTTAAGAACCCACGATACAAGAAACAAACCATCTATGCAGCACAGGACATACTTCACTTCAGATATCTCAGTCTGCAGCCATCTTATCGCAATCGGCTGCCGACTTATCACAATCTGTAGCCAATATTTTTTTTCCCTATGGAACTGCTTTTGTTACGACAAAGAAGAATGTGGCCTATCCTTGCTGGCTTGCTTTGTCTCTGTCGGGAAGGAGTATACCCAGCGGTCGTCTCTACTGACTATACGTCGTTGGAAACCTTCGCCTCCAGCTTCAAAACGTCGTAGAAGAGCATTACAAACAGCCTTCACGTTATTCTTTCAGATCGGGTGAGTGTTGTCTTAGTACTCACTCTGCGGAGACTTCTCGGTTCTGCGGCACCTCATGAATGGTGTGGTGCCGAGTCATGTCTAATCTTCAGTTTTCCGGCCTCTTAATCAGTCGTTTTCTCGTCGGTTTTCTTGTATCATTCGTTCCACTTCGGAGTTAACGTCAGGGGTTTTTTCCCCGCAGTGTGAGGCCGGCCGGATGCAGCGGCATCCGCCAAAATCTGCATCTACAGTTTTAAACTTCCTGTATTCATACGTATACCTGCTGAAGTGACATGCGCGGCACCCGGTATCACCTCTTCATTCTGTAATGAATATCTGCAGGTTTCTCTCCTGACAAAATCGCTGGTGGCAGAGAAACTAGGACAGGAAAAGGAAATGGCATATGTTGATACTATATATCTACAGAGTATGAAGGATAGAAATTTGCGGAGGGTGGGGGGGGGGGGAAGAAGAGGACGGGTAGCCGGTAGAATTCGATGTTGCCAGAACCAGCAGCGGAATGTACAGTCTAGGAAAAGAATAAGGAACAGCTTTATTAATTAATCAGCGCACAGAGTTGACTTTTCGGTTTGAACCTTAATCATAAAAAAATACACACACAGGACGAACGAAAGAACGAACATACTTTATTTTCAAAGGGTTAAGAACTGGGCAACAGGCCCGTCTAACATTCTGCCCTTCATCATACAGCTTTCACTCAGTCACAGTTATTCAGCATTTATTAATGAAAGCGAGAGAGTGAGAGAGAGAGAGTGGGGGGGGGGGGGGGAGGGAGAGAGAGAAGAGGAGTTATAAATTCACATGAATGCTATGAAAAAAGAATAGGAATGGAAAAAAATATAGAATAAAATAAAATAAATGGAGCACTTCGCTGAGACTGGTAAGAAGCTGTGACTTGTAACAGGTTGTGTTCAGAAGTGCGCATGGTGGAGTGTATTCAGAAGTGCGCGTGGAGTGTATTCAGAAGTGCGCATGGTGGAGTGTATTCAGAAGTGCGCATGGTGGAGTGTAGAGAATGTTTAAATGGAGACTTGTGATGTGTGATAGGTAGGTTGTAAAGGGGGAGAGGGGAGGGAGCCGAAAGAAGGAGAGAGAATGATACAACGGTAATGTAGCCGGGGGAAGGTGGAACAGGTGATTATAACTGGAGTAGAGCAGTCAACAGTTGACTGACACAATTAGTGTTCATACCCTTCGATGGTTACTGAAGAAAGACAGCGTAACAAGTACGGGTGTGCACCGAGTGAAATGATGCTAATTCCTAGATTTAAAGACTTCACAACTTCACTACCCAAGAAACGAACACCCGCGCTGTTCTTCTCTCGTGCATGATATAAAAGGAGCAGACATCTTCTGTTTTATCTGCTGACATCATATTTCAAAAAATGGCCGACGTGCATAAGCACCTATACAACTAGAGAGGGATGTCATAATATAACTGTACTACAACTTTCTGTTGTTCGATTTAGAATTTTTTTTAAGAACAAAATTAAGGTTATTATTTTACTCCCCCCTCGTAGAACATACTTTTCTTCCACCTGTTCTGTTCCTCGCTATCTATACTCATATGTAAGATAAAGCTAAGATACTGTCGTCTCTTGACGTCAGGCTGGTACCAGATCAGTCATTTGCATGTCCCTTGCGGAACTTTGCTCCCTAGCAGCTCTCCTTTATGCCTCTCGATTGTAAGCAAGATGCCCTGTTGCTGGTGCGTCCATTTGCAGATTACCAACGATGTCCAGCAGCCATCTTCGCCTTTTTATTTCCTGTTATTTACCCTTCCAAGACGGTCTTCTTTAAATTACACCACATCGTTTTTCTCAGAACTGTTTTTTTTTAAAGCATGACATTTATACACAATATACATGGATATATCAAGTAAAAATCGGTATTATTCAACATAATCCCCATCAGCTTGTACAGCTTTACGCCAGCGCGAAACAAGTGCATGTATTCCTAACCTGCACTAGATCTTCTTTTGATTATGTAGCCATTTCTTCGCTGCATAAATCACTCCTTCGTCTTACCCCTCGAAGTGCATCTTTAAGTGGACCAAACAGATGGAAATCAGAGGGTGCCAAATCGGGACTATAGGATGGATAGGTAGTACAGACCAACCCAATCTGGTGGTTGCTTCCCATGTTGCCAGACTTGTGTGAGGGCGCGCATTGTCCTGAAGAAGAAGCAGGTCTGCTGGATTCTTGTGCGACCGAACTCAGCGAAAACGTTGACTGAGTTTTTTCAATGTCTTAATGTAAGCTTGCGAATTGATTGTCTCTCCTCTTGGCATAACATTTACAAGAATCACACCTTCATTGTCCCAAAAGACAGTGATCAAGACCTTTCCAGCTGAATGAGTTGACTTGAATTTCTTTCTTCGTGGTGATTGCGGATGATACTACTCCATTGACTGTCTTTTTGTCTCAGGTTCAAAATAATGTGCCTAGGTTTCGTCACCTGTTATGATCTTAGCCAAAAAGTTCTCACCCTCAGCATGGAAACGGTCCAATAATTCAGAAGAAATTGCTTTCCTTTGCAATCGATGGTCATGTGTGAGACTTCGAGGAACTCATCTTGACAAACCTTAGAAAATACGTGAGCTTTTATAACTGCATTTGCACTACCATTGCTGACTGACAGCTTTAAGGCCAATTGTTGAGTAGTGATACGCCTATCAGTAAGAATAATGCCCTCAGCGCATTTCAACATTTCTACTTGGTGGCTGTGGCAGGACGTCCACAGCGCGGCCGATCATGGAACTTCTTATTTCCACTAACTGATTCTTTGATTCTCTGAACCAGCGACTGACTGTACTTCTCTCGACTGCAAAACTTCCATACACATCACATAAACGGTTGTGAATGTTCACAACAGTTTCCTTCTCTGCAACGAGAAATTCTATCACAATTCGCTGCTTATATCGCAAGTTGCTAACACGCTCCATTTCAACGATTTGTGCAGCCATATTCTTTGGCCGGTTGCGGTGCAATTTGGTTCACACAATTCGGACATGCTATATTTGAAGTGTGCAAAATGTCATGCTATCTTCATTATTAGCTGGGAAAAAAAACGATGTGGTGCATTACTTTCTGAACGCCTCTCGTGTCGTGACGTTTAATATGTTGAAAATATTTAAGTTTTCTCTTTTTAATCCTCTTTACTAGCCAGCCTTCTTCAATATTAAGTTCTTGTAGCGTGGATATATTTGTTATTTTGTTATGTCCATGATATTTGAAGGACTCTTCTATATAGCATTTACATTCAAAGGCATTTAATGTGTTTCTCAGCTGTTTTGTTAAGTGTCCAGGTCTCACAGGCATATGTTGCGATGGGAAAGATGCATGCCCTTAAAAATCTTATTTTTGTGGTTCTGTCTGTTCCTCTTCCCAGCTTTTTTTTGTTGTTTTATACTTTTTTGTAGAGCGATAGATGTCCTTCTTTTAATACTAGGACATCTGTACCAGACAGTATATTATTATTACTATTATTATTATTATGACTATTATTATTTCGACATTTTGGAGAAAATGGTACGAGGCAGCCCATAAGAAAGTTTGGGGTAGGAATGTGTAACGGGTATCTGTGATCATTGACTTATCAATGTCCAAGGAATGTATGGATTTACGAACTGAGATGATGATAAAAGCATGGCAGAGTATGAAAGTTTCGTGACAGAGAAAAAAAAATATCGCAGGCGCCTGCCTGTTCAACTGTTTAACCCCTTGAGAATGAAGTTCGGTGATGTGTTTATTATACCAGTGAATCCACGTTATCCATAATTAACAAAACTCGCACGTTCTCTTGCAGCTTTGAGTTCTCGTCAGTTTGAAAACGACAAGTTCAGCCCAAACAGGTCCTGGCTTCTCCTAGCGGTATTCGCGGGTAGTGTTGGGTACTTCTCGCACATACCGCGCACTCTTTTTCTCTCCATCTTGTTTTCTGACAAACCTCCCCTTTCATTGAGAGAACTTGCTCGGCGAGTGGCGAGAGCTAGCTGTGGTCGCAAGTACGGCGGCCGGTGGGGGGGATTCTTCCATGCTTCTAGTCATACGTGCAGATTTTGCGGTGGCCCCGTGAACGGGTTCTTCTGTTCAGACTAGCAGCCGGGAAAGTTTTTCTGACTCAGGCGGGCATTTGTGAGTGTCGGGTGTGTCTATTATAACGTTAAATTACATTAATTTCACAAGGATATTAATACCTCACCTGCAGCACAAAGGTAATACATTTCTTTTCTTTTCTAAACTTTGATGTATATATTTTTATATCCATGTTTTCTCTGAAATACACAACAATTTAAAGTCTTTAGAAAGGCTTCATTTAACAGCCGAGCCTTGTGCGACAGATAACTCTCTCATAGTTGCGTATGACGCGAATCAGGCAGTGATAAGCCGTGTTATCGCTTGACAAGGTATCAATAGCTCCCCCCCCCCCCTTAAAAAATGCTGATATTATCTCTCGGGTCTGGCTTGCTCGACTTACATAAAATCCCGGCTTAGTGTGCAGTGTATAGCTGGGAAGTTTAGCTGTCTACGTAAGCTGTGGGCTTGTTGAGAAAACTTAAGGGTATGTTCAACAGGTTTTCCATTTCGGGGAGGGGGGGGGGGGAATGTGTTGTTTACTTGCTGCAAGTACCTTCAAGGTAATGCACTCAAGAAAATTCACTTTCTTGACATCTATGTTTTCAAAGTTTCTCAAATTACGAGGTTAGCTCCTCTTGTTGCTGCTCTGTTATACCAGTGGAATCAATTTTTTAAAAAAATTTCAAATATAAGGAATATAGTGAATTCCACAGACAGAAAAGAGAACAAATAAATCAAATGAAACTGAAAAGAGAAATAAAGAAAAACATTAGCACCAGACCGTTAAAATTTCACGTATGTCAAGGGATTTATCTCCTTATGTAAACCGCCTATAAAACCATACTCAGTCATTTGCATATATCTTGCAGAACTTTGCCTTCCTGACAGCACTCCTGTAGTCCTCTCGGTTGTAAGTAAGATGCCCTGCTGCTGATGCGTCCATTTGCAGATCATCAATGATGTCTTGCAGCTATCTTTGCCTTCCTCTCTCTTTTTTTTTCCCATTATGTATCCTTCCAAAACTGTCTTCTCTAAATTATCATGGCGTTTAATGTGTCCAAAATATTTAAGTTTTCTCTGTTTAACCTTCCTTACTATCCAATCTTCTTCAATATTAAGTTCTTGTAGTCTGGATATATTTGTTCTTTTTTATGTCCATGATATGTGAAGGACTCTTCTGTAGCATTTACACTCAAAGGCATTTATGTGTTTCTCAGCTGTTTTGTTAAGTGTCCAGGTCTGACGGGCATATGTTGCAATGGGAACGATGTATACCCGTAAAAATCTTATTTTGTAGTTCTGTCTGTTCCTCTCCACAGATTCTTTAGTTGTCTTACTTTTTGAAGTATATGTCCTCCTTTTAGTTTCACTCATTGTATCTCCATTATTAATTACTAATGATCCAAGATACTCAAAACTCTCTACCTCTTCCAATTTTTCCTCATTGATACATATTTCAGCTGCCTTATTTGTTTTGTCAGTTGTCGTCAAATTAGTTTTCTTTGCATTAAGATAAAGGTTTTGCTCTTCACTATTCTTGCGGACTGACATAATTAGTTTTTCCATTCCTTTTGTGATGTGGGCAGTGATATTATGTCATCAGCATATCTAATGTCTGGTACTTCATAACGTACAATTGTTATAGCATCATAATATTCTTTTTTGTCTACATCTTCTCTAACACTCCTCATTATATTTTCAGTATACAAGTTAAATAAGTAAGGCGACAGTATGCAACCATGACGGACGCCTTGTTTTATGTCAAACCAAGTTGTTGTTTCATTTATTCTTACTGCTGCCTGTTGGCTTAGTGATATTAATTGTATTACATGTGTTGGAAATTCCATTTTTTCAATTATTTCCCAAAGTGTTTTGGTGTTGTACACAATCAAATGGCTTTGAATAGTCTGTAAAAGATAAATATAACATTAAATTCTCTGAATTTCTCTATTATTATTCTTATATTGAAAATATGATCTCTTGTTCCTCTTCCTTGCCTAAAACCAGCATGGACCATATTGACTTCTTCTATTTTCTTACCAAGTCTACCTATTTTGATGTTGAATAGAATTTTACTGGCATGACTAATCGGCGAACCAAACTAGAGAGGGGAAAAGGTAGAAGGAAAAAGAGGAAGAGGTGAACAACGATGTAAATTATGGACAACATAAAGAAGTGGACTGGATTGAGCTTGGCAGGGCGTACTGTGAAAGCGAAGGACAGCAAGTTAAAAAGGCCCACTGAAGCCAGCATTCTCCGTGGAGAAGGCACATGATGATGATGAGCACTATTACGAGAAATCCTTGCCATAGTTACCAGAAAAAAAACTTAAATGAGAGAAAGAAATGCTCTTTACTACGGAAACACTATTGTCATGTTCCGTGCGTAATGGAATAGTTCATTACTTCCATGTAAAAGCAATCTTCAGTTCTCTCCAGTCCAATCTTCAGTTCTCTCCAGCCCAATCTTTAGTTCTCTCCAGCTCAATCTTCAGTTCTCTCCAGCCCAATCTTCATTTCTCTCCAGCCCACATTGGGTAAGGTAAAGGTAAAATTCCCGTTTCCACGCCATTAAGGCATATTGGGGAATACTGTGTTAGTCCTGTATTTTCATGACCTTCGGCACATGAAAGTCTGATGTGGTCAGTATCTCATACCTGACCGCTTTGCCTTCTCAGAACTCTCTGGTACCAATTTTTAGAGACTGTGTGACCCCCGGGACCTTTTTTTGTGTGTACCAGGAAAAAAAATCCCATTTGTGGGACTGAACCCGGTACCACTGGATTTGTAAACCGAGGACTTAACCATTTTAAACTTCCTGCATTCATACGTAAACATATGAGCTAACCATATAACAACTTCCCCACACTGGGAAGATCTCGAAAGACAGGCATGGAATCGGATGTGAAGTAGCTTAATTCCTGTAATGAGAACAATTATGACAGTGCTCAGAGACAAGGGACGCACATGTAAGGAAGGAAGTGGAGAATAGTTCCAAGAACAGGGATGACTGGAGAGCCTTTATCCGTGGCCTATGCTCTCAAGGGAGTGAAAGGCGATGATGATGATGATGATGATGATGATGATGATGATAGAAAAAAGGGGGGGGGGGGTCAAATTCTCTGCTGATGTGGACTCCTCTAATAAATGCTTGCCGACAATCAACTGCTGATTACCCATCATGCTGGAAAGACACTCCAGGGTGTATAAACTAGGGAAAAATGCAGGAGCAGCTTTATTACTTAACGAGCACAAAGTTGTGGCGTTTCGGCGTGAGCCTTAATCATACAAAAACGCACAGGACGAAGAAATAGAGAGAGGAGATAAAGTATAGATTCACATGAATATTCTGGAAAGAAATAAAATGAATATAGCACTTAGATGTAACTTGTAAGAAGATAGTCCAGGGACCCGGAATGGCATGAGGGCCCGGTATTATGCAAAAAAAAAAAGAAAATGCGAATATATTGTTTACTGTCTTATGAATGTTTATTTCAAGAGATGAACGGTATAGTTCAGAGAGTTCCCGTTAAAGTTTAGCGTATAGTTCAGAGAGTTCCCGTTAAAGTTTAGCGTATAGTTCAGAGAGTTCCCGTTAAAGTTTAGCGTATAGTTCAGAGAGTTCCCGTTAAAGTTTGGCGTATAGTTCAGAGAGTTCCCGTTAAAGTTTAGCGTATAGTTCAGAGAGTTCCCTTTAAGTTTTGCTTAAGGACCTGTGTGTTGGTTAATTTTAATTGACTATTTTAACTACACTACCTGTCTTTTTTCAGTAGTTCTTAACCATTTTTTTTGGGGGGGGGGGGAGGCGTAGACCTCTTTTTGCTCCAAAAGAATACACGTAGACCCCCTTTCCGGTCCGATAACAGCTGTGAAACTCTCATTTTAAAAAAAACGAAGCATTAAATATAACCGGGATGATACAATGGTTATTTTAACAGAGCCATTCCATTAAACTTGTCCTTGGAACCCACCCACCCCCCTCCCCTCCCAAAAAAATCTTTCCCGTGACTATCTGGGGTTTCATGGACAGCAGGTTTAGAACCACTGCTCTGTTTATTTCGGAAGTTCATCTTTCCTGATGTCTGCAGTTGACCTGGTTGACATGATGCTAATCAGTGTGATATCTTTACATTTATGTCTTCCTATAGATTCATTATCCGTTGGTTATTTCTTCCAGATGTTTCAAGAAGTATGATGTATGCGTTCCATTTCCAGTACATTTTGATATTGTAACCTCGAATGCAATATACTGATTAAAAGTTAACTAGTTTTCGCTTATACATATGCGAATACACGTTTGTATTTTGTAAAATATGAAATATCTATTGAGCGTTATACTAACGAATTCTGAAACGAGAAAAAATATGTATGGGCTGATAGCAAGGGTTCAAAAGCTAACAATGAAATAAGTGAACGGAAGTACAGAACTATTGAACTAGTGGAATTTATCAGCGGGCTTAACGTTTCCTGTTTGTTATGTTGCGTCTAGTGGTCGGCTCCTGCATTCAGTGACAAAGATAACTGTCTTGAAAGTGATGGTGGGCTGTTATGTTGCGTCTAGTGGTCGACTCCTGCATTCAGTGACAAAGATAACTGTCTTGAAAGTGACGGTGGGCTGTTATGTTGCGTCTAGTGGTCGGCTTCTGCACTCAGTGACAAAGATAACTGTCTTGAAAGTGATGGTGGGCTTTTATGTTGCGTCTAGTGGTCGACTCCTGCATTCAGTGACAAAGATAACTGTCTTGAAAGTGATGGTGGGCTTTTATGTTGTGTCTAGTGGTCGACTCTTGCATTCAGTGACAAAGATAACTGTCTTGAAAGTGATGGTGGGCTGTTACGTTGCGTCGAGTGGTCGACTCCTGCATTCAGTGAAAAAGATAACTGTCTTGAAAGTGATGGTGGGCTGTTACGTTGCGTCTAGTGGTCGACTCTTGCATTCAGTGACAAAGATAACTGTCTTGAAAGTGATGGTGGGCTTTTATGTTGCGTCTAGTGGTCGGCTCTTGCACTCAGTGACAAAGATAACTGTCTTGAAAGTGATGGTTGGCTGTTATGTTGCATCTAGTGATCGACTCTTGCATTCAGTGACAAAGATAACTGTCTTGAAAGTAATGGTGGGCTTTTATGTTGCATTTAGTAGTCGACTCCTGCATTCAGTGACAAAGATAACTGTCTTGAAAGTGATGGTGGGCTGTTATGTTGGGTCTAGTGGTCGACTCCTGCATTCAGTGACAAAGATAACTGTCTTGAAAGTGACGGTGGGCTGTTATGTTGCGTCTAGTGGTCGGCTCCTGCACTCAGTGACAAAGATAACTGTCTTGAAAGTGATGGTGGGCTGTTATGTTGCGTCTAGTGGTCGACTCCTGCATTCAGTGACAAAGATAACTGTCTTGAAAGTGATGGTGGGCTTTTATGTTGTGTCTAGTGGTGGACTCTTGCATTCAGTGACAAAGATAACTGTCTTGAAAGTGATGGTGGGCTGTTACGTTGCGTCGAGTGGTCGACTCTTGCATTCAGTGACAAAGATAACTGTCTTGAAAGTGATGGTGGGCTGTTATGTTGCATTTAGTGGTCGACTCCTGCATTCAGTGACAAAGATAACTGTCTTGAAAGTGATGGTTGGCTGTTATGTTGCATCTAGTGATCGACTCTTGCATTCAATGACAAAGATAACTGTCTTGAAAGTGATGGTGGGCTGTTATGTTGCATTTAGTAGTCGACTCCTGCATTCAGTGACAAAGATAACTGTCTTGAAAGTGATGGTGGGCTGTTATGTTGCATTTAGTGGTCGACTCCTGCATTCAGTGACAAAGATAACTGTCTTGAAAGTGATGGTGGGCTGTTATGTTGCATTTAGTGGTCGACTCCTGCATTCAGTGACAAAGATAACTGTCTTGAAAGTAATGGTGGGCTGTTATGTTGCATTTAGTGGTCGACTCCTGCATTCAGTGACAAAGATAACTGTCTTGAAAGTGATGGTGGGCTGTTATGTTGCATTTAGTGGTCGACTCCTGCATTCAGTGACAAAGATAACTGTCTTGAAAGTGATGGTGGGCTGTTGTGGCCTTACTGGCATACCCTGAGCATGGAGTGAGAAGATGAGTCTGGGAAACTCAGCTGCTGTTTCTACCTTGGAGAGATCCCTGAGCTCATTCTTTTAATGTTTTAATAAACCTTCTTCTTCTTCTTCTTCTTCTTCTTCTTCTTCTTCTTCTTCTTCAGTAGTCTCAGTGGAACTGCGAGCTGGTGATCTCTGCAGCCGATGCTGTGATGGTGGTGAGGCACAGTATCATGTCGGATTGGGAGCGGATTATGACGGCTAATTTTCAGTCCTTGAGTGTAGATAGAAAGCAGGGGGTGTGCAATGCTTTTTTTTAGCGGAGTCAACCTTCATGAGAACTATGGAACCCTTGGCCTATTAGCCAGGCTAGGCCTGTTACTGGGGGTACGAATGGAGAGGTGAGACAGGGTTTTGGTCAGTTATTGTTTCCCATAGCATGTCAGGTATTGGTCGCTGATTGCAAAACAGACAGTGTCCTCACAAAACCTGCCTAAGTAGTACACTCAGTGCATGCCGGAAGTAGAATGTTCCCAATGATTGTTCAGAAGCTTTCCGAAAACGAGAGGCAATAAGAGGTAGATGCTGTGGTGCGTCGCTCCGAAGGGCATCCCCCGTTGTAAGCTGGGCCCCGCAGTGAATGAAAGTAGAGAAACCGAATAGCAGGAAAGGAAGGGGTTAAATAGTCTTTTGCATCATTTTACAAATTCCCCTTAGAGGGCCACTTCTGAAAAAAACACTATACGATTTAAGACTTGAAAATGATCGTTAAAAATCTGTACAAAAAATCCTTAACTAAATTTAGACATATTTTACTCCACAGGAGTGAAGACACTGTCCGATTAGGGAGTCAGAGTCAGGGTTACCGAACCATAGCTGATCAAGACCCTGTCCTACCTCTCCGTTGGTACCCCCTAGACTGGCTAACTGGGGGCAGGGATCGCCATAGTCTCCATGGTGGCGGAGTCTGCTAAAGAAGCATTGCATACCCCCAGCTTTTTTAGCTGCACTGCGGGGCTGAAAAATGTAGCTGCCATAACCAGTTCCCAAGCCGATACTATGCTGTGCCTCAACACTTCTACAGCATCGGCTGTAAAGAACACCAGCTCGCAGTTACAGGGAGATAGCGCAAGACAAAGAATGAAATACGTGTACCACACAAATGATAAAGGATATTAATTCTAGAAATTCTATTAAGAAAAATGCGAATGACAAATTATACACCAACGAAAACATTCGCCTAATGTGTAATTCGTCGTATTTGAAGACTTAGAAAGCCAAACTGGAAAGCCAGAACGTGTAAGCGTTCATCAGGATGAAGTTAATACAGTCTAGTTACTGAATTAAGAGCAGAAAAACTGTGGGGGTGGAGGGGACGCCAACTTAAGTGACAGAATAAATCAGGAAGCGCCACATTGAACAGCAGTGGGGGGGGGGGGGGGGGGGGGGGGGGAACTTAACTAGAACTTCAGAGAAAAATATAAGGATGTCCTATAAATAGAACGGCGGTTTTTGAAATGTCGGTTCTTTAGAAATTAAGGAATTTATAGGTGCTGTCACGGTTTAAGAAGAGGACAAAATTATCCGTCAAAGTTTTCTAAGTTACCAGTGAGAAAGAACCAAATAGTGATATAAGAGAGAGTGTAATATTGTGTAAGAGATAGTGTAATATTGTGTATGTTAGCACGTACAGCAGTAGACTAATAATCTTTGCTGGATGTATAAAAGAAAGGTAAAGGTAAAATTCCCGTTCCCACGCCAATAAGGCATATTGGGGAATACGGTGTAAGGCCCGTATTTTCTATGACCTTCGGCACATGAAAGTCTGATGTGGTCAGTATCATGCCTGGCAGCTTTCTTATCTTTTATCTTATATCCTTCCCGTGCCGTTAGACGTCACATAGGGCTCGCAAAGTAGTTCGCCAATTTTTCCTGTCTTCGGCGAGTCTTTCAACCTCATCAAAGATAACTGTCTTGAAAGTGATGGTGGGCTGTTATGTTGCATTTAGTGGTCGACTCCTGCATTCAGTGACAAAGATAACTGTCTTGAAAGTGATGGTGGGCTGTTGTGGCCTTACTGGCATACCCTGAGCATGGAGTGAGAAGATGAGTCTGGGAAACTCAGCTGCTGTTTCTACCTTGGAGAGATCCCTGAGCTCATTCTTTTAATGTTTTAATAAACCTTCTTCTTCTTCTTCTTCTTCTTCTTCTTCTTCTTCTTCTTCTTCAGTAGTCTCAGTGGAACTGCGAGCTGGTGATCTCTGCAGCCGATGCTGTGATGGTGGTGAGGCACAGTATCATGTCGGATTGGGAGCGGATTATGACGGCTAATTTTCAGTCCTTGAGTGTAGACAGAAAGCAGGGGGTGTGCAATGCTTTTTTTTTAGCGGAGTCAACCTTCATGAGAACTATGGAACCCTTGGCCTATTAGCCAGGCTAGGCCTGTTACTGGGGGTACGAACGGAGAGGTGAGACAGGGTCTTGGTCAGTTATTGTTTCCCATAGCATGTCAGGTATTGGTCGCTGATTGCAAAACAGACAGTGTCCTCACAAAACCTGCCTAAGTAGTACACTCAGTGCATGCCGGAAGTAGAATTTTCCCAATGATTGTTCAGAAGCTTTCAGAAAACGAGAGGCAATAAGAGCTGGATGCCGTGGTGCGTCGCTCCGAAGGGCATCCCCCGTTGTAAGCTGGGCCCCGCAGTGAATGAAAGTAGAGCAACCGAATAGCAGGAAAGGAAGGAGTTAAACAGTCTTTTGCATCGTTTTACAAATTCCCTTTAGAGGGCCACTTCTAAAAAAACACTATACGATTTAAGAGTTGAAAATGATCGTTAAAAATCTTTACAAAAAATCCTTAATTAAATTTAGACATATTTATTCCACAGGAGCGAAGACGCTATTCGATTAGGGAGTCAGCATCAGGGTTACCGAACCATAGCTGATCAAGACCCTGTCCCACCTCTCCGTTGGTACCCCCTAGACTGGCTATCGGGGGCAGGGATCGCCATAGTCTCCATGGTGGCGGAGTCTGCTAAAGAAGCATTGCATACCCCCAGCTTTTTTAGCTGCACTGCGGGGCTGAAAAATGTAGCTGCCATAACCAGTTCCCAAGCCGATACTATGCTGTGCCTCAACACTTCTACAGCATCGGCTGTAAAGAACACCAGCTCGCAGTTACAGGGAGATAGCGCAAGACAAAGAATGAAATACGTGTACCACACAAATGATAAAGGATATTAATTCTAGAAATTCTATTAAGAAAAATGCGAATGACAAATTATACACCAACGAAAACATTCGCCTAATGTGTAATTCGTCGTATTTGAAGACTTAGAAAGCCAAACTGGAAAGCCAGAACGTGTAAGCGTTCATCAGGATGAAGTTAATACAGTCTAGTTACTGAATTAAGAGCAGAAAAACTGTGGGGGTGGAGGGGACGCCAACTTAAGTGACAGAATAAATCAGGAAGCGCCACATTGAACAGCAGTGGGGGGGGGGGGGGGGGGGCCGGGGAACTTAACTAGAACTTCAGAGAAAAATATAAGGATGTCCTATAAATAGAACGGCGGTTTTTGAAATGTCGGTTCTTTAGAAATTAAGGAATTTATAGGTGCTGTGACGGTTTTAAGAAGAGGACAAAATTATCCGTCAAAGTTTTCTAAGTTACCAGTGAGAAAGAACCAAATAGTGATATAAGAGAGAGTGTAATATTGTGTAAGAGATAGTGTAATATTGTGTATGTTAGCACGTACAGCAGTAGACTAATAATCTTTGCTGGATGTATAAAAGAAAGGTAAAGGTAAAATTCCCTTTCCCACGCCATTAAGGCATATTGGGGAATACGGTGTAAGGCCCGTATTTTCTATGACCTTCGGCACATGAAAGTCTGATGTGGTCAGTATCATGCCTGGCAGCTTTACCTTCCCAGATTTCTCTGGTATCCATGTTTAGAGGCTTGGTCGACTTCGGACCCTTTTTGGTGTGTACCAGAAAAAAAAAATCATACTGCTGGGACTGAACCCTGTACCACCTGGTTAGTAAACCGAGGGCCTAACTACTCAGCTAACCAGGCCCTACGAAAGGAAACAGTCTAAATCTTATATAAGCAATACATCAGTCGTACGATTTGAGCGAGCAACTAAAGAGCTGTTGTTTCTAATACTTCTGGACCAGTGTAATAAGAATAATGCTCTTCGTAAAAAATATTGGGAATGGTCTGACGTTGTTCAGGCGAGCTGTAGATGACATGCTGGCGTCAGGGTTGGCGAGCCGTAGCTGAAATGCCGGCATCAGGGTTGGCGAGCCGTAGCTGATATGCTGGCGTCAGGGTTGGCCAGCCATAACTGACATGCTGGCGTCAGGGTTGCAAAACAGACAGTGTCCTCACAAAACCTGCCTAAGTAGTACACTCAGTGCATGCCGGAAGTAGAATGTTCCCAATGATTGTTCAGAAGCTTTCCGAAAACGAGAGGCAATAAGAGGTAGATGCTGTGGTGCGTCGCTCCGAAGGGCATCCCCCGTTGTAAGCTGGGCCCCGCAGTGAATGAAAGTAGAGAAACCGAATAGCAGGAAAGGAAGGGGTTAAATAGTCTTTTGCATCATTTTACAAATTCCCCTTAGAGGGCCACTTCTGAAAAAAACACTATACGATTTAAGACTTGAAAATGATCGTTAAAAATCTGTACAAAAAAATCCTTAACTAAATTTAGACATATTTTACTCCACAGGAGTGAAGACACTGTCCGATTAGGGAGTCAGAGTCAGGGTTACCGAACCATAGCTGATCAAGACCCTGTCCTACCTCTCCGTTGGTACCCCCTAGACTGGCTAACTGGGGGCAGGGATCGCCATAGTCTCCATGGTGGCGGAGTCTGCTAAAGAAGCATTGCATACCCCCAGCTTTTTTAGCTGCACTGCGGGGCTGAAAAATGTAGCTGCCATAACCAGTTCCCAAGCCGATACTATGCTGTGCCTCAACACTTCTACAACATCGGCTGTAAAGAACACCAGCTCGCAGTTACAGGGAGATAGCGCAAGACAAAGAATGAAATACGTGTACCACACAAATGATAAAGGATATTAATTCTAGAAATTCTATTAAGAAAAATGCGAATGACAAATTATACACCAACGAAAACATTCGCCTAATGTGTAATTCGTCGTATTTGAAGACTTAGAAAGCCAAACTGGAAAGCCAGAACGTGTAAGCGTTCATCAGGATGAAGTTAATACAGTCTAGTTACTGAATTAAGAGCAGAAAAACTGTGGGGGTGGAGGGGACGCCAACTTAAGTGACAGAATAAATCAGGAAGCGCCACATTGAACAGCAGTGGGGGGGGGGGGGGGGGGGGCGGGGGAACTTAACTAGAACTTCAGAGAAAAATATAAGGATGTCCTATAAATAGAACGGCGGTTTTTGAAATGTCGGTTCTTTAGAAATTAAGGAATTTATAGGTGCTGTCACGGTTTAAGAAGAGGACAAAATTATCCGTCAAAGTTTTCTAAGTTACCAGTGAGAAAGAACCAAATAGTGATATAAGAGAGAGTGTAATATTGTGTAAGAGATAGTGTAATATTGTGTATGTTAGCACGTACAGCAGTAGACTAATAATCTTTGCTGGATGTATAAAAGAAAGGTAAAGGTAAAATTCCCGTTCCCACGCCAATAAGGCATATTGGGGAATACGGTGTAAGGCCCGTATTTTCTATGACCTTCGGCACATGAAAGTCTGATGTGGTCAGTATCATGCCTGGCAGCTTTCTTATCTTTTATCTTATATCCTTCCCGTGCCGTTAGACGTCACATAGGGCTCGCAAAGTAGTTCGCCAATTTTTCCTGTCTTCGGCGAGTCTTTCAACCTCATCAAAGGATTTTATGCCTGTTAACTTGGCCTCTCTTAATAATGTTCTCTTCAGAGTTTCACGCGGTCTGCCCCTTTTTCTTCGGCCTGTTGTGTTCCACTTGATAGCTTGTTTTGGGATTCTCTGCTCCTGGCAGCTTTACCTTCCCAGATTTCTCTGGTATCCATGTTTAGAGGCTTGGTCGACTTCGGACCCTTTTTGGTGTGTACCAGAAAAAAAAATCCTACTGCTGGGACTGAACCCTCTACCACCTGGTTAGTAAACCGAGGGCCTAACTACTCAGCTAAACAGGCCCTACGAAAGGAAACAGTCTAAATCTTATATAAGCAATACATCAGTCGTACGATTTGAGCGAGCAACTAAAGAGCTGTTGTTTCTAATACTTCTGGACCAGTGTAATAAGAATAATGCTCTTCGTAAAAAATATTGGGAATGGTCTGACGTTGTTGTTCAGGCGAGCTGTAGCTCACATGCTGGCGTCAGGGTTGGCGAGCCGTAGCTGATATGCTGACGTCAGGGTTGGCCAGCCATAGCTGAAATGCCAGCGTCAGGGTTGGCCAGCCATAGCTGACATGCCGGCGTCAGGGTTGGCCAGCCATAGCTGACATGCCGGCGTCAGGGTTGGCGAGCGGTAGCTGACAAAGACCATGTCTCACCCCTCCGCTGGCAACCCCGTTAAAAGACCTACCCTGGCTATCGGGGTAGGGATCGTCATAGTCCCCATGGTGGTGGAGTCTGCTAAAGAAGTACTACACACCTCCTGCTTTTCAGCTACATTCAAGGGAATGAAAAAAATAGCTGCCATAACCCGCTCCCAAGCAAATACTTTGCTGTGCTACATCTTCACAGCATCGACTGCAAAGAACACCAGCTTGCAGTTCAAGTGAGACAGAAGACATATACACATATAGAAGTATGAGGTGGAAGATCACCAACTGAGCTAATGGCCTGCATGAAGGATCAGGTACTCTGGAGAAGCACAATATTCAATGCCAGTCGGCACTACACATGATGAAGATGTTGAGCTGGAATAATAATCTTCTAACTGGGTTCCATCACTAGCTGGATATGACATAAAAATATGCATTCTTCTCCACTCTTTTAAGATGCAGCCTGTTTACAGGAAGCTAGCCTAGACAGGATCTCAACAGGCTGTCGATTCCCAGACCTGCTTACGTTGGCTATTGTTTCTGTTTCCCTTTCCGAAGCTTAGCTACTTACGTAAGCAACTCCTTGTCCGACTCTAAGATTACATTACAACACCTTTATACTGCACATAGCTCAGGCTGGTAATTACATTAAAATCATACTTCAATCAATCAACAGACAAATCAAACAAGTCTCAAAGAAACTAATATAGATATGAACAAACAAACCCATGAACCAGAATACTCATACAAAACAACAAATCAACATACTTACCAATCTGCAAACCAACAAACTTCTTCAACCAATATAAATCAATCATCGAGGCAACCACCAATCAACCTAGATAATCAACAAACCGGAAAGAATCAAACCATTTTAAACTTTCTTAGTTTAAAGAACAAAAAAAAAATATATGATCCATACAAGATTTTACTAGGGTGATATGAGCAAATAAAAAAAAACGAGTAATTAAGCGTGAGATGGTAGGGATTTTAGAGCAGTTCTTGCCTGGTCGAGTGAAACAACTTATTACCTCTTGAACTACCAAACGCTATTTAAACGATTATATATATATATAACTTCAGCCATAGAGTTTTGTTCCATTGTTGGGAGTCCGTAATTTTAAATCACCGCTTTTTCTTATCTTCTTCCTGTCTGTCTGCTTATATCGTTAGCTTCGCACGGAGTTCAGACATTGGTACAGAGCAAGGTGATGGGTCTGGGTAGCTGTCATGTTATGTTTCCTGCCCTATATCCAGAGGTTTTCGTGTTGTATGTATGTGCAGCTGGTTGATCTGGATACATGCGTATCAAATGGTGTTGTAGTATGGAAGATAATTGGGGTTTATTTTCTCCACAGAAAGGGCATTTCTCGCCTTATGGGTCTTTATTTTGAACGTCCGGGTAAGGGTCGAGATCCTTTCAGAAGGTCACGTGGCTTATGAAACCCGTGACTAAGGATCATTCATTCATTCATTTGCATGTCCCTTGCGGAACTTTGCTCCCAAACAGCACTCCTGTAGGCCTCTCAGTTGTGAGCAAGATGGCCTGCTGCTGCTGCGTCCATTTGCAGATCGTCAACGATTTCTTGCAGCCATCTTCGTTTTGGTCTTCTTCTTTTTCTTTTTCCCATTATGTATCCTTCCAATATCTAAATTATCATGACGTTTAATGTGTCCAAAATATTTCAGTTTTCTCTCTTTAATCCTCTAAGGATTAAGAATAGCGGGGGAAAAATGCTGAGTGAGTGAGAATTCGTTTGGAATTCGGATGCTTCTTTAGCAGACTCCACCACCATGGGGACTATGACGATCCTTGCTCCCGTTAGCCAGGCTGGGGGGGGGGGGGTACCAACGGAGACAGTGTCTTCGTTCCTGTGGAGTAAAATATGTCTAAATTTAATTAAGGATTTTGTGTAAAGATTTTTAACGATCATTTTCAAGTCTTAAATCGTATAGTGTTTTTTTTTTTTTGGAACTGGCCCCTCTAAGGAGAATTTGTAAAACGATGCAAAAGACTATTTAACCCCTTCCTGGGTGGGTGGATTTCGTGACGCCTCTGTCGAGAAAATGGATGTTTATATTTCTGTTCTGGAGTTTTGCAAGTATGAATGGACTCGCCATGTGGCAGGGCAAACTTGCCGGCGGTCAGATTATCGTCATCACCGTCTGCATTTTCATCCATCTCATCAATAAATCCTCATGTCAACTGTTACGCAGGCCTGGCTTGATTTCCGTATCAGCGTGTGGCTAACCTTAGGTTTGAAAGAGCCTGAGAAGTGAAGCTGGTGGCTGGAGACAGTGATTAACTAATCCAGTAATACTCAGAAAAAACGGCTTCGAGATAATGAACAAATGAGAATCATCGTGCGCACCAAGGGCACAACACCGGCTTAAGAATGTCCTAGTAATACAATAAAGGGGCAGGGACAGGCATACTACTTCAATGCCCGAACCACTGGTCTGTCTGATTTTCGGTGTAGTTCCTGATTTTCGGTGTAGTTCCTGACAGGTGTTGTTCCCATCATTTGCTGGATTACAAGGTTTGTCTTTCATTTCGCATTTGATCCCTTCTTGTCTTGTTTACAATTTTTCTTAAGCATTTCATCTCGCGTGTTATTATCTTTCTGTCATGTTATTTGGTGAGTGTCCCTGTTTGACACGTGAACTTTTTGGAGAAACCCCATTGGTGGCCTACAGACGGGACAAGAACCTCAGGGACCTTTTAATTCGTAGTCATCTTAAGACAGATGACACTTTTTATGGTACCAGACGTTGCGGACGCCCGTAGATGTAACACTTGTCTGTTTGTTGTCGAGGCTAGCCAGATCTCCTTCCCTAAGTCCACGTTGTCAGTTCAGGAGGGTTTCACCTGTACTTCACGGAATGTTATTTATGCTATCATGTGCAAACGTTGCGGTTTGAAGTACATAGGGGAGACTGGCTTACGGTTAGGAGATCGATTTCGCCAGCATCTCAATGATATTTCTAAGAGGGCCTGGACACCTGTGGCTAAACATTTTTGCCTTGGTAACCACAGGGGTAAACAGGACATTTCTGTCAGTGCGATCCGCTCTTGTTCTGCTGATGTACGATCTCGGAGGGTCCTAGAACAGCGCCTCATTTTCCAGACTGGCTGTCTCCACCCAGCTGGAATTAACAATGTCTTCAGCTTTCTGTAACTTCTTTATTTTTACACTGCCTTTTTTTTTTAAAAACTCTACTTTCTTTCTAGGGGCCGGCTAGCGTAGTGGTTAGAGCACTCGTCTAGCAACCAAATGGTCGAGGGTTCGAATCCCCAGCTGAGCGGGATTTTTTTTTCCGACCAATACGGCCCCGAGGTCGACCCAGCCTCGTAAAATGGGTACCAGAGAAAATCTGGGAAGTAAAGGCAGCGAGGAAAGGAACTGGTCACCCTACCTCATACGCTGATGACCCAGCATAATGAGGTCTCTAAAGCTTCACCCCCTAAGGCATTTGCTATGGGACTATCTTTACTTTTTTTTCTTTTTACTTTCTTTCTCCATGCTACCCCTCGCTACCACCACCCTATTTTCTTCTCTGCCAACATATTGTGTCTTTAGGGTCTTGTCCTATTCACCAGCTTCACATTTTCTCCCTGCAGGTGTTTATGTTCATCATTCATTATCTCTCCGCGTCCCCTTTTCCCTCCCCTCTTCCCCCCCCCCCCGACACCTCTTGCGGCTATCATGTTTCTATTGCCTTCCCTCACCCCTTTCTCCCACTTGTTCTCCTCCCCTCTCTCCACCTCTTCTTTACGATTGGCTCTATCGGGCATCTTTTGTTAGAGGCAGCGTGGTCTTTCCTTCTCCCTTCTACTACACACATTTCTGTTTTCGACTTGGAGGAAGACACATTCAGATAAGTTATTCGTGTTTTTGTATTGTTTTGTACGTATCCTCGAATAAGGCTCACGCCGAAATATCGGATGTTGTATGTTTTTCATTTATACATTCTCATACTTTCTATTCGTTTCTTTCTCACCTTACTCACTCCCTCCCTCACTTTGTAAAACTGCACCATACACCTCTATCTACCTTATTTATTTAAACCAGTGTTACTGCAGTCGCCATCCCTTTTATGTGTCCCTGTTTGGCACTGATAGCTTAGAATCAGTTATAATATTTTTTGGTGGAGTTATTTATGTATACGTGTATACGTGTTTGTGGGGTTTGTTTGTGTGTGTGCCGTACTATAAGAACTTAATATTGAAGAAGGTTGGCTAGTAAGGAAGGTTAAACAGAGAAAACTTAAATATTTTGGACATATATAAACGTCATGATAATCTAGAGAAGACAATCTTGGAAGGGTACATAATGGTAAAAAGAAAGAGGGAAAGGCCAAGGCGAAGATGGCTGCAAGACATCGTTGACGATCTGCAAATGGATGCATCAGCAGCAGGGCATCTTGCTTACAACCAAGAGGCCTACAGGAGAACTGTTAGGGAGGCAAAGTTCCGCAAGGGACATGCAAATGACTGACTGACCATCGAGGTAGTTGGATGTTTTAGGATTGCTGTAAGCTGACAGGTAACACTTCTTGCTTCATAAATTTTATATGCAATTTCTCTGTCTCCTGTGTAAATGTATTTGCTAGATTTTAAATTAAGTAACCTGTTTGTTTTTTGTGATATTTATGTAAATGTTACATTTTCTTGGGTTTCTTCTTATCATCATCGTTTGTGCTGTCTCAGTATTTTCATTTTCATACTGTATTCTTCGTACCTGCTGCTTCTGAAGCTATTGGTCTGATTTTGTAGTTGTTCATCGTGGTATATTATTAAACTTTGATCGTCTGAGAACATCATTTCTTCAGTTCTCTGAATAAAACAGAAATACGTTAATAATAAACACGTGGTTATTTCTCGATAAAACATGGCGGCTGTGATGAATGACATAAAAATGTTTGTGTGTTTGGGGTGTTGTTCTGAAGTTTAAGATTAACAAAAACATTTTTTTTTCGAGAAATTCTGTCTAAGACAGAAACACAGTGGCGTACACATTAAGGCGAAACCAGATTCCCCCGAGATACGACGAGATGGTTATGAAAATACGAGAATATGAAACCTAAATGGCGAGAACACAGAGAGTCTTTACAGAGAAAGGATAGTGTAAACAAAGATCGATTTAAGACAAGAGTGTCTTATCGGGTGATTGTGACGGCGCTGGCGGTAGGTCACCTTGTAGTTGGCTGGCTAAAAGCTCTTTGGCAACCTGTGCCACAATGCAGACATTGTTGTGAAGTTTACTCAGTGTTAGATTATAAAACAGTGTTTGACGTTTTTTGCTCGAAAACAACTCTGGCAGGGTTGGTATATTTTACACGCCTATGTAAATCAATACTCAAAGCGACATCTAAGCGAGGTCAAAATAAGATGAAATATAACACATTCCTTACCGAACTCATGTAAAGTGACTTCCCTCTAGTTTCTTTCTACTGGAATTTGTCCACATAACTTACCCTGGCACAGCATGGAAAATAATTCAGGTCATTCGTTCATTCATTCAGTTGCATGTCCCTTGCGGAACTTTACCTCCCCAACAGCTCTCTTGAAGGCCTCTCGGTTGTAAGCAAGATGCCCTTGCTGCTGAAGCATCCGTTCGCAAAACATCAACAGTGTTTTGTTGTCATTTACGCCTTAGTCATTGTCTCTTTCTTTTCCCCATTATATAACCACCCAACCAGCAACCAAGCAACCAATCAACAACTAACCAACCAACCAACCAACCAAGTGACGCTTTCTCTAAAGCTTCCCACGGAAAACTCATCGCCTCCACAATGTCTAGAAATGTGTCAAAGTTGTAGGAGTCACCAGAAGAGGGGATTGAAAAAAAAGAACAAAAACAAAAACAAAAAACTCCACATCCACATCATTATGTCAGTCCCGTAAGAACAGCGAAGAGCAGAACCTCTATCTTAATGCAAAGAAAACTAAATTGATGACAACTGACAAAACAAACAAGGCAGCTGAAATATGTATCAATGAGGAAAAACTGGAAGAAGTGGAGAGTTTTGAATATCTTGGATCACTACTAACTAATAATGAAGATACAATGAGGGAAATTAAAAGGAGGACATCTGTCGCTCTTCAGAAAGTAAAACAGATAAAGAATCTGTGGAGAGGAGCAGACATAATCACAAAAATAAGATTCTTAATAGCATGCATCTTTCCCATCGCAACATATGCCCGTGAGACCTCGACACTTAATAAAACAGCTGAGAAACACATAAATGCCTTTGAATGTAAATGCTACAGAAGAGTTCTCCAATAATCGTGGACACAAAAAAGAACAAATATACCTGTACTACAAGAGCTTAATATTGAAGAAGGCTGGCTAGTAAAGAGGATTAAAGAGAAAAAACTTAACTATTTTGGACACATTAAACGTCATGATAATTTAGAGAAGACTGTATTGGAAGGATACATAATGGGAAAAAGAAAAGAGGAAGACCAAAACGAAGATGGCTGCATCGTTGACGATCTGCAAATGGATACAGCAGTGGCAGGCCATCTTGCTCACAACCGAGAGCCCTACAGTCCGCAAGGGACATGCAAATGAATGAATGAATGACATCCACTGGCAGAGTACTTTTTCTCTTAAAATTGAGATTTACTCTCCTTCCACGTGACCCTCAAAATCCAAGCAGAAAGCAGTACCAAGTTCATGCTAATTTGTTCAGAGCCGACATTCCAGCCGTGACCATCATGGTAATTCCGGTAATATTACTTGGCAGGAATGTTGTATGTGAGCAAAATAAACTAAGGGGATTTACTGCTCAGCACTTTAATAGGAGGAACAACAACATCAGCAATTTGGATCGTGGCTGCTGTAGCTTTGTCTCAGCTGTTTATATACGTTTTTATCTTGTTTGTTCAGTGATTATGAAGCTCCCTGATGTAGACACATTCTAGAAAATTAGAAAAGAAATTTTATATAGGCATTAAATAAGAGAGAGAGAGAGAGAGAAAGAGAGTCAGACAGACATTGAGAGACAGAACGAGAGAGAAAGTGGCAGAGAGAGGCAGACGTTGAAAAACAGAGAGAGTGAGGCAGAGAAAGACAGAGACAGACACTCAGATACAGAAAGAGACAGACAATGAGAGACGAAGAGACGCGCAAAACGAGAGATACAGACAGGGAGAGAGAGACAGGGAGAGACAGAGAGGCAAAAAAAGAGACAAAGAGGTACAGGCAGAGAGAGAGAGAGAGAGAGACAGAGAGGCATACAGTGAGTGATAAAATGAGAAACAGAAAGACAAAGACAGAGAGGGACATATAGTGAGAGACGAAATGAGAGACAGAGAGACAGGTAAAGACAGAGAGAGACATACACACAGAGCCAGAAAGAGACGGAGAGAAAAGAAGAGATAAAGATAGACAGAGAGAGACAGGCAGAAAAAGATGGAGAGAAACAGAGAGAGAGAGAGAGAAGGTGAGAAACAACCACATCCGATCCATCATAGTAACAACACTGAACTTCCGGTAGCTCTGAGACAGAGACAGAGAAAACTAGTCTCGTCACGTGATAAAAACGAATCTTTATTCATCTGCCACCAAACTTACAAATGCAGGACCAGGAATCAGACATAACGGGGCAACCCAGAAGAGGATGGATGGAGAAAGTAATGGACACTTTGAAGAGGACTGGTGTGACAAGATGCCACGACTCGTCACCAGCTTCTATAGTTATAAGGATGCCAGTGGTCAAACTATCTGCAGCACGTTAACACCACACGGAAGAAGAAGAAAAAGAAGAAGAAGAAGAAGAAAAGAAGAAGAAGAAGATAAAGAAGAAGGAGAAGAAGATAAAGAAAAAGAAGAAGATAAAGAAGGAGAAGAAGATAAAGAAGAAGAAGATAAAGAAGAAGAAGAAAAGAAGAAAATCGATGAGCATGGAGTAATCATTGTGTTTTTATCCACAACTCTGCCTAGCTCCCCCCCCCCCACCACTACCACCACCACCACCATCATCATCATCATCAAGTGCCGCGCCGACTGGCGTTGGCTATTATGCTTCTCCAGACTACACGATCCTTCATGCAGGCCATCAGCTCAGTTGGTGATCTCCTCTCACACCATCCCGTCAGACTGTCCAGTATCATTTCTCTTGGTCTTCCTCTTGATCTTCTTCCTTCTGTTTTTCCTGTTGTTATAATATTTTCAATGCCGCCTCTTCTCATTGCATGTCCTATGAAAGTAAATTGTCTCTCTCTTATCTTTTTTTGACAAGCTTTTTTGTCTCTCCAGCTCTTCTCATACATTCTTCATTAGTTATTTTTGCTGTCCAGGGATTCGCAACATTCTTCTAATAAACCACATTTCTGCTGCTTCCAATGATTTTTGTGCAGACTTGCCTATTGTCCATGATTCACTTCCATATAACAAGATAGGGTCAATATAAAAAAAAAGGTAAAGGTAATCCTGTTATGCCTTAGAGGCACATAAGAATACTGTGCTAGTGCCCATATTTTCCTTGACCTGTCAGCACACTAGAGGGTGATATAGTCAGTATCACTCCTGGCCGCCCTTCATTGCCCAACTCCAGAAGAAGTCGGGTACCTATTTTTACAGTTGGGTGACTGGGGGTGCCCTCGGCCGGATTCGAACCCCGATCTTCGCCAGTGCACTAATCACTTAGCCACACATTAAAACAAGGGAACCCATCCCAGCTCACCCCGCCACCCCCCGGATAAACGCATCTCCTGGAACCCTTCTCTCCACACTAGACCCCCCCCCCCTTTCATTACCACTCCTCAAGTCTCTCTCCTTGGACCTGTTGTTGGACGCTAAAAAGACTTTCACCAGCTAGATCACTTTCGCCATGGCACATGATAATAGTGACCCGGGGAAGGAGGAAGACCTTCTTTCGCAGGCCTGTTAACTCGCGAAAATAGGTCACAGTTTATTGCGGGCATAACACCCCTACTCGCCAGAAGGGGGGTGGGAAAGACCTGGTGTTTGCTGGGAACTCGAGAACACGTGCGAGTTGTCACAGCATGGGTGTGTGGGTGTGTGTGAGAAGAGATGTGGCGCATGTGGTGGCTGACATGTGGTTCGCGCGGAAGCGCTACTGTGTGTTACGTGGAAGACAACATTGATGTACTGTCCTGTACGTGTTTTATACTTCGCGTTAGCGCAGTAAAACTGAAGTAAACCAGCAGTAAAACTGAAGTAAAGCAGCAGTAAAACTGGGAATAATTAAACTTTTAACAAGCCAATAGTGTAATATTTCGACTCAATGTCTTCACCAGGCAACACTGGAAAACTGAAAGACACGTGGTAAGAGCAGATGATATAAATGAATGAAGGAAACACTGCAGTGTAAATATATCCATGCGCCCATGACGGCAGTTTGGGGACCGACCATTTGGCCGTATGTCAGCCACTAAAGAGAGGATATCATACACTAGGTATAACATGTTACAAGATTAATAAACTTGTTTACCTTCACTTTAAAATAATAACAGAATGCAAGTTAGCACAGTAAGTATGTGGAAAATAATAACAAAATATGAACCACACAACATTAAAATAACGAATTATGTTGTAACAACTTTTAAATGACGTGGCTGGCAACGCCACTGTAATCGATACACATAATATGTACGGCCTCAGCGGCCTATAACGTCTAGGAGTGGCCATTTCCAGAATATTTACTGATTTCTGCTCGCAAGGTAGTCCGCCAATTTTTCCTGTCTTCAGCGAATCTTTCAACCTCATCAAGGGATTTTATGCCTGTTAATTTGGCCTCTCTTAACAATGTCCTCTTCGGAGTTTCACGCGGTCTGCCTCTTTTTCTTCGCCCTGTTGTGTTCCACCTGATAGCTTGTTTTGGGATTCTCTGATTATTTCTTCTCATCAAGTGACCAACATATGTCCATCTCCTTTTCCTGATCACCCATGAGACTGGTTGTTGTTCAGCCATCTGTCTTATCTCTGCATTGTTCTTGAATTCGTTCCACTTGATGCCGAGTATTTTCCTTAGGCATTTGTTTTCAAAAGAGTCTAATTTCTTGTCTATTTCTTTAGTTGTTTTCCAGCTTTCGCATGCATAAATGTGGGTGGGTATTACATTTGCATGGAATCTCGGCAAGTCAAATCTTATCAGGCGTAAGTCGGTCGAACTAAGACGGTGCGTGACTTCATTGTAAGAAATGAATTGTAACCTGGTTTCTAGATTCCGTGCTGGGCTTGAAGACAACAATCATCTAGAAGTTTTCAACGTGAAAGTCTGCAGTGCTGCCTGCTCCACGGAATTCGTTACATACTATCTGTGTCAAGGACTGACTGTAATTTTTTAATGTTTTGTGACATGAGAGATTAGGCAGTGCGGTGGTTAGTACCCAGCCGATAATACATTCAAAATCAAACCTCGCTGGCCTGAAATGAGAGACATGGCCAGAGGACACAAGCTTGAGGCAAAAGCTTTGGGGCTCTTCTCAGCATCTGGAGGGGACTGGGAGCTTTGCCATGTCGACAGGGATCAGGATCTGATGTGACCAATAACCTCGAATGCAGAAAGAAGAAGAAGAGAATAAGAAGAACTACGAGATGACATGAGGCTTATATTAAGGTTGCATTGTGGTTTAATATTGTATCCTCCTTTCTATCTTAATGCGAAAAAAACTAAATTGATGACAACTGACAAAACAAACAAGGCAGCTGAAATATGTATCAACGGAGAAAAACTGGAAGAGATGGAGAGTTTTGAATATCTTGGATCATTACTAACTAATAATGGAGACACAATGAGGGAAATTAAAAGGAGAACATCTGTCGCTCTTCAGAAAAAAAGTAAAACAAAAAGAAGATGTGGAAAGGAACAGGCAGAACTACAAAAATAAGATTTTAAAGAGCATGCATCTTTCCCATCGCAACATATGCATATGAGACCTGGACACTTAACCAAATAGCTGAGAAATACATAAATGCCTTTGAATGTAAATGCTACAGAAGAGTTCTTCAAATGTCATGGACACAAAAAAAGAACAAATATATCCATACTACAAAACATAATATTCAAGAAGGCTGGCTAGTAAATAGGATTAAACAGAGATAACTTAAATATTTTGGACATATTAAACGTCATGGTAATCTAGAGAAGACCGTCTTGGAAGGGTGCATAATGGGAAAAAGAAAGAGAGGAAGACCAAGGCAAAGATGGCTGCAAGACGTCGTTGATAATCTGCAAATGGATGCATCAGCAGCAGGGCATCGTGCTTACAACCGAGAGATCTATAGGAGAGCTGTTACGGAGGCAAAGTTCCACAAAAGGCATGCAAGTGACTGAGACTCTACTTTAAAATCCGGATATCGGAAGATAAGAACAAAACGAGAAAGGACTTTTGTTGTTGTTGTTGTAAAGTTTATGAAGGATAAGAGACAGTGTTAAAGAAATTACAGCGCTGAATACTTTTTTGTTAAGAAAAGAATTAAAGCAACCTCTGTAGGCTGCAATTTATAGTACAATGTATAGTTCCAAATAATCCAGCACTATGTTATTACATGCTAGAACGCACTAACAAAACTCAAGTTCCAAGTTCTTTTTGCACTATTTTTCCAGTGCACCACAGTAAAAAAATAAGAAATGAGAGACAATGTACTTTCATAAGACATGCAATGAGAAGAAAGGTGTGGGGGGAAGGTATTGAAAATATTATAACAACAGGAAAAATAGAGGGAAGAAGACCCAGGGGAAGACCCGAGAGAAACGATACTGGACACTCTGACGAGATGGTGTGAGAGACTCACCAACTGAGCTGATGGCCTGCATGAAAGATCTGGTACTCTGGAGAAGCATAATAGCCAACGTCAATCGGCACGGCACATGATGATGATGATGATGACCGCAGTGTAAATCACTTCCAATGTTTCTTTTCTTGAAAAATGTGGACCTGAAAAAATTAATTGAAACTTTCTGTGTAAAACATTGTTTATTTGTTGTTGTTGCTGCTGTTGCTGTTGTTGTTGTTGTTGTTGTCAAGGTAGCAGCATACGTTTTGCAGGATATACATACATGCGTGTATGTTCCTATTTCAAACTGGATACACGCGAGGGATGGAATTTAAGCTACGGAATTTCTGTGTCATGACCTCCTTTCCTTCCCAGCCATGGCAATTTCAGCCCCATTAAGGACTCGGCGAATGTAACAGCTTTTTTGTTCTTTTTAAAGAGCTGTAAGATGACCGACTGGATAGTATGTTGTTGTTGCTCTTGGTCTAGGCGGCTGCTCGCCCTACCGGGGTCCTTAGTTTCAGTCCAAGGAATCCTCTTGTCACTCTTCTTTCTCCCATGTCCAAAGTACCTTCTTCTTCTTCTTCTTTCCGAGCGATTAAAGCCTATTGCTGCAGATAAAGTCCGCCTCCATTCCTCTCTATTCCTAATCTTCGCTCTCCAGTTGGTGACACCATTTTCTTTTATATCCTCTTCTATGTTGTCTTTCCACCTCTGTCTTAGTCTACAATTTGGTCTTGTTTCCCTCATCTCTTGTGCATATATCATTTTCATTTGTCTGTTCTCTTCCATTCTTTCTACATGCCCCAGCCAGCATAGTCTATTCAGTTTCAAGACATGTATACTTCATTGAGATTTAAATAAGCTGTTCAGTCCACTGTTGGAATTCTTTATGGGCCCAAAGATTCTTCTCAGGATCTTGTTCTCAAAGATCTGCAATTGTTCATCTTTCTTTACTGTACTCCATGTTTCTGATCCCTATAGTTTTGTAGATTATTTTGATGTTTTGGGACAGGATTTTGGATTTTAACAGGTGTTGCAAGGCGAAGTATATTTTATTCCCTATCTGTACTCTGCTTTAAATTTCCTTGCTTATTATGTTGCTTCTGCTGTAAGTTGTGTTTAGATATTTGTATGTTTCTGCTTTCCTAATAATCATTTCTCCAACATTTATATAATCTGGATCATTCTGTCTCTGGTCTCTTGATATCTTCTTATACTCTGTCTTATCTTTGTTAATGGTCAAGCCCACTTTTAGTGCCACATCTCTCAGGTGTATGCAGGTATTGATGACTTCTTGCATAGTTTCCCCCACCAGGTCGACGTCGTCAGCGTATCCAAGTATTTTAGCTTGTTCTCTTGTACTGCTTTCTTCTTTCGCTTTTCTGATGACCTTTTTCTAGTACTAGGTTGAATAATAATGGAGATAATGTATCACTTTGTTTTAAACCAGTTCTTATATGGAAGAGTTCTGACTTTCTTCCTTTATACATTACTATATTTTGTGCATCCTCCATGCATATTCTGGTCAGACTAATTAATTTGTTGGATATCTCAAATTCTTTCATAATTTTCTATATGCTGCTTCTGTCTATGCTGTCATAGGCTTTCTTAAAGTCAGTGTAGATATTATGTACTTCTTTTCCATATTCCTAGTGTTTTTCTGCTCGTTAACATAAGTAAACTATTTCGTCTATGGTTGATCTATTCTTCCTAAAACCTGCTTGATAGTCTGCCAGTATGTTCTCGCTGTATGGTTTTAATCTATTTAAAAGTATAATAGATAGTATTTTGTAGCTTGTTTGTAGTAAGGATATTCCTCTGTAGTTTTCACACTTGCTCTTATCGTCTTTTTTTTAAATCCTGGGATCAGTAATAATTCTCTCCACTCACTAGGGAGTTTTTCTTCTCTCCATATTTGTTGTATGAGTGGACATATCTGTTCATGTAGATTTAGACTCCTTCCGTAATCAGTTTTACAGCAATTCCATCTGAACCTGTTGCTTTGTTGTTTCGTAGAAACATGATACTGTAGATGACTTCTTCTAAGTCTGGTTCCTGTATTTCAGGTTCACAAGTCTGTATTTCTTCGCATGGTAATGTGCTTACATGCTCTTCACAGTTTAATAGTGTTTCGAAATATTATTTCCATCTAATACAGATTTTCTCTTCATTATTTATTTATGTTTCCATTACTATCCTTCAAGCTCTGCAGAGGTTGTTTATACCCTTGCTTTACTGTTCACAGTTCCTTATAGAATTCCCTGCTTTTCTTATTCTGATGGCATGTCTGCATCTCGCTTACCATGTCCTTCATATATTGTCGTTTTTGTTGACGAGCAACTTTTTGAGTTTCTTTACATTGTGTATGGTACTTCTCCTCATTTGTTTTGTTGTTCATGTCATTCAACCATATCTGTCTCGCTGTTCTTTTCTTTATGACTTCCTCTCTGCAGACTTCATCGAACCAGTTCTTTTTTTTTTTTTTAGTTATGGTCTTGACTCCCAGGCATTCTTCCGCTGTGTTCTTTATAATGATTTTTATATCTTCCCATCTGTCTCCAATGTTTTTATTTTCTTCTTTCCCTCTTGTGTTTATCTTATGGTTTAGCTCTTTTCTGAATTTTTCTTTACTTTCTTATTTTTTTTTCTAAGCATCTCTACTTTAAAAAAAGTGTTTTGTCTACTAATTTTCGAAAAACTGCCCATACAGCACAGCACTAAATCACTCTTCTGTGTGAAGTCTTCATTGTTTCTCATTTGAAAAAGTTTTGACAAAACTAGCAGAGATTTCTGAAAATCAATACACAATGCTGAATGTGGGTTTAACGTGCATGAACAATCAAAAGAGTATTTTACAAATGCTTGCATACGCATGATTAAATGTATCCATACACAAGTGCCTAGAATTTCTGCTTAATCCGGGTCGCTCCATTGATTGTTGTGAATAGCAACTCTGGCGAGGCACAGCAGTTATAAGAGCCACTGTTTGTAAGACAATGCCCCGAAGTACGCGTGGGCTTCTCTGACTGCGTGTGTGTGTGTGTGTAAGGCAGTTAGTGTACCTTCAGTTCCATGTAAGTGATCGGATGGTAGAGAAAATGTGTTAACTGGACTCTTCGGTTGTGGTCATGCATGTTGCAACTACAGGAGCACCCTCCATGTAGCACAGTCGAAAGCAGGTATCAATACTCGTTGATCAGAACGACGAAGACTAATGATAAACAAAAACTGCCACGAAAAATGCTAACACTGACAATGACAGGCGACGATACTTCTCTCAGCCATGCCCTAGCTTGACATCACGTAGACAAATAAGGCCATCATCACAGCAACAGCCATCTTCTTCGGTGGAAAAGCCAGTTCGTGTTCTTTGCAGCAGGTGCCGTCAAGATGTTGAGACACACAAGCTCCGACAATTAAGTAAAGAGACTAATTACATTAAAAAAAAATAAACAACAGCTGAAGATATACCTTGTATTTTATTCAAATTAAGCCCCGTGTGCATTGATACAGTGAGTGGCACGATCTAACAAACACTGGAACGACCTCTGCAGTTCTTCTGTTGGTATGACCCTTAAACTCGATGTTACGGCCATTTGGATGTCATCAGTATCGTCAGAGAAGCGTCCTTTCAATGGTAACTTTAATTTGAGAATATAAAATAATCACAGGGAGAATAATCTAGGGAATAGGGTGGATGGTGGAGAACACACGCTAGTTTTTTGGTCAAAAATTCCCCTACAAGTACATCCCGCTGAGCCGGTGCATTATCACAAAGAAGAAAAAAACTGCCAGGTGTTGAATACTCGTGTCGGAATATGATAATCCTTTTCAATAGGCGTTCAAAGTACTTAAATAAACTGTGGTAGTGACAGTTTGTTCCTCTGGAATAAATTCTTTGTGAATAGCTCCTTTGCTGTCATAGAAGCATACAAACATTGTCTTATATTTCGATTTTTGAAGAATTTTCTTTTCCTTTCGATGATGATGATGACTTCTACCGAGCACTTTGGCGTTTAGTTGTGTGATCGTAGCGGAAAATCCATGTTTCGTTCTCTGCAACAATCAAATTTAAGAAATGTTTATTTCTGCGACACGTTTTGATGATGTACTCATGATGTACTCAACACGCTGATGTTTTTTGTCATCAGACAACGAATGTGGTACAAACCGGCAGGCAACTTTTTTCTTGCCCATATCTTCCACTAAATTGTTACAAATGGTCTCTTGGTTAACACCATATTCATCTGCCATCATCCTCACATTCAAACACCGATCTTCTTCATCCGTTCTCTGACTTTTGCAATGAGTTCCTCAATACGAACAGACATTGGGCGTCCATATCTAGTTGCATTTGTAATCGCTTCCACGCCACTTTTGAATCGCGAAGACCACCTGAATATCTGTGCACGAGATAAACAATTATCCCCATAAACTTGTCGCATTAATTCAACTGTGTAAATGGCACTTTTTCCGAGTTTTAAACAGAATTTAATGTTAGCCTTTTGCTCCATGCTGATTACGTAACAGTGCGCCTCTGACCAGGTCAACAAAATGGCGGCTTGTTTGTCGTCTGCTTATCGGGCGGCGATGAAAAGTTGCTAGATCATAGATGAAGGTTGTCTTCATAGATGGCATTTTTGTCTTGGCCATAGCAAAATCAGTCTCATTACTTAATTTCGGATCTTGTAGTCCCGTGTCTGTTTGGAAGCGTGTTATGGCATCTTTTTTTTCTTTCCAAATCCCCGATTCAGCTAAAAAACGGGAGGCCCGGGGGGGGGGGTGTAGTACTTCTTTAACAGACTCCACCCCCATGGGTGTGGAAGGGGGAATTTTCCAAATGATGAATTTAAGATAACTATCGGCTAGTCTTACTGGAAGTATTTTATGCCGGAAGTATTTTACAGCGCGTGCGTTGTACCATGAATTTTTTTTTTTTTTTACTCTACCTCATGATTTTGAGAAACACATAAATGCCTTTGAATGTAAATGCTACAGAAGAGTTCTTCAAATATTATGGACACAAACAAGAACAAATATATCCATACTACAAGAACTTAACATTAAAGAAGGTTGGCTAGTAAAGAGGATTAAAGAGAGAAAACTGAAATATTTTGGACACATTAAACGTCGTGATAATTTAGAGAAGTCCATCATGGGAGAGTACATTATGGGGAAAAAAAAGAAAGAGAGGAGGACCAAGGCGAAGATGGCTGCAACACATCGTTGATAATCTGCAGATGGATGCATCAGCAGCAGGGGATCTTGCTTACAACCGAGAGGCCTACAGGAGAGCTGTTAGGGAGGCAAAGTTCCGCAGGGGGCATGTAAATGATTGACTGAGCTCAGAATATGTGGAAATAGTTTCTGTGTCAGCTTGACCATTTTGTGCCATTCACGCACTAATGGATGGACAGAGAGTTGCATGTATGTCAGCAGATAATCTAGATTCTGCATATAAATGAAGTCAGCAATCTTCAGCCGTCTCTCTCTGTCTCTGTCTCTCTCTCTGTCTCTCTCTCAAGGATACGTCTCAGGTAGACAAAAATAAAACATCTCTCTATCTCTCTCTCTGTCTCTCTCTCTGTCTCTCTCTGTCTCTCTCTGTCTGTCTCTCTCTGTCTCTCTCTCTGTCTCTCTCTGTCTCTCTCTGTCTCCCTCTGTCTCTCTCTCCGTCTCTCTCTGTCTTTCTCTTTCTCTCTGTCTCTCTCTGTCTCTCTCTCTGTCTCTCTCTATCTCTCTCTCTGTCTCTCTCTCTGTCTCTCTCTGTCTCTCTCTCCGTCTCTCTCTGTCTTTCTCTTTCTCTGTGTCTCTCTCTGTCTCTCTCTGTCTCTCTCTGTCTCTCTGTCTCTCTCTCTCTCTGTGTCTCTCTCTGTCTCTCTCTGTGTCTCTCTCTCTGTCTCTCTCTCTGTCTCTCTCTGTCTCTCTCTGTCTGTCTCTCTCTCTGTCTCTCTCTGTCTCTCTCTCCCTGTCTCTCTCTCTGTCTTTCTCTCTCTCTGTCTCTCTCTCTCTCTGAACCTTAACTGCCCAGGGCACACAATTCCTTCATCAAGGATACGTCTCAGGTAGGCAAAAATAAAAGATCTCTCTCTCTCTTTATCTCTCTCTCTCCCTCTCTCTCTCTCTCTGAACCTTAAGTGCCCAAGGCACACGGAGCTTCCGCAATGGTTTTCCACAAATGCCTGTCCTTTGCCTTTTTTTCTACTCTTGCCCAGGTGAGCCCTCTATTGCTCAACATCCTTTCTGTTGTTCTTCCCCATGTCTCTTTTGGTCTACCCTTACTTCTGTTCCCCTGTGGTGTCCATCTTAGTGCTGTCTTTTATAGTGAGGTGTCAGTCATTCGGAGCACATGTCCCAAACATCGCCAGCGTCTTTCCTCAGTTATTACTGTCAGTGGTTTCATCTGCATTTCTGCCAACAAGATGTTATTTATTATGGTGTTTGGCCAAAATATTTTTCTAATTCTTCGTAAACATTTAGTCTGGAAAGAATTCAACTTGTTTTCTATGGTTTTGGTAATATTCCAGCATTCATTTCTATAGAGTAGTACACTTAGAACATTACTCTTAAATATCTTGATGTTCGTCTGCATGCTTAGTTTTTTTTAAAATTTCCATATAGTCTGCAGCATTGCAAAAGCCTGGTTTGCTCTAGTAAGTCAGGTGTTGATGTCCTCTGTGCTGTCTCCATTTTCTACTACTCTGCTGCCAAGGTATACAAATTCGTTGACCTTCTTCACTAGCTTGCTATCTACTCTGAGTACATTTCTGTTGTTCACATTTTGCTTCATTAACTTTGTTGTTTGCATTTTGAGTTAGCTTGTTTATTTTCAGGCATCCATCATACGCCTTTTACTCTTCAAGTTTCTCACTCAACTGACTGCTTTCTTGACTTAAATTGTCGCCCCCTCCCCCCGCCCCATATTTTGATAATGGGCTCTCATGACGTAATGATCGATGCTCTACTTTTTAAACGTCTTTGTCCGTTCGTTAACTTTTGTAGCAAAACTACAACCCATAGTACTACAGGCTGCTTCACTCTTCCATTTACAGTTCCCCAGTGTACCTAACAAAGCTGCTTCGGTTTCGGATGATGAATAGAAGGACAGAATAGTTTGACCTTAGAGCGATAGAAGACTTTGATGGAGATCAAAAGTTCTTCGTTTGTGGTCAAGCTGTCGAAGCTTATTATTTACCTGTACGTTCTTGGATGTATTATCAACATCTGCTCTCTCTCTCTCTTTCTCTCTCTCTCCTCTCTTTTGTGTTTCTGTCTGTCTGTCTGTCTGTCTCTGTCTATCTCTCTGTCCGTCGTCTGTCTGTCTCTCATGTTTGTCTCTCTCTCTCTCTCTCTTTCTCTGCCTGCCTGTCTGCCTCTCTCCGTTTCCCTTGTCTGTCTCTGTCTCTCTCTGTCTGCCCCTCTCTGTCTCTCTTGTCTGTCTCTGTCTCCCTCACTGTTAGTATCTTCCTCATTTCTTCATATATATATATATATGTCTATAACTTTTAAGAAAATGAGTATGTACCTAGTCAGAGGTGTGGAAGAGATAGTGAAATGTTTAAAGAAATGAAGACATTGACGAGAAATGTCACACCTAAGCTAAATGTAATTTGTGATGAGATGGGGAATACCCTGACAGAGACAGAGGAAATTCTGGAAAGATGGAAGGAATATTGCAAAAGAATGTATGAAACAACCGACTGTGGAAGCAGAAATCAACAGTGTGAATTATTATTGGAGGAGAAAGAACCCGAACCGACAATGGAAGAAGTTTTATGGGCAATAAAGAATCTGAAAAATGGTAAATCACCAGGATGTGATGAGATAACCGCTGAATTTATTAAAGCAGGAGGAAAGGAGTGTGCAACAATCTATCATGCACTATGTAAAAAGATATGGCATTCAGGTATTTGGCCAAAAGAATGGAAAAGAACTGTATTCATACCACTGCCAAAAAAGGGTAACCTGAAATTATGCACCAACTACAGAACTGTTGCCCTGATTAGTCATGCCAGTAAAATTCTGTTAAAAATCATAATGGGTAGACTTCGAAAGAAAATAGAAGAAGAAGTCCAAGCTGGCTTCAGGCAAGGAAGAGGATCAAGAGATCATATATTCAATCTAAGATTAATAATAGAGAAATGCAGGGAGTTTAATGTGAATCTATATTTATCCTTTATAGACTACTCAAAGGCATTTGATTGTGTACAACACCAGAAACTTTGGGAAATAATGGAAAAAATGGGATTTCCAACACATTTGATACAATTAACATCACTGCTGTATTTAGACCAACAAGCAGCAGTAAGAATAAATGGTGAAACAACAAGTTGGTTTGACATAAAACAAGGGGTCCGTCAGGGGTGCATATTGTCACCCTACTTATTTAACTTGTATACTGAAAATATAATGAGGAATGTTAGAGAAGATGTAGACAAAGAATATTACGATGCCATAACAGTTGGAGGTTATGAAATACCAGAGATTAGATATGCTGATGACACAGTATTGCTGTCCACAACACAAGAAGGAATGGAAAAACTAATTATGTCAGTCCGCAAGAACAGCGAAGAGCAGAACCTCTATCTTAATGCAAAGAAAACTAAAGTGATGACAACTGACAAAACAAACAAGGCAACTGAAATATGTATCAATGAGGAAAAACTGGAAGAAGTGGAGAGTTTTGAATATCTTGGATCACTACTAACTAATAATGGAGATACAATGAGGGAAATTAAAAGGAGGACACCTATTGCTCTTCAGAAAGTAAAACAAATAAAGAATCTGTGGAGAGGAGCAGACAGAACCACAAAAATAAGATTTTTAAGGACATGCATCTTTCCTATCGCAACATATGCCTGTGAGACCTGGACACTTAACAAAACAGCTGAGAAGCACATAAATGCCTTTGAATGTAAATGCTATAGAAGAGTTCTCCAAATATCGTGGACACAAAAAAGAACAAATATATCTATACTACAAGAGCTTAATATTGAAGAAGGCTGGCTAGTGAAGAGGATTAAAGAGAGAAAACTTAAATATTTTGGCCACATTAAACGTCATGATAATTTAGAGAAGACCGTATTGGAAGGATACATAATGGGAAAAAGAAAAAGAGGAAGACCGAAACGAAGATGGCTGCAAGACATCGTTGATGATCTGGAAATGGATGCAGCAGCAGCAGGCCATCTTGCTCACAACCGAGAGGCCTACAGGAGTGCTGTTTGGGAGGCAAAGTTCCGCAAGGGACATGCAAAGGAATGAAATGAACCTAGCATGAAATGGAAACACGGAGGAGATGTGGTTTTATACAAGAAGAAGAAGGAAGAAGTAGAAGAAGACGACGAAGAAGAAGTGATCGCCTTAACCAACAGTTAATTTACCGACTGAAAAAAAGAGAAAAACCGAAACTTCTAGAGCTGGTCGGTTACTCTAAGTGGTTTATATTATTTTTTTTAAAAATCTGGTTTAAAATAACAACTAGCGAAATCGGTTGGAGGATGATCAAGCCAGCAGGATGATTATGATGATGGTGATGATGATGATGATGCTTAATTTGTGATGAGAATAATCACCCAGTTTTAACTTTGGTTCAGCACGAGAGCATTATGTAAAGATTAAATCTCGCCACAAATAAGGTTAACAAATATTCACTCTGTTTAATCTTCTTCACGTCGAGCCAGTTTTGTTTTATGGATGTGAAGCATGGTCTATGAATAAGAGAGTACAGCGAGAAATGGAGGCCATGGAGATGTGGTTTATAAGAAGGATATTGAAGGTACCATGGACAGCTAAGAAAACCAACGAAGAGGTCTTAAAAGAGGCTGGAATTAAAAGGCAAATTACAGCAAAGATCAGAGATTTGTAGGGCTTTTCTGAGAAGAGGAAAATTGGAACACATTGTGGCAACTGGAAAAAAGTTGAAGGAAGAAGAGACAGAGGAAAACAGAGAGAGAAGTTACTGGATGGGCTGTCAGTGTGGCTAGGAAGAAAGTCACCGGCTGATCTCATAATCAAGTCTAAAGACAGAGAATTGTGGAGAGAAATGATCGCCTGCGCCACGCGGCATGGCACTTGATTGATTGATTGAATGTTTAATCCCCACTGATGTATGTTTGTAAAGGTTTATTTTTATACTAGAAACAAAAGTATAAGGTACCGAATGTTGTATTGAAATACAGACACAATTTCACCGGTTAAGAAAAATCCTACGACGATCAGTGCTTACCGTTTTGTACCCCATAATGATCTTCCTGGAACTGCGAGCTGGTGTTCTTTTGCAGCCGATGCTGTGAAGGTATTGAGGCACAGCATCGTGTCGGATAGGGAACTGGTTACGGCAGCTATCTTTTCAGTCCCTTAGTACAGCTAGAATGCGGGAGGGTGTGCAGTACTGCTTTAGCAGACTCCGCCACCTTAAGGACTGCGGCAGTCCTTGTCCCGTTAGCTATGAGGTACCAACGGAGAGGTGTGACAGGGTCTTGGTCAGCTATGGGTCGCTAACCCTGATGCTAGCATGTCAGCTGTGGGCTTCTGGCTGCCAGAACGGACAAAGCCTTATTTCCCAACAACTGCATGTATGTGATCGAAAAATGAACATATCCACCTTTTTTTCCCCTAAATTTATATTTGTTTTACTCTTTATATTTTTTAGTTACATATTTCACTCTTAACATGCATTTGAAATTTACTTGCAGCATGTACTGCTTGTAGCAAAGAAGGGGACACAAATAACAGCTAAGGGAGAGAATGCTGGTAGCTTTAAAATTAGGTTTATGTATTCAAGACAAATAGGAGTAGACAAATATGTTGATAGAATGCCATAAGAAATAGCATCTCGCTGACAGAAATGAAGATGAAGCCATTGACTTCGATTATTGTGGAAAGACGTTGGCAACGGCTGGAGCATGTACTCCGGTTGACTAGTAACTCATTACCAAATAAAATATCACCGAAATGGATACCTCAGGGGAAGAGGAGTAAGGAGGTGGAGGGAGACAACAGAGAGGATGCCGAGCAATGGAGGGTTCACCTGGGCAAGCGCAGAAAACAAGGCGAAGGACAAGGGCTTGTGGAAAACCCTCGTGGAAGCCTCGTGTGTCTTGGCCACCGATCTTTGATTCAACTTTCGCACAGGTGACAAGTCTAGATTCACGCCCTTGAACTTCCAGTGACCTGATAGAGAAACATTCCTGGGGTGGCCGTGTTCGCTTCTCGTAAAACTTTAGGAGTTCGATTAACTTCCCTCCGGGGCAGAAAGGAGTCAGGAACATCGATGAGCCTTCGAGACTCTATATTGACCTTGACAGGGTAACGGCTTGCACCCTCTTCAGAACACTGTTTATAAACATTCGCCTAGAGCAGTACCCAGTACCTGTGACATCTGTATTCTATGGAATCTGTCTTTGTATATAACAACAGGTAGTGGCTATCTGTAATGTAATGAGTGGTCTAATTCTCTAACTTGAATTGTAAATGATTAGCTTCTATGACAAAAGTAAAAATCCCCGTTTCCATGTCAATGAAGCATATTAGGAATACGGCGTTAGGTTCGTATTACCTAGAACTTTGGCACGTGAAAGTGTAATGTTGTCAGTATGACGCCTGACCGCATTTACCTTCCCAGATTTCTCAGGTACCCGTATTTAGAGGCTGGGTTGACTCCAGAAACGTTTTAGTATAGTGGTCCCATACTGGGGCTTGAACCCGGTACTACCAGATTAGTAAACCGAGCACCTAACCACTGAGCCAAACCAGGCCACCGACAGACCTCCATGCATTAATGTGTAAAGATGTACCACATATCACTAACATTTATAATTGCATTGGAAAGTACTTAATCCTTCTTTGCGGTGAAATGGATATGTCGGAATCATTTATGAAGTAGACTAATCTGTTACGGTAAAGTTTCAGTCAGTCATTTGCATTTCCATTACGGAACTGCCTCCCTAACAGCACTCCTGTAGGCCTCTCGGTTGTAATCAAGATGTCCTGCTGCTGATGCATCCATTTGCAGATTATAAACGATATCCTACAACCATCTTCGCCTTGGTCTTCCTCTCTTTCTTGTTCCTGTTACGTATCTTCCAAGACGGTCTTCTCTCAATTATCATGACGTTTAATGTGTCCAAAATATTTAAGTTTTCTCCGTTTAATCTTCTTTACTAGCCAACGTTCTTCAATATTAAGTTCTTGTAGTATGGATATATTTCACTCTTAACATGCATTTGAAATTTACTTGCAGCATGTACTGCTTGTAGCAAAGAAGGGGACACAAATAACAGCTAAGGGAGAGAATGCTGGTAGCTTTAAAATTAGGTTTATGTATTCAAGACAAATAGGAGTAGACAAATATGTTGATAGAATGCCATAAGAAATAGCATCTCGCTGACAGAAATGAAGATGAAGCCATTGACTTCGATTATTGTGGAAAGACGTTGGCAACGGCTGGAGCATGTACTCCGGTTGACTAGTAACTCATTACCAAATAAAATATCACCGAAATGGATACCTCAGGGGAAGAGGAGTAAGGAGGTGGAGGGAGACAACAGAGAGGATGCCGAGCAATGGAGGGTTCACCTGGGCAAGCGCAGAAAACAAGGCGAAGGACAAGGGCTTGTGGAAAACCCTCGTGGAAGCCTCGTGTGTCTTGGCCACCGATCTTTGATTCAACTTTCGCACAGGTGACAAGTCTAGATTCACGCCCTTGAACTTCCAGTGACCTGATAGAGAAACATTCCTGGGGTGGCCGTGTTCGCTTCTCGTAAAACTTTAGGAGTTCGATTAACTTCCCTCCGGGGCAGAAAGGAGTCAGGAACATCGATGAGCCTTCGAGACTCTATATTGACCTTGACAGGGGTAACGGCTTGCACCCTCTTCAGAACACTGTTTATAAACATTCGCCTGTGACATCTGTATTCTATGGAATCTGTCTTTGTATATAACAACAGGTAGTGGCTATCTGTAATGTAATGAGTGGTCTAATTCTCTAACTTGAATTGTAAATGATTAGCTTCTATGACAAAAGTAAAAATCCCCGTTTCCATGTCAATGAAGCATATTAGGAATACGGCGTTAGGTTCGTATTACCTAGAACTTTGGCACGTGAAAGTGTAATGTTGTCAGTATGACGCCTGACCGCATTTACCTTCCCAGATTTCTCAGGTACCCGTATTTAGAGGCTGGGTTGACTCCAGAAACGTTTTAGTATAGTGGTCCCATACTGGGGCTTGAACCCGGTACTACCAGATTAGTAAACCGAGCACCTAACCACTGAGCCAAACCAGGCCGCCGACAGACCTCCATGCATTAATGTGTAAAGATGTACCACATATCACTAACATTTATAATTGCATTGGAAAGTACTTAATCCTTCTTTGCGGTGAAATGGATATGTCGGAATCATTTATGAAGTAGACTAATCTGTTACGGTAAAGTTTCAGTCAGTCATTTGCATTTCCATTACGGAACTGCCTCCCTAACAGCACTCCTGTAGGCCTCTCGGTTGTAATCAAGATGCCCTGCTGCTGATGCATCCATTTGCAGATTATAAACGATATCCTACAACCATCTTCGCCTTGGTCTTCCTCTCTTTCTTGTTCCTGTTACGTATCTTCCAAGACGGTCTTCTCTCAATTATCATGACGTTTAATGTGTCCAAAATATTTAAGTTTTCTCTGTTTAATCTTCTTTACTAGCCAACGTTCTTCAATATTAAGTTCTTGTAGTATGGATATATTTCTTCTTTTCTGTGTCCATGATATTTGAAGAACTCTTCTGTAGCATTTACATTCAAAGGCATTTATGTGCTTCTCAGCTGTTTTGTTAAGTGTCCAGATATCACAGGCATATGTTGCGATGGGAAAAATGCCTGCCCTTACTTTCAGTGCATTCTAATTTATAAAAGGGGAGACAAGCACGATTCAAAGCCCCTTAAAAGAAAAAAATATAAATAACAGCTGTTTTAATGGATAAGGAAATATGGTGCTACAGTAATGGAGAATAATACTATATCGCTAATACCACAATGGAGAATAAATCATACATTTAATGTACTGGAGATTAAATAACCCTGCTACACTAATGGAGAATAAATCACGCTATTACAAGAATAGAGAATAAATCAGGCTAATACAAAATAGAGAATACATAACGGTACTACAATAATAGAGAATAAGTCACGCTGCTACACTAATAGAGAATATGTCACGCTACTACAATAACAGAGAGTAAGTCACGCTATTTCAATAATAGAGAATAAGTGACACTAGTGCAGTGACAGAGAATAATTCACGCTTTTACAGTAATAGAGAATAAATCACGCCAATACAAAATAATGAATACATCACGGTTATACAGTAATAGGAACTAGAGAGACAGGCAGTTAGATAGATAGATAGATAGAGAAACATTCCTGGGGTGGCCGTGTTCGCTTCTCGTAAAACTTTAGGAGTTCGATTAACTTCCCTCCGGGGCAGAAAGGAGTCAGGAACATCGATGAGCCTTCGAGACTCTATATTGACCTTGACAGGGGTAACGGCTTGCACCCTCTTCAGAACACTGTTTATAAACATTCGCCTAGAGCAGTACCCAGTACCTGTGACATCTGTATTCTATGGAATCTGTCTTTGTATATAACAACAGGTAGTGGCTATCTGTAATGTAATGAGTGGTCTAATTCTCTAACTTGAATTGTAAATGATTAGCTTCTATGACAAAAGTAAAAATCCCCGTTTCCATGTCAATGAAGCATATTAGGAATACGGCGTTAGGTTCGTATTACCTAGAACTTTGGCACGTGAAAGTGTAATGTTGTCAGTATGACGCCTGACCGCATTTACCTTCCCAGATTTCTCAGGTACCCGTATTTAGAGGCTGGGTTGACTCCAGAAACGTTTTAGTATAGTGGTCCCATACTGGGGCTTGAACCCGGTACTACCAGATTAGTAAACCGAGCACCTAACCACTGAGCCAAACCAGGCCGCCGACAGACCTCCATGCATTAATGTGTAAAGATGTACCACATATCACTAACATTTATAATTGCATTGGAAAGTACTTAATCCTTCTTTGCGGTGAAATGGATATGTCGGAATCATTTATGAAGTAGACTAATCTGTTACGGTAAAGTTTCAGTCAGTCATTTGCATTTCCATTACGGAACTGCCTCCCTAACAGCACTCCTGTAGGCCTCTCGGTTGTAATCAAGATGCCCTGCTGCTGATGCATCCATTTGCAGATTATAAACGATATCCTACAACCATCTTCGCCTTGGTCTTCCTCTCTTTCTTGTTCCTGTTACGTATCTTCCAAGACGGTCTTCTCTCAATTATCATGACGTTTAATGTGTCCAAAATATTTAAGTTTTCTCTGTTTAATCTTCTTTACTAGCCAACGTTCTTCAATATTAAGTTCTTGTAGTATGGATATATTTCTTCTTTTCTGTGTCCATGATATTTGAAGAACTCTTCTGTAGCATTTACATTCAAAGGCATTTATGTGCTTCTCAGCTGTTTTGTTAAGTGTCCAGATATCACAGGCATATGTTGCGATGGGAAAAATGCCTGCCCTTACTTTCAGTGCATTCTAATTTATAAAAGGGGAGACAGGCACGATTCAAAGCCCCTTAAAAGAAAAAAATATAAATAACAGCTGTTTTAATGGATAAGGAAATATGGTGCTACAGTAATGGAGAATAATACTATATCGCTAATACCACAATGGAGAATAAATCATACATTTAATGTACTGGAGATTAAATAACCCTGCTACACTAATGGAGAATAAATCACGCTATTACAAGAATAGAGAATAAATCAGGCTAATACAAAATAGAGAATACATAACGGTACTACAATAATAGAGAATAAGTCACGCTGCTACACTAATAGAGAATATGTCACGCTACTACAATAACAGAGAGTAAGTCACGCTATTTCAATAATAGAGAATAAGTGACACTAGTGCAGTGACAGAGAATAATTCACGCTTTTACAGTAATAGAGAATAAATCACGCCAATACAAAATAATGAATACATCACGGTTATACAGTAATAGGAACTAGAGAGACAGGCAGTTAGATAGATAGATAGATAGATAGATAGATGGATGGATGGATGGATGGACGGACGGACGGACACTTTCACGGGCCTAACACCGTGTTTCTCAATATGCCTTAATGGCGTGGTAACGGGAATTTTACCTTTATCTTTAGTACGATAACAGAGAATAAGTCACGCTACTACAATAACAGAGAATAAGTCTCGCTACTACAATAACAGAGAATAAGTCACGCTATTTCAATAATAGAGAATAAGTCACGCTACTACAATAACAGAGAATAAGTCACGCTATTTCAATAATAGAGAATAAGTCACGCTACTACAATAACAGAGAATAAGTCACGCTATTTCAATAATAGAGAATAAGTCACGCTACTACAATAACAGAGAATAAGTCACGCTACTACAATAATAGAGAATAAATCACGCTACTACAATAATAGAGAATAAATCACGCTACTACAATAATAGAGAATAAATCACGCTACTACAATAATAGAGAATAAATCACGCTACTACAATAATAGAGAATAAATCACGCTACTACAATAATAGAGAATAAATCACGCTACTACAATAACAGAGAATAAGTCACGCTACTACAATAACAGAGAATAAGTCACGCTATTTCAATAATAGAGAATAAGTCACGCTACTACAATAACAGAGAATAAGTCACGCTACTACAATAACAGAGAATAAGTCACGCTATTTCAATAATAGAGAATAAGTCACGCTACTACAATAATAGAGAATAAGTCACGCTACTACAATAACAGAGAATAAGTCACGCTACTACAATAATAGAGAATAAGTCACGCTACTACAATAATAGAGAATAAGTCACGCTATTTCAATAATAGAGAATAAGTCACGCTATTTCAATAATAGAGAATAAGTCACGCTACTACAATAATAGAGAATAAGTCACGCTACTACAATAATAGAGAATAAGTCACGCTACTACAATAATAGAGAATAAGTCACGCTATTTCAATAATAGAGAATAAGTCACGCTATTTCAATAATAGAGAATAAGTCACGCCGTTACAATAATAGAGAATAAGTCAAGCTATTACAATAATAGAGAATAATTCAAACTATTACAATAATAGAGAATAAGTCGCGCTATTACAATAATGGTATGTGATGACTAAGACAATACAACAGAGAATACAAGCATTCCTGAATTACTGCTTGAGGAGGATTGTAGACATTAAATGGCAGGACACGATCAGGAACGAGGAGGTCTGGGAAAGAGCGGGGCAAGAGCCTACAGGCTGGCAGATCATGTCTAGGAAATGGAGGTGGATTATCCACACAATGAGGAAACCTGACACCAGCATAGCAATATACACGCTGATACACAATCCTTAGGAAAATAGAAATCGAGGAAAGCATAGACTTACACGGAGAAGAGAAATTATGACTGTGCTCAGAGACAAGGGATACACATGGAAGGAAGCAGAGAATAAATAAATCAAAGAACATGGATCATTGGAGAACCTTTGTCGTTGGCCTATGTTCCCAAGGGAGTGAAAAACGACGACGACGAAGACGATGATGATGATTAGAATAATGGAGAATAAATCACTTTGAATGTCAAGGAAAAGAATATAGGGCAAAGGAAAGCAAAGATAGAGAGAAAATATGAATAAAGACATAGAGAATCAGAAGTTAAAGAATAGGAGAGAGAAAGTTTGGATCAAGGATCAGTTGAGAGGTGTCTCGAGCAATGAGATAGAGAGAGAGAGAGAGAGAGAGAGACAGAGACAGAGACAGACAGATTAGGCAGGAAGACAGACAGACAGATAGATAGAATCACTTGAGAGTGTGTCTCGAGCAATGAGATAGACAGATTAGGCAGGAAGATAGATAGATAGATAGATAGATAGATAGATAGATAGATAGATAGATAGATATAGATAGATAGATAGATAGATAGATATAGATAGATAGATATAGATAGATATGAGAAAACAACAGCATGCAAACAAAAAACTGAAGTGGGTCGTTGTATGTCTGTAGAAGTTAATCCAGTATAGACGGAGGAACAGAAGACAGTCATGGATATTAATAGTTTTGTGGATATGATTTAACGGACAGCACATTCGAGGATGAAACAAAGATACAGAGGGAGAGACAGACGGGAAGAGAAATAGAGAGGAGACAGAAAGAAATAGAGAAGAGAGAAATAAGAGGAGAGAAGGAGTGAGAGAGGGGAGAGAAAGAGGGAGAGAAAAGGAGAGAGAGAAGGAGAGAGAGGAGTGAAAAAGAGGGAGGAGAGAGAGAGAGTGGAGAGAAAGAAAGAAATTAAGGCAGAGAGAAAGAAGCGGAGAGAGAAAGAGAGGAGAGAGAGAGGAGAGAGAGAGTGAAAATTAAAGAAAGAAATTGAGGGGAGAGACAAAGAAATAGAGAGAGAAAGAGAGATAGAAAAAGAAGAAAGAGAAGGAGAGAGAAAAAGAGAGAAGAGAGAGAGAAAAAAAGAGAGGAGACAGAAAGAAGAGGGATGGGAGGGGGGAGAGAAAGATAGAGAGAGAGAGAGAGAGATAGATAGATAGATAGATATGAGAAAACAACAGCATGCAAACAAAAAACTGAAGTGGGTCGTTGTATGTCTGTAGAAGTTAATCCAGTATAGACAGGAACAGAAGACAGTCATGGATATTAATAGTTTTGTGGATATGATTTAACGGACAGCACATTCGAGGATGAAACAAAGATACAGAGGGAGAGACAGACGGGAAGAGAAATAGAGAGGAGACAGAAAGAAATAGAGAAGAGAGAAATAAGAGGAGAGAAGGAGTGAGAGAGGGGAGAGAAAGAGGGAGAGAAAAGGAGAGAGAGAAGGAGAGAGAGAGGAGTGAAAAAGAGGGAGGGAGAGAGAGAGAGTGGAGAGAAAGAAAGAAATTAAGGCAGAGAGAAAGAAGCGGAGAGAGAAAGAGAGGGAGAGAGAGAGGAGAGAGAGAGTGAAAATTAAAGAAAGAAATTGAGGGGAGAGACAAAGAAATAGAGAGAGAAAGAGAGATAGAAAAAGAAGAAAGAGAAGGAGAGAGAAAAAGAGAGAAGAGAGAGAGAAAAAAAAGAGAGGAGACAGAAAGAAGAGGGATGGGAGGGGGGAGAGAGAAAGATAGAGAGAGAGAGAGAGAGAGTAAAAGAGTAAATGGACTGGTATGAAGTTATCTGCCTAACTCGACAGAAACGAGGTCAATGATAAGCCGTCCTCATTAATCTTCTCCCAGGTTATCTGAGCCTCGCTGCTCCCGTAATCTCTGCCTCAGACTTCTCACGTCCCGCTGAAAGAGCTCACACAAGCATCTCCCCCCCCATCAGCCCCGAAGTTCTTCAGCGCCACACTCTTGATATCACCGAGACAGATGTACCCCTACAGCTTTGCACTCTTCTGCTGCTAACATAAAAAAAAACCAGGCTGATACGGCCTGAGCATCCAGTCTTCTTTAACGCACTAACAGATGTGACTGTTTTGTACTGGATTCCTTAGATGACAGTGAATTATTGAATTGAAATGAATTATCTTTATCTTCAAAGGGTAAAGAATTGGGCACGCAGGCCCGTCTTACATTCTGCCCCTCATCACTGATCTTTCATTCTTATCACAAATTCGATTTAATAGGAGTAAACAAATTACTTTTTTAAGATGCCCTAAAAACTGGGGGTTATGAAGTACCAGAGATTAGATATGCTGATTACTATCCACAACACAAAAAGGAATGGACAAACTATGTCAGTCCGTAAGAACAGTGAAGAGCAAAACCTCTATCTTAATGTGAAGAAAACTAAATTGATGACAACTGACAAAACAAACAAGGCAGCTGAAATATGTATAAAGACATAGAGAATCAGAAGTTAAAGAATAGGAGAGAGAAAGTTTGGATCAAGGATCAGTTGAGAGGTGTCTCGAGCAATGAGATAGAGAGAGAGAGAGAGAGAGACAGAGACAGAGACAGACAGATTAGGCAGGAAGACAGACAGACAGATAGATAGAATCACTTGAGAGTGTGTCTCGAGCAATGAGATAGACAGATTAGGCAGGAAGATAGATAGATAGATAGATTAGATAGATAGATAGATAGATAGATAGATAGATAGATAGATAGATAGATAGATAGATAGATAGATAGATAGATAGATAGATAGATAGATATGAGAAAACAACAGCATGCAAACAAAAAACTGAAGTGGGTCGTTGTATGTCTGTAGAAGTTAATCCAGTATAGACGGAGGAACAGAAGACAGTCATGGATATTAATAGTTTTGTGGATATGATTTAACGGACAGCACATTCGAGGATGAAACAAAGATACAGAGGGAGAGACAGACGGGAAGAGAAATAGAGAGGAGACAGAAAGAAATAGAGAAGAGAGAAATAAGAGGAGAGAAGGAGTGAGAGAGGGGAGAGAAAGAGGGAGAGAAAAGGAGAGAGAGAAGGAGAGAGAGGAGTGAAAAAGAGGGAGGAGAGAGAGAGTGGAGAGAAAGAAAGAAATTAAGGCAGAGAGAAAGAAGCGGAGAGAGAAAGAGAGGGAGAGAGAGAGGAGAGAGAGAGTGAAAATTAAAGAAAGAAATTGAGGGGAGAGACAAAGAAATAGAGAGAGAAAGAGAGATAGAAAAAGAAGAAAGAGAAGGGAGAGAGAAAAAGAGAGAAGAGAGAGAGAAAAAAAGAGAGGAGACAGAAAGAAGAGGGATGGGAGGGGGGAGAGAGAAAGATAGAGAGAGAGAGAGAGAGTAAAAGAGTAAATGGACTGGTATGAAGTTATCTGCCTAACTCGACAGAAACGAGGTCAATGATAAGCCGTCCTCATTAATCTTCTCCCAGGTTATCTGAGCCTCGCTGCTCCCGTAATCTCTGCCTCAGACTTCTCACGTCCCGCTGAAAGAGCTCACACAAGCATCTCCCCCCCCATCAGCCCCGAAGTTCTTCAGCGCCACACTCTTGATATCACCGAGACAGATGTACCCCTACAGCTTTGCACTCTTCTGCTGCTAACATAAAAAAAAACCAGGCTGATACGGCCTGAGCATCCAGTCTTCTTTAACGCACTAACAGATGTGACTGTTTTGTACTGGATTCCTTAGATGACAGTGAATTATTGAATTGAAATGAATTATCTTTATCTTCAAAGGGTAAAGAATTGGGCACGCAGGCCCGTCTTACATTCTGCCCCTCATCACTGATCTTTCATTCTTATCACAAATTCGATTTAATAGGAGTAAACAAATTACTTTTTTAAGATGCCCTAAAAACTGGGGGTTATGAAGTACCAGAGATTAGATATGCTGATTACTATCCACAACACAAAAAGGAATGGACAAACTATGTCAGTCCGTAAGAACAGTGAAGAGCAAAACCTCTATCTTAATGTGAAGAAAACTAAATTGATGACAACTGACAAAACAAACAAGGCAGCTGAAATATGTATCAATGAGGAAAACCTGGAAGAAGTGGAGAGTTTTGAATACCTTGGATCATTACTAACTAATAATGAAGATACAATGAGGGGAATTAAAAGGAGGACATCTATCTCTCTTCCAAAAGTAAAACGACTAAATAAGCTGTGGAGAGAAACAGACAGAACTACAAAAAGAAGATTTTTAAGGGCATGCATCTTTCCCATAGCAACATATTCCTGTGAGATCTGGACACTTAACAAAACAGCAGAGAAACACTTAAGTGCCTTTGAATGTAAATGGTACAGAAGAGTTCTTCAAATAACATGGACACAGAAAAGAACAAACATATCCATACTTATCTTATCTTATATCTTATATCCTTCCCGTGCCGTTAAACGTCACATAGGGCTCGTAAAGTAGTTCGCCAATTTTTCCTGTCTTCGGCGAGTCTTTCAACCTCATCAAAGGATTTTATGCCTGTTAACTTGGCCTCTCTTAATAATGTCCTCTTCAGAGTTTCACGCGGTCTGCCCCTTTTTCTTCGGCCTGTTGTGTTCCACTTGATAGCTTGTTTTGGGATTCTCTGATCATTTCTTCTCATCAAGTGACCAACATATGTCCATCTCTTTTTCCTGATCACCCATGAGACTGGTTGTTGTTCAGTCATCTGTCTTATCTCTGCATTGTTCTTGAATTCATTCCACTTGATGCCGAGTATTTTCCTTAGGCATTTGTTTTCAAAAGCGTCTAATTTCTTTTCTATTTCTTTAGTTGTTTTCCAGCTTTCGCATGCATAAATGAGGGTGGATATTACATTTGAATTGAATAGTCTTAACTTGGTTTTTGTGCTTATAACTTTTGAATTCCATATGTTCTCAAGATTCTTGAAGATTGATGCTGCTTTTGCAATTCTGATCCTAACTTCCTTTCTAGTGTCACCATCCTGGTCTATGTAGCTGCCAAGGTATGCAAATTGATTGACTTCTTCAATATCTGTCTCTTCTATGTCATATCCATACTACAAGAACTTAATTCTGAAAAAGGATGGCTAATAAAGAGAATTAAACAGGGAGAACTTAAATATGTTGGACACATTAAACGTCATGAGAATTTAGAGAAGACTGTCTTTGAAGGATACATGATGGGAAAAAGAAAGAGAGGAAGACCAAGGCGAAGATGTCTGCAAATGGATGCATCAGTAGCAAGGCATTTTGATTACAACCGAGAGGCCTACAGGAAGGCAAAGTTCCGCAAGGTACATGCAAATGACTGACTGACTGATGTGTAATGATGATTCGCCATGCGGCGGGAAGCACTTGTCCTCGACACAGACTTGCCGAGTACTCAAATGTTACTACCGGGTTTATCAGATGTGGAGTGCAGCGGGCGTAAGCTTCCACTGCCTTCTTACGTTACTGTATCCTTCCTCTTGTACCGTGGATTGTCGAGGGGATATGCAAGTGCCGTTTTGGGATCATATGGGTGGCTTCAGTGATGATAATGCCATAATTAGCTAGTGTTTCTCTGATACCATCCGTCCATCTCTTTCTTGATCTTCCTCTGATCTGTGTCCATTAATTTTTTGGTTGAAGATCCTCGCGGCTGGCTATGAGTGCGTCATTCTCAATAAGTGGCCGAACCACGTGATTCTGTGCTTCTCTGTGTGTCGTAGACATGGTGTAGTTCCTACCATCTGTCATTTCTTAGCCTGTCAAACCTGGTAATGTTCGCTGCTTTCCTAAGACATCACATTTCACATGTGCTTATTTTATTTTCTTGTTTCTTATAAGTGCCCATGTCTGGCATTGGTAGCACAGCGTTGGTATGAGTATGGTGTTAATTAGTTTTCTCTTAGTTATAAGTGGGGTGTTGTGATGTGTAAACATCGGGGATAGCTGGCATGTAACAGGTTTGGCTCTTTGTGCTCTAGCGTCAATTTCTTTATCAAGCTTCCCATCTTCGGTGAACATGCTCCAAGATATCTGAATGTCTTTTACTTGTTGTATTTTGCTGTCTTCAATATATACAATATACATTAAATATATACAATATTCATACAATATACATTAAATATATACAATATTCATATAAATATACACTCAATTTATACTATATTCATACAATATATACAAGATACATTAACTATATTACAATATACATTAAATGTATACAATATAAATCAATATATACAATGTACATACAATGTATACAATATATACAATGTATACATACCTACAACACATACCCATTGCCTTAAGTCCGACCAAAAAAAAACCGAGTCGCTGTTGACTGAACTACTCTCAACGCTCTGGCTACTAAAAAATTTTTAGTGAAACCCAAAAAAAAAAAAAAACAGAACGTTAAAACATTTCAACGTACGTTCTTTAACGTCCTTCTAATACATAAGACATATGTCAAGTAATGCGTAACTTACGAGATTAAAACATCTATCATATTTCAATGCATTGATCTGAAGTTAAGCTTTTTCAGCGCTGAATTAACAAATGCTGGCTCGTAAATCTGGTTTGCTTTGGTTAGTCAGCAAAGAGAGAATTTCAAGAAAGGATGGTAAACATGAATGTTATCGGTGCAGACGATTCATAGAAACTGAAAAGGCGTAATACAAATTGAATTAATCGCTCGCAAATGTAAAAGAAACAAAATAAAATAAAATAAAATAAAATAAAAAAAACACAGCCCCACAGATTTCCAATCCGTGAATGAAAAAAACAACACACACAAACACACACACACATATCCATACTACAAGAACTTAATACTGAAGAAGGCTGGCTAGTAAGGAAGATTAAACACAGAAAACTTAAACATTTTGGACATACGAGGGTTGATTGATAAATTCGCGGCCTAAAGTACAAATACTTGAAACACACAACTGATGTTAGGTGCATTTGTAGATCAGGTTAATGTAAGATTAATCTTCAAGTTTCAAGAAATTAACTGCAACCATTTTTTTTTTTAATAGGCTACTGAAGTGGTAAGGGGTGGCAGAAATTGAGAAAATTGGTAAAATTTCTCATCGAGCAGTCATACGCTACCTCTGCATCAAAGGCTTATCATCGAAAGAGATCCATGAGGATATGGTAGATCCTCTAGAGGAGAGTGCCCCTTCTTACAGCACAGTGAAGAAATGAGCAGCTCAGTTCAAACGTGGAAGGGAGAGTCTGGAAGATGATCCCCGCCCAGGAAGACCAAGAACGATAACCTCCGATGAAACCACCGGCAGATTCCATGTCGTGATAATGGAGGATCGACGACTAACTGAGCGGTACATTGCTACTGAGTTGGGCATCTCACAGGAACGTGTTCATGCCATTATTCACAGTGATCTTCGAACTGACAAAGGTCTCTGCTCAGTAGGTCCCGAAACTTATTGGAGCTAATCACAAACGACAGCATCTCAACAAGCCAAGAGACAAACATGGCCATTTTTCTGTGGATCCTGAAAAGTTTCTTCAGCATTTTGTGACTATAGATGAGAGTTGGGTTCATCATTTTCAACCATAAACCAAAGAACAGTTAAAGCAATGGAAACATCATGGATCCCCACCTCCAAAGAAAGTAAGGGTGGTTCTGTCAGCAAGCAAAGTGATGGCTTCCATCTTTTGGGATTCAGAAGGTGTGCTATTGGTAGACTATCTTCAAAAGAGCAGAACAGTCACCAGGGCCTATTACGCTAATCTTATGAAGCAACTGCGGGTCAAACTGAAGGAAAAGCGTGGAGGGAAATTGATGAGAAGAGTCATCTTTCATCAAGACAATGCTCCAGTTCACAAGTCGGCGGTGGCAATGGCTGCCATCCACGAATGCGGCTTCCACCTTCTTGAACATCCTCCTTATTCCCCAGATTTGGTCCCTTCGGAATATTACCTGTTTACCAAACTCAAAATGGTGCTCAGTGGTCGGAAATTTGCTTCAGATGATGATGTCATTCATGCTGTAGACCACTTTCTACTGGCACAAGATGCTGACTTTTACAAAGAATGGATCCATATGCTCCAGGATCTCTGGACTAAGTATATAAAATTGCAAGGGGATTATGCTGAGAAATAAACCCAAAAATGTTGTCTACAAATAATTCGTTGTACCTTAGGCCGCGAACTTATCAGTCACCCCTCGTATTAAACGTCATGATAATTTAGAGAAGACCGTCTTAGAAAGGTACATAATGGGGAAAAAGAAAGAGAGGAAGACAAAGGCGAAGATGTCTGCAAGACATCGTTGATAATCTGCAAATGGATGCATCAGCAGCAGGGCATCTTGCTTTACAACCGAGAGGCCTACAGGAGAACTGTTAGGGAGGCAAAGTTCCGCAAGGGACATGCAAATGACTGATTGACTGAATGAATGAATGAAACAGAGATCAGTAATAAACTCTCCTTCAAAGGCTTCGGGCTAATTCAGAGAAAGGATAAATGTCTTTCGGCGAAGGTAAAGGTAGCCTTATTATGCCATAGAGGCACCTAGAGGATTTGGCGTTAGTGCCCATATTTTCTTTGACCTGTCCGGCACGCTAGAGGGTGATGTAGTCAGCAACAAAGCCAGCCCGCCTTTCCTTCCCCAAGTTCAGAAGGAGCCAGGTACCAGTTTCTACATCTGTGTGATTGGAACGCGGCTGCGAACGAAGAAACTGAGAATGAAGTGTATGTCGATAGTTCCCACTCTTAAAGTTACAGTACGTTTTCTATGAAAAGACTGACAAAATTGCTGCCTCGTTCACTTCTGTGTCCAGTCCACGGACTTCCGAACACGGAATTATCCCAAAAACGGGAACTGAGTGTTCTTGTTTCCTTTTGTTTTTCTTATAACGTAAAGGTAGTACAATGGGTTATTCACACTGAATAATGGAGTGATTTATTCTAGACTGTAGTAGTACAGTGATTTATTCTCTGTTGTAGTAGTACAGTGATTTGTTCTAGATTGTATTAGTACAGTGATTTACTCTAAATTATAGTAGTACAGTGATTTATTTCACATGTTAGTAGTACATTGATTTATTCTGAATTATAGTAGTAGAGTGATTTATTCTTTGTTGTAGTAGTAAGGTGATTTATTCTCCGTTATAGGATCATAGTGATTTATTCTCCATTATTGTAATTCTGTGATTTATTTTCCATTATAGGGAAACAGAGAGTTATTCTCCTTTACATCATCACAGCGATTTATTTTCTTAGTCCACGAAGCTTTATTATCCAATATTGTTAGAACTGTGATTTATTATCCAATATTGTTAGAACTGTGATTTATTATCCAATATTGTTAGAACTGTGATTTATTATCCAATAAATTATATAGCTTCACAGGGATTTGTACTCTGTTTTACTGGTACATTGATTTGTTCTTCACTGTGGAGTTTACAATGAATTATCTTTAAATTTTAACAGTTCAATGATTTATCCTCAATGATATGGAGTGAAGACAATGTCCCATGAGGCAATCAGCGACCCATAGCTAATATGTTAGCGTCAGGGTTAGCGAACCATAGCTGACCACGACCCTGTCCCACCTCTCCGTTGGTACCCCCCCCCCCCCCAGTAACAAGCTTGCCCTGACTAACGGGGTAGGGATCGCCATAGTCCCCATGGTGGTGGAGTCTGCTAAAGAAGCACTGCACACCTCCTGCTTTTTAGCTGTACTCCGGGACTGAAAAAAATAGCCGCCATAACCCGCTCCCACGCCGATACGATGCTGTGCCTCAACATCTCTACAGCATCGGCTGCGAAGAACATCAGGTCGCAGTTACATGGCATTCGTACAAGCACAAGCAAGTCTCAGTGATAAAGATATAAATTAGTTTTATCCACGAAAGACTATATTTATGCACTGATTTATTCTTCTTTATGTGAGACTCTCTTCTGAAACAATCGTCTGAGAAATCTAGAAAAATCTGCAGCAACTGAGCATTAGAAATTTCTGCCAGACATAGCAGAGACGAAGAGAAACAGAGGCAAGCAAGGAAATATACCACAGAGATTTGACGACATGCTCAAAGATCTTCCAGTCGCAGGCCATTTGGTTGAAATGCTCGTTTTTATGTAGCGCTCCTGACTTCATTTTGAAAAAAGTTGCAGCTTGTACTGTACTCTTCTCTGGCATCAAACTTCGTGAACTTAGCGTAAGGTGGGTTGGCATTTTAACAATATTCAGATATGAATAGATGACTCAGAATTTTATATTGCTTCCATTTTGCGTCAGTGGCCACGGAGATTGGAGGTTTTCTTTTATATATAGACAGTTGTTTTCTTTCATTATTCTTTGCCATTAAATACGGGACTTGTGATCTGTTTCACAGTGTAATCATTTGTTCATTCATACATCCAAACATCTAACAGGTCAAATGTTTCCCTGCCAGAGGTCACTCAGTCTGCTTGTCTATCTATCTATCTATCTATCTATCTATCTATCTATCTATCTATCTATCTATCTATCTATCTATCTATCTATCTATCTGTCTGTCTGTCTGTCTGTCTGTCTGTCTGTCCGTCCCTTTTCAATAAAGAAACGCTACACACATAACACGCGCCCAAACACACATAACACGCGCTCACACACACTCACACATAAAGTTCTATTCATGCATTTGGCACAAACATCCAGAACACACTTTATTGCCTGGTTTCAACACGTTCGACCAACGGCAAACATTCCCCTAAAGAAAACATACACAACAAAGGCAAGCTTGTACCGGAGAACGAATGTAGTCAGACTTAAATATAGAGATACAGCCATGCATAAGAGATGCGTTTGTTTCTCCGCCCCAGCTTAATATAATATGACACCAGAGGTTCTCAATTTACTGAATTCTGTATGTTATCTGTTAGCCTTCTCCTGTAAGAGAATTCCGGCGAGCTAAAAAAAAAAAAAAGGCTGGGAGCCGTAGATTTATTTCGTTCGTCCATCCGTTCATCCATCCATATATACACCCATCCGTACACCCACCCGTCATTTTCACCAAATGCTTGGTATGCGAAAGCGTCTGAAAAAGGGTTTAACATCCACACATAATTGGAGACAAAAGACAGTATACTGTGATTCGCTTCGTGACGCAGTCGGCTACTCTCGTTCAGTGTATTTCCTTCTTGTCAGACCGACATTATTTTCTTCTTCTAGGTGCAGGCCTAATGTGAGAGGGTCACTGCCCCGGGACTTGAAGGGCTGGTACAAGACAATGAAAACAGAATGGTTAAATCAATAGTGTAAACACGAAGAGGGTTAGATGGGGGGGGGGGGGGGGGGTGGGTGGGGTTGTATAAAGACCTCTCAGAGACACTGGTCTATACTTTGTTGTTAGTGGGCAGGTGTCGCTCTTTTGCTGTTAGTGGACAAGTGTCGTTCTTTTGTTGTTAGCGGGCAGGTGTCGCTCTTTTGTTGTTAGTGGGCAGGTGTCGTTCTTTTGTTGTTAGCGGGCAGGTGTCGCTCTTTTGTTGTTAGTGGCAGGTGTCGTTCTTTTGTTGTTAGTGGACAAGTGTCGTTCTATTGTTGTTAGTGGGCAGGTGTCGTTCTATTGTTGTTAGTGGGCAGGTGTTGTTCTATTGTTGTTAGTGGACAAGTGTCGTTCTATTGTTGTTAGTGGGCAGGTGTTGTTCTATTGTTGTTAGTGGACAAGTGTTGTTCTATTGTTGTTAGTGGGCAGGTGTCGTTCTTTTGTTGTTAGTGGGCAAGTGTCGTTCTATTGTTGTTAGTGGACAAGTGTCGTTCTATTGTTGTTAGTGGGCAGGTGTCGTTCTTTTGTTGTTAGTGGACAAGTGTCGTTCTATTGTTGTTAGTGGGCAGGTGTTGTTCTATTGTTGTTAGTGGACAAGTGTCGTTCTATTGTTGTTAGCGGACAAGTGTCGTTCTTTTGCTGTTAGTGAACAAGTGTCGTTCTTTTGTTGTTAGCGGGCAGGTGTCGCTCTTTTGTTGTTAGTGGGCAGGTGTCGTTCTTTTGGTGTTAGTGGACAAGTGTCGTTCTTTTGTTGTTAGCGGGCAGGTGTCGCTCTTTTGTTGTTAGTGGGCAGGTGTCGTTCTTTTGTTGTTAGTGGACAAGTGTCATTCTATTGTTGTTAGCGGGCAGGTGTCGCTCTTTTGTTGCTAGTGGCAGGTGTCGCTCTCTTGTTGTTAGTGGGCCGGTGTCGCTCTTTTGTTGTTAGTGGGCAGGTGCCACTCTCTTGTTGCTAGTCGCCACCATCTTGAACTAATTTCATGATATTGGTAACTTCTAAGAAGTAGTCCTGGTTATGTTGTTTTATTATGTCCAGGTGCCATGCTCGGGCGACGCTGGCGATAAGTTTAAGTGATTTTTTTTTCTGTGCCACTTTGTCAGTCCATTGAATTTTTTTCTTCCTTTGGCTTTCCTCTCCTCCTTTTCCCCTTGAGTTTTCCACTCATTACTAAGATCTTTAACTTCTGTCTTCTCATGATATGCCTAAGAAATTCTGACCGCCTTTTTTTTAGTACACTTGTAACTAGTTTCCGCTGCTCTCTGAGTTTTCTTTGAAGACCTATATTTATATTTTCGTGAAATATTTTGTTGACTACTAATACAACAAGATGGCGTCAGCAGTTCTTCCAACTGATCGCATGTTCAAAGGTAACCATATGCACTTCTGAAGAGAACTGATCAATATCTGGAGTCTTGTTGCAAGCAGAAAATTTCACGTAGTCATGTCTGCTTCATCTTTGATGTCGCGTCCCTGAACAATGTTTTTATCTTAGCTTGAGCTATTTCTAGAATAGATGTTTGTACTGATGCGTCAGCCCGGGCAAGTGGGTTTGGAGAACCAGAGATGGTAAAGACCATTCCCCGTGCTTTTCTGTGTTCAAGCAAGAGGCTTGACCCCTGGCTAACAGGATGAGGATTACACAAGATTCTCCGTGGTGAGCTGTTCCAATTATCTTATTTTATGGAGGGATCCACCCTGGGTTTTCAGGCAGGTCGCCAATAGCAACCCACGCCCAAGGCTGTGTTCCAACATCTCCACTGCGTCATCAGCGGTTGTGGGGGGGGGGAGTATTTTTCTTAAGTTGTTTGCAGGTCTTTCAGTGCTATCTCAGTGTCCTGCCTGTCGTTGATGTGTTTTTTGTTTTCTTTCTGGGATAGTGCCAACCGAGGCTGCTTCGAGGTCGGTGTCCAGATTCCTCACGAGCTACCCTCACTTCCATTCCTTTCCGCTTCACTGGTTTAATCCAGATCTACACTCTTCAGGCTACATCTGTCAAATTCAATGTCTGACAGACAGACAGATTAATGGATGGATTAAGAGATGGAATGACAGGCTGACGTGTATATGATTGGATTAATGGACACACGGAAGAAAGATCAATATACATCTGGATGGATAGTCTGATATACAGGTGGAGAGATTTAACAAATATTAAAAATTAATTGGGAGGCAGTCAAATAACTGATGTAAAGAAAGATGTCAGACAAATATAGTATAAGTTCTCTTACTTAGACTGTAGTAGGAGGTCCTTCGTATTTGATAAACAGCTTTGTGATATCCTCAAAATATTCAGGAAAAACAAGGTTTTCGACGTGAAAAAAGTTCGATTCATAAGACCCATAACCCATGTAACTACGGCAGAGTTACGGTACTTAGAAGGCGGATAAAGTTATAAGATATGTGGGATTTTTTAAAATTTTAATTTCGTCTTCTTTTTATATTCATTCAGAAGTCAAATATTCACATTGTTAGATGACAGAGATTAAAGCGCCTTTCTACGATGTCCTGTTGTCAGTACGTTTTCTACCTGCGTTATCCGAGTCGTTAGCTAACTCTCAAGTCAAACCACAGCGAACTTTTCTCCGAAAAGCGTCCCCGGTGATCACACACGAGTGTACAAAACAAATACAGGTCGAAATAAGTCAAGCAATCTGGGGTGCTTCGACCAGAACCTGATGGAAACAGACAGCCCCACATACCTTGGCAGTATACTAAAAGCTGATGGAGGAACAAATAAAGACATAAAGAGTAGAATAAACAAAGACATAAAGAGTATAAAAAATAAAGACATAATTTGACACAAAGAGGAGAATAAATAAAGCGAGAGCAGCTTTTATTAACCTTAGAAACATGTGGAAGTCCTCCAAGTACAGTACTAGCACCAACAATAAGGCTATACCAAAGTTGTGTATTGTCCTTACTCCTGTATAGGCAGAATTCTGGAGAAGAACTGAAAAGGAAATGTACAAATTATCCTCATTCCGCACGATCTGTTTCAGAAAGATTTTAAATATTTATTGGTCTGTCAGTCATTTCACCCCCCCCCCCCCCTGCGGAACTTTGCCTCCCTAACAGCACTCCTATAAGCCTCTCGGTTGTAATCAAGATGCCCTGCTACTGATGCATCCATTTGCAGATATAAACGATGTCCTGCAGCCATCTTCGCCTTGGTCTTCCTCTTTTTCTTTTTCCTATTATGTACCCTTCCAAGACGGTCTTCTCTAAATTCTCATGACGTTTAATGTGCCCACAATATTTAACTTTTCTCTGTTTAGTCTTCTTTACTAGCCAGCCTTCTTCAATATTAAGTTCTTGTAGCATGCATATATTTGTTATTTGTTGTGTGCATTATTTATTGACCACAGACAGTAAATAATACAGACCTACCAATTGAACTAGAAGATATGTCGTAACAGCAAAAAAAAAAACCAAAAAAAAACCACTGGAGCTGGACTGGTCATGTGATCTCAGCAACATGGCTAAAATAGCAATGCCACGGGCACCATAGAGAAAAGAGAGGCCGACCACGTGCTACCTGGTGGATGACTTCAGAAACGGAAATGAGTAGCATGCAGCACAGCTGGTGCATAATACAAAGGCTGGGCGTAAAGTGAAGCTGTGGAACGGGCAGGCAAAATAAAAGTCAAGTGAACGTACTGATAGAAAATATTTGCAGTTAAGACAAACCATGTGACTCGTGGGCAACATCTTCATTCAAGTGAACACAAAGGGCGGATAGGAAATAGTTACAGTCAACTGAACACAAAAGAATAATATGAGACTACTACAGTCAAGTGAACACAAGGGAATGATAGGAAACAGCTACAGTCAAGTGAGCACAAGGGAATGATAGGAAACAACTACGGTCAAGTGAGCACAAGGGACAGATAGCCAACATCTACAGTCAAGTGAAGCATAAAATAAAATTGGAGTTTAACGGTACTGAACTGCGTGACAAACTCACGTGACAGCCACGATGAATGCTATTGGTGTTCACATTTTCCCACCAGCCTTGATTGACAAGCAGAGTTTTAGTCTTACGGCACTATAGAACCTCCCCTTTTTTCTTTCCTGGAGAGCACGAGAACATTGGATGTTCAAGAGAACTCAGTGTTCCAGACAGGTAGTGGATTCATTCAGATCTTGAAATAAAGGCATGAAGTCGGATAATCAGAAAGGACTACTAGGACTTTCATTACATATAAGGAGACTAGATTTCTTAATAATAAATTCAGAGGCGCAGAATATTCAAAAGCAGTTGTTTTAAGTGTCTTACTACATGGCAGCGAATGCTAGAAAATAGCACAAACATCTGCACTTACACTTGACACCTTAAAAACCCAGTGTCTGCGAAGGATAAAAGGAGTTGTGGAGTGTTGCCGTTTTAGCCGGTGGCGTACGGACCGTTTGAAACGGAACGCCCCTCTGTTTATGTGTTGATGCGTAGTTTCCAGTTTCGAGTGTGTGGTTAAGCCAGTTGTTTAGGAGATATTGGCCGGGTAGCGTGGAGCCTTGCGTTCGTGGACGAATGGAGTTGTTGTTCATTTTGATAATTTTCTTATTTTTGAGGGCAATTTTTTGTGGTTGTGGTAAGCTAGATTTTGTCCAGGCTGTGATCTTCGCCTCGAGCCATCTCATGTATGAAAGTTTTTATATAGTAACCGAAAGTTTTGTCTAAGTGAAGTCTTGGCTATGAGAAGAGTTGAAGAGACAAAAAACCTTGTCAAAAAGATAAGAGAGAGACAATGTACTTTCATAGAACATGCAATGAGAAGAGGGGGCATTGAAAATATTATAACAACAGGAAAAATAGAAGGAAGAAAATCAAGAGGAAGACCAAGAGAAATGATACTGGACAGTCTGACGGGATGGTGTGAGAGGAGATCACTAACTGAGCTGATGGCCTGCATGATGGATCGGATACTCTGGAGAAGCATAATAGCCAACGCCAGTCGGCACGGCACATGATGATGATGATGATGAAGTCTTGGCGGGTAATGTCGGAAACTGTTTAGCTGTGTAGTCATGTGGTCGTTCATGTGACGTTGTGATAATCTATGTTTATCCTGTACGCGTTACTCTCGGGAAAAATAAATCGTTTGCTTTTGATCATAATGAAGAATATGCATCATTTATTTCTTCTTATCTTATATCTTATATCCTTCCCGTGCCGTTAGACGTCACATAGGGCTCGCAAAGTAGTTCGCCAATTTTTCCTGTCTTCGGCGAGTCTTTCAACCTCATCAAAGGATTTTATGCCTGTTAACTTGGCCATCATTTATTTGCATGATTTTTTTTCTGTGCAACTTTGAACCAAGTAATTTATGACATATGTGGACATTGTTGGGGCTAGTTGACTTTCAGTGTATTTTGTTTAAGTGGAAGACGGAGAGTTGTGCTCCAAAACTTTTCGCGCTAAGTTTTCGCACGAAGAAAAGAATGTTCAGTTTTGTTAAAGTAAATTTTGTATGAGAAGTGCTTGCATACTGGTACTATGAATGATGACTTTTTTTTGCTGTTGTTGTTTGCTTCAGATGAAGTTAATATTGAACTATTTTGTTGGGAACTGAACTATTTATGTGAAGTATTGTCGTATTTTGAAGTATTTTCTTGATACTGACACTGGCCAGTCTCTTGATATATGAATATCACTGCATATTTATTATTTCTTCCTCGTTTTTTTTTTCTTTTTCATTCAACATTTATTTTTTGAAATGTCAAATTTTGCTTTTATCTTGCATTTCATTTTTCGCTTTATATATACATGTTAAGTGGGTGTGTTTTGTGAGGTGTACGCCAACTTATGTCCTGCCATGTTTTCAGTATGTTAACGGCGTGTACAGCTTTTAGTTGTAATTAAATGTAATTAACTGATGATAGCAATGATTCCTTCATTTTGATGATGTCTGTTTTGTTTCATGTTTTTGAGTGTCAGAAACGAGACTGAGTTTTTATGTTCCTCCTACACAGGCCTGGAGAATCCGCCCCCCCCCCCCCCCCGCGCTGCTGATTAGCTGAATAAAATGTCTCATTGTTTACCGGACACACCTTGTATGACAAAAAAAGTGTGATTACGGTGGAAGACTACTGCAGAGTACAACTAGAAACTATTCCTAGTATGAAACTATTCTCAGCAACTTTTTTTTTTCTGTAAAATGAAGACTTAGAGGCAAAGCTGCGGTATTTTTCAAATCTGTCAATTTTCTTGAGGAAGTTTTCCAGGAATGTTTTTGTTTTAAAACTAAAATAAAAATCTCTAATCCGGGATAAATAGCGACGGTTTGGCCTAATCCCGGGACATATCGGCGTCCCGAACAAGCTTAAGAAGATTTTGGACAACGAGTGGAATTTGTTCATAAACTCAGGCGCCCTCTAGACGTATAGATATTCATCATAGGAGATAACTTACAGTTGTCTGTAATTTCAGTTATGGATCATATGAGGCAGACACAGAACTTCTTTAAAAAAACAGGCAATGAACTAACTCACAATACAGCCACTGATGCTATGTATACTAGCCCCCAGTACAAACCCACCGCTTGATCCAACTATTGTGAAGTGTTTATGTACGTAAGTGAGCAATTTTCAAGCTCCGAATACATGCAGGTATGGCAGGTAACGCAGTGACATTTTCCTGGCGATGTGATCTTTATTTTAAATTTGGCATGCAGCAGGTGGAAATCAACTTTTTCTTAATTTATGGCCATATTAGAAGTGGCAAGACTTTGAAATTAGGCACACATTAGGCAAGTTTAAGCAAGTAAAAGGCCATCATCTTTTTCCATGGAAACGAAGTCTGTTAATGTTTCTTTGTCATGCCCTGATTGCTGTCACAAGAGCGATGGCAAGCTGTTCGTACTCGCAGCAGTGGCACGACGACCAGACATGTTGGCCAGACATTTTAATTGTAACCCGTTCGACTATAGTGAGGTTGCACCTGCGATTTCAGGCAACAGGTTCTGTTTCCCAGGCCTGGCCAACCTGTTCTGTTACACAACACGAGCTAAAGATCTCCACACGCAACCGATACATCTGCGCGTCCTTTTTCTAAACAGCAACTCAGACACAGCAGCATTTACACATGGCACTCTGCGAGAGCATTGAGATGTGGATGCCAGGCCTGCGTTGACGCCTCGGGGTGGGGGGGTCGCAGGTGGCTATGACTTCCTAACAGTGAGTGTGATTCCTACGCTAAGAGCAGACAACTGCTTATGAGCCGATTCTGAATTAAGTCACGCTTAAGAGTGCCGCAAGTTTATGCCAGTAAATGAATGAGGAATGTGAAACCGGTGGTTTTTATGTATCTTAAATCTACTACAGCGACTTACGGCTCAGAAATAAAGCGAAGCGTTTTTTAATGGCGGATAATATATCACAGAACTGACCATAGCGGGAATCTTAACGCATATACAGAGTTAAACCTCGATTTGTCCTTTGGTCCAGCAAGTCAGTAGCATTTTCTTTCTCCTGCGAAACGTGGAAGAAAATACAAAACCAGCATTGTTTTCAATGAGATACTACGACACCTAATGAGAGTGGACTCTTTTGTTTGCCTGTTCCATACATCTGCGCTGGTGCCTTCTACGATGTGTGTGCGAAATAAACGAGAACAGAGCGAGCTGCCCGAGGAAACAGTGAGCGAGTCCATTGTGTGGGAAATGTGTTGATGATTGGATTGTGCTTTTAAGAAATGTGTTGATGATTGGATTGTGCTTTTAAGAAATGTGTTGATGATTGGATTGTTCTTTTGAGAAATGTTTTGATGATTGGATTGTGTTTTTAAAAATGTGTTGATGATTGGATTGTTCTTTTGAGAAATGTTTTGATGATTGGATTGTGTTTTTAAAAATGTGTTGATGATTGGATTGTACTTTTGAGAAATGTATTGATGATTGGAGTGTACTTTTAAGAAATGTGATGATGATTGGATTGTACTTTTAAGAAATGTGTTGATGATTGGGTTGTACTTTTAAGAAATGTTTTGATGATTGGATTGTACTTTCAAGAAATGTTTTGATGATTGGATTGTACTTTTAAGAAATGTGATGATGATTGGCTTGTACGTTTAAGAAATGTGTTGATGATTGGATTGTACTTTTAAGAAATGTGATTCAAACTAAAAAATGAATGGCAAAGAAAGTTAAAGGGTGTGGAGAAAATGATTTAGTAGGCTAGATGAGTACATGTGTGTGTGTGTGTGTGTGTGTGTGTGTGGTGGAAAAGAATTTACCTTAGTACATTTGTGAGGCAGAAAAATAACGAAAACAAAAACAACCAACAAAAAAAAACGAACTATTTTCCAAAGGTAAATTGGTGTGAATCAATGATTCAACGGTGTGACATTCTGATGGTCATCTCTGAGCTATGCTGTTAGATCTCTTAGATCAGCCTTTACTGCAAAATCATGACGTTGAAATGTTTGAAGCCGGCAGTTAGTCGTTGTGGGATTTCCCGAACACTATTCTGCTGGTTAGTTTCTATGGCGACTGATATTGTATTTGCATTTTCTGCTCTGTAATAGCAAACAAATAGTTGATGCTGGAACTTCAGTCTTCAGTTTTGACCTCGTTTTATCCGCTATGCTCTTAATTAAATAGCTTTCCATTTGTTCTTGCGTCCAGTAGCATTTGCATGTCGTAGTGGTGTGAAGTGTTGGTGCCTTCATATTTCTAGGCTACTACAGCATTTGAGGTAGGCATGCTAGCACCTGTTCTTACTGCCATTGTTTTCCTATAGGAAACCTTCAGGTATCTTTTGTTGTTGTTGTTGTTGAGGCTGGGTTGACTCCGGCAACGATCGATCCTGAAAAATTCCGCCCGAGTGCGAAATCGAGCCAGGGTCCTTCCGATCTACAGGGGAGTCCACTGACTACTACACCACGGCGATACTATAGTTTAAATGACTGATGCCCCCCTCCCCCCCCCCCCAAAAAAAATATAAAAAGAAATCCCTCTCGTGTATGACAGAACAGTATCTTCGAATCTGCTTTGGTTTATCTTGTGGTAGGTTTTCCCTCTAGAAGTTCCAAGTTGGCTTCATATCTCACATTTGACATCTCACAGTTCACTACACTTAGTGTCTTGACATTTCACAGTTCACTACATTTAGTGTCTTGACATCTAACAGTTCACTACACTTAGTGTCTTGACATTTCACAGTTCACTACATTTAGTGTCTTGACATCTAACAGTTCACTACACTTAATGTCTTGACATCTAACAGTTCACTAGTGTCTTGACATCTAACAGTTCACTACACTTAGTGTCTTGACATATAACAGTTCACTACACTTAGTGTCTTGACATCTAACAGTTCACTACACTTAATGTCTTGACATCTAACAGTTCACTACACTTAATGTCTTGACATCTAACAGTTCACTACACTTAATGTCTTGACATCTAACAGTTCACTAGTGTCTTGACATCTAACAGTTCACTACACTTAGTGTCTTGACATCTAACAGTTCACTACACTTAGTGTCTTGACATCTAACAGTTCACTAGTGTCTTGACATCTAACAGTTCACTACACTTAGTGTCTTGACATCTAACAGTTCACTACACTTAGTGTCTTGACATCTAACAGTTCACTACACTTAGTGTCTTGACATCTAACAGTTCACTACACTTAATGTCTTGACATCTAACAGTTCACTACACTTAGTGTCTTGACATCTAACAGTTCACTACACTTAGTGTCTTGACATCTAACAGTTCACTAGTGTCTTGACATCTAACAGTTCACTACACTTAGTGTCTTGACATCTAACAGTTCACTACACTTAGTGTCTTGACATCTAACAGTTCACTACACTTAATGTCTTGACATCTCACTGTTCACCACATCTAGTGGTTTGTTTGTTTGTTTTTGCCACGGGTTGTCATCCAGTTTGTTGCAGGTTGAAGCAGGATCATCTAGGATTCTATCTTCTCCTCGTCTGCCTATGTATAGATGTAAACGTATTGCTTATTATTATTCATCTCTCTGTAAATGTCCACTATTGTCCTCTGTAATAATGTTCTTTTCTATATTACTGTTAGCTTTTGTCTCACATCTGTTTTGCGTCTGTTTTGTTATTCACTTCGCAGACTTTACTTGCTTCAAGGTTCATTCTCTGACTGCTTCAGAAGATAACTCTTTTTATATTAATTTTTCCAATTCTTAGATGAGTTATCTATCTTACATTCTAACATTCTATATACTGTTATAATGCCACAGTAGCTTAATCTTCTGTTTCTAATTGTTCTCATCGTGTAAGGAAGTTTTCTACGCTACAGTTGCTCACAGTTGTTTGTTTACTCTCCTCCGCCAACTCACGTTCACTGTTTAGCGAGACCAGTGAATGGGCTGGAAATGAAAAATTGAAAATGACGAAGTATTTACTTTGTGGACTCTTATCGTTACGTTAAAACATCTGAAGGTGTTAAGCAAAGACATAATCATTAATGTGAATGCCATTTGTTTTTTTTATGTTTATATAACAGTATTTTGTCTTCAATGATGTCTTTGATAAAAGCGTTATGCCGAAATATTGATTCGTTCTTGTTGTTATTCATTGGCTTGTTTTCTTTTTGATATCTTTTACAAATCTTCTTACACGTTTGTATAATTTCACGTAAACGTCTATTTACCTCTAGTCCAAAAATAGGAATTTGGTTCAGTCTGGTTGGCTGAGTGGTTAGGCGCTCGCTCTACTAATCTGGAGGTATCGGGTTCAAGTCCTACCAGTTGAGATTTTTCCACCCAGCCTCTAGAAAATGGTTACCACAGAAATCTGGGAAGGTAAATGCAGCGAAGCTTGATAGTGACCACATCCAACTTTCATGTGGCTATGGTCTTGGAAATGGGGGCCTAACATCCCATCTCTCTCTCTCTCTCTCTCTCTATATATATATATATATATATATATATATATATCCCCAATATGCCTTAATGGCATGCAAATGGGGATTTTACCTCTCTGATTTGCTGGCCTGTAGTAATGCTGGACATGTTGGTTAGAGTGATCGCTATATTACCGAGCAATCATTCCATACCGAGGATCATGTTGCCTCTTGTCCAGTTTCATAAATATTCGTCAACGTTCGCAACATACCCCAAAAAGTGCAGGAATCGATCATCATTCTCTCTGTACTGATCGTAAGGCACAAACATCTCTCTGGCTCGCCTTCCTCAACATTTAACCCGCTTGATTGATTGTTTTTTTGTTTTAAATATTCGAAGAAATTTGACTCTCGAATGAAGTTTGTTGTTGTTGTTGTTGTGTACTTTTCTTGGCTGTCGCCTCGAGCGAAATCCGATACAACTGGTGATGAGTTTTATACGATATCTCATTTTATTTTCATTGGCTGACAGCATTGTATGCGTGCTATAGTCTCTTGTGCTGAGCATTGCAGAAGTTATTCCTAGTTTCCGGTGACTATTTTCCCTAGCGCATTGTGTCTAATTCTCATTTATTTTTAATAGCTTGGTGTAATTATGACAGTCTCCTTTGACAGTCTAGGAGCTTGGCAGACGGTGATTGACGAAAATAACAAAGTCACATCCATGACAAACGATACGATCCCCTGTACAATATACACGTGAGAGGATCCAGGTTGGACATCTCACATTTGACTACACTTAATGGTTGGACATCTCACATTTGACTACACTTAATGATTGGACATCTCACATTTGACTACACTTAATGGTTGGACATCTCACATTTGACTACACTTAATGGTTGGACATCTCACATTTGACTACACTTAATGGTTGGACATCTCACATTTGACTACACTTAATGGTTGAACATCTCATATTTGACTACACTTAATGGTTGAACATCTCATATTTGACTACACTTAATGGTTGAACATCTCATATTTGACTACACTTAGTGGTTGAAAATCTCACATTTGACTACACTTAGTGGTTGGACATCTCACATTTGACTACACTTAATTGTTGAACATCTCATATTTGACTACATTTAATGGTTGAACATCTCATATTTGACTACACTTAATGGTTAGAGATCTCATACTCGACTACACTTAGTTGTTGGACATCTCACAGTTGACTACACTTAGTGGTTGGACATCTCACAGTTGACTACACTTAGTGGTTGAACATCTCACAGTTGACTACACTTAATGGTTGGACATCTCATATTCGACTACACTTAGTGGTTGGACATCTCACAGTTGACTACACTTAATGGTTGAACATCTCATATTGGACTACATTTAATAGTTGGAGATTTCATATTCGACTACACTTAATGGTTGCACATCTCACAGTTGACTACACTTAGTGGTTGGACATCTCACAGTTGACTACACTTAGTGGTTGGACATCTCACAGTTCACCACACTTAGTGGTTGAACATCTCACAGTTGACTACACTTAGTGGTTGGACATCTCACAGTTGACTACACTTAGTGGTTGGACATCTCACAGTTGACTACACTTAGTGGTTGAACATCTCACAGTTGACTACACTTAATGGTTGGGCATCTCATATTCGACTACACTTAGTGGTTGGACATCTCACAGTTGACTACACTTAATGGTTGAACATTTCATATTGGACTACACTTAGTAGTTGGAGATTTCATATTCGACTACACTTAATGGTTGCACATCTCACAGTTGACTACACTTAGTGGTTGGACATCTCACAGTTGACTACACTTAGTGGTTGGACATCTCACAGTTCACCACACTTAGTGGTTGAACATCTCACAGTTGACTACACTTAGTGGTTGGACATCTCACAGTTGACTACACTTAGTGGTTGGACATCTCACAGTTGACTACACTTAGTGGTTGAACATCTCACAGTTGACTACACTTAATGGTTGGGCATCTCATATTCGACTACACTTAGTGGTTGGACATCTCACAGTTGACTACACTTAATGGTTGAACATTTCATATTGGACTACACTTAGTGATTGGACATCTCACATTAGGCTACACTTAATTGTTGAACATCTCATATTTGACTACACTTAATAGTTGGAGATCTCATATTCGACTACATTTAATGGTTGAACATCTCACAGTTGACTACACTTAATGGTTGAACATCTCATATTAGACTACACTTAGTGGTTGGACATCTCACAGTTGACTACACTTAGTGGATGGACATCTCACAGTTCACCACACTTAGTGGTTGGACATCTCACAATTCACCACACTTAATGGTTGGACATTTCACAGTTGACTACACTTAGTGGTTTGACATCTCAAAGTTTACTACACTCAATGGTTGGACATCTCACAATTGACTACATTTAATGGTTAGACATCTGACAGCTGACTACACTTAATGGGTGGACATCTCACAATTGACTACACTTAGTGGTTTGACATTTCACAATTGACTATGGTTGGTTGAACAAACGCCGCTTGTCTAAGTCAAAGGAAAGGCCATTTGAAAAGGATGATGATGAAATTGCTTTGGTTATAGATGAAATGTCGATTCATGCATCTCAAACTGCTGGTGTAGTTGCACAGCACACAAATAGCACAGGCGACAGTGACGCTACCTAGCGAGTTCCACCATAACATAGCAAAGACATGCTGGTCTGACTTGTCCATTCACTCCATGTCTTGACAAAAACATGACCTCATTCATACGATGTTGGGCAAAGACTGTGATCTCTCTCAGACCAAAAATCACGATAGAAGGCTTTCCAACAATTCCCGTGCTCTGACAAACGCTCACAACACGTGATCTTCATGTAAAGTCAAGTCTGCTTGAATAATTCAAAATTTCAACAATTTAGGGGTGTTAACTCACAATGCAGGAGAACAAACTCTGCAAATCCATATTCTGTAACAGATTGAAGGGCATCGACAGCTAACCTTCATCTTGAGAGACCTGGATGTTATAAATTCAACTCCTCTAATCCGCAAGGATAAAGTAATAATATTAATCCCAGTCCAAAAAAAAAATATCGACCGATGAAATAAATTATCTCTGCTTAATTTCCCACATTTAGTGAAAGACTTGGGGTCAATGGAAATCCAGTATGTCTTTACAATTAAATTTCTGAAGTCCATGTTGTCATGCTGGGCGTTCAGTTGACTGTTTCTGATTAAAGACTTCATAGCAAAGGTCTCTCTGATTCACTGACGAGCAAGCGTTAGGGTTCACAGTGGCCAAGACCCTTATCATCTATCGTTGACGCTCTGGGATACAGGTTATTGTGCTTGTTAAGCCGGTTTCAGTGGAGTAAGATTCTTTACTGTGGTGGAGCGTGCTAAGAAGTCTGCATCTAAATTCTTTAATTTAGCTTTTTTGTTCATATTTGCTCTTTCACACTTTGGACTCTGCCGAAGTCCCTATTTTCGTGAGCCCGGACTTTTACTTGATATCTTAAATATCTCGTCGTTTACTGAAAGTCGTGTGAGCAGCGCAGTTTGGTGTGAATCGTCTTCCATGCAGATGTTAATTTTCTTTGGAGACTTTTTTCCAGAAAATACGCACTGTATCCATTTTTGCAACAGGATCAATCGAGGAGCCCGCAATCTTGCATTAAAAAAAGACGTCACTATCGATTAGCCTACAACCTTCATCATCATTGCCGATCACTCCCCTAGGGAGTATAGGCCACAGATAAAGTTTCTCCAGTCTTCCCTGTTCTTGGACGTGCTCTCTACCTCTCTCCATGTATGTCCCTCATCTCTAAGCAGTTTGATAATTTCCCTTCTCCAAGTAGTTCTGTGCCTTCCTCGATTCCTATTTCCCTGTGGGGGCTTCCATGTCACTTCCTGCCTTGTTATGCTTGTATCCGGTTTCCTCAGTGTTTGGCCAATCCAGCTCCATTTTCTAGACATAATTTTTAGGTTCATAGACTCTTGTCCTGCTCTTTCCTAGACCCCCATATCCTACCTCCATGTCCTGACCTCCATATCCTGGTCTTATCCTTCCATTTGATGCTTAGAATCCTTCTCAGGCAGTATATCATAAATGTCAGTACCCTCCGTTGTATTGTCTTAATATTAGCAAACAAGCTCTGTTTTTGAATTAGTAATTAAAAATTCTGTCGTAACACAGACTCCGCATAAAGCATCCCCACACAATGAGTGTTCGTCAGCATCTTCACCACAGCATCAACTGCAGATACCTCAAGTTCGCATTTTCTGGGGGATTGCTAATGGAATCAACAGCGTGCACGAAATGCATAATTTAATTCCATATTCATATAATCGAAGGTACAGATCAGAGCGGTGATACCGGGACACATTTCAGGAAATGAGGTGGGACGTGAACGTTCCTATGGCCACGTGTTTGTCACATGTCACCTGTAAAAGTCTTCAAATTTATAGTGTAAGCGAGTAAGATTGTTATCATTTCATTATGTGACGAGGGGAGGGAATGGCATGTCACATTTCCAAAGCCGCATTTTCCGTCACATTAGTTCACTTATTCAATCGAGCGGAACGGAGCAGGGGGGATCATCCGGAACGGCAGTTGCACTGCGCTATCCCTTTATTGTGTTCAGCCAAGCGTGACCGAACTCAAAGTAGAAAAGAGTGTTCGTTTCTCGTTTTATTACTCTCTCTTTTTTTTTAAAGCTGTATTGTGAATGCCCTGTGATTTGGGGGTGGGGGGGGGGGGTATGAAATAGAGAACAGATAATTTCTGACCTCCATGTTGTGAAAACGTGGAAGTTAAACAAGAAAAGGGAAACAAAGAAATCAGTCCATCGGAATGCGGTTATCCAGAAGAATGAAGTGTACTCAAAGGACAGCACGAGAAAACAATGAAAGAGCTGCCGATATCAGTTAAAACTGACAAAAAGAGAAGCAATAATGAGAAACAAACGAATCAGGGAGATAAAATAATTTCGGCCATGTCTAGAGGTAAAATGATGACATGGAAACAGTATTCGGCGTGAAAAGAAGACCCAGGTGCCTGTCTATCTATCTATCTATCTATCTATCTATCTATCTATCTATCTATCTATCTATCTATCTATCTATCTATCTATCTATCTATCTATCTATCTATCTATCTATCTATCTGTCTGTCTGTCTGTCTGTCTGTCTGTCTGTCTGTCTATCTATCTATCTATCTGCTTGCCTGCCTGCCAGTCTGTCTACCTGTCTGCTTGTCTGTCTGTCTATCTGTCTGCCTGTCTGTCTGTCTGTCGCTATGGCGAGGTACCTGTGCACGCCGTGAATCTGATATCTTTTCTTTTTAATTAACATCCATGAGGTCTGACTAAAGAACCCGACACGCAATTTACAATTATGTCATGAAATATTATGTACTTTTTTCACGCTTGAGTATAATCTTTAATCTGAAACGATATTATCTGCCTCAGGTCCTCAAGTGATTTTAAAAAACTGTTAATTTACAGACAACTTCAGGTGCCCTAGGTAAAACTGGGTTACATTTTTTTAAAATTAAATCTTATATCACTGAATGAAATCTCACAGTTACACGAACATTTTTTGTTATCTTTCGTCACATCCGCCATGCTTTTTAAAAAAAAAATTCAGAACATGACACGATAACTACTTTTCAGGGTTTAAACAAGTGTTTCCCAGGCTTGTTCGGGCTGCCGCCCCCCTTTCCACCCACGCCACATCCTCACAACCCCCCCCCCCCCCCCCCCGACCGTATGATCGTACAGTGGCCTATTAAATTAGGATATGCATTACACAACTAAAAACTTAAGCTATCAAACTGGTTCACTTTAACACCTTGGAAGAGTACTCACCTACTGTATTATTTTCTCAACATTTAATGTGATGGATGAGTTTCATGTAGGGAGGGATACAAGTTTCCCAATATCAGGTTGAAAAGTGCTATGAAAGAAGGTGTTACTGTCTCCGCCTGCTGCTTCGTTTTCCCTCAGCTCGCCCTTTGCTTATCCCTTTTTTTCACCACCCCCTAGTTCTTTCCAACGACCACAGAGGGCGTGGCGTTATCGCCTGCTCTGGAAAACACTGGTTTAAAGCTTATAATTGCAGACTCCCAGTTGGGTTTTCCCAATCTTCTGGTATAACTCATTGCCAACTGTCCCAAGATCAGCAAACAGCAGTGAGGGTAGATGGCAAAACATCGGGTTGGTTTGAGCTGCAAAAGGGAGTAAGACAGGAGATGTATCCTTTCTCCATACTTGTTTAACATCTACGCAGAAAATATCATGAAGAATGTAAGAGAGGAACAGGAAACAGCTAAATTTGGCTCTTTCAACATCGGAGGGCCCACCGGATTCCAGAAATTAGATAGGCCGATGATACTGTCCTATCAAACATCTCACAAGATTGCAACAGTTGATTCGCTTAACCAAAAGACACAGCGAAGCTCAGAACCTCTTTTTAAACACCAACAAACCTAAAATAATGATAATTGGAAAAAAAAGAGAAGCAAGCCCATAATTACATTGGACCATCAAGAGCTGGAAAACTTAAGTAAATTCGAATATCTAGATTCAGTCACCACTAATGGTGACTGCGCAGTGCACCTCAAAAGAAGAATGCGGTTGCATCATAGAAACAAGCACAAATGAAAAGTATGTGGCAAGGTACTAACAAGAAAACAAATTTACGTACGTTTACTTAGAGTTAACATATCCCCAATTGCAATTGTGAAACATGGATACTAAACAAATCACTAGAAAAAAGAATAACACCAGTTGAAATGAAATGTTACAGTTGGGCACTTAGAATATCATGGATAGAAAGAAAATCAAATAAAGAGATATTGAGGGATTACGTGTCGCAGAAAACTGGCTCGTTAACACCATAAAAATTAGAAAGCTGAGATATTTTTGCCACATGAAGAGACCAGACAGCTTGGAGAGGTTGATAGTAGAAGACATAGTGTCCGGCAAAAGAGAAAAGGGACTACCTCTCCGCAGATGGACTCAAGACATCACAGAAAGGCTGAACATGACATTGAGAGACGCTGATAAACTTGCGGAAGGCCATATTGCATTCAGGGATGCTGTGAGAGAGACAACGTTCTGGAAAGGACATGTCATATGAATGAATTACCCAATTACAGGATAAAACATTATGCTTGGCAGTTCTATTTCTTCTTCTTCAGCTTTCCGAGCCATTAAGATTCATTGCTGTGGATAAAGTTCGTCTCCATTTCTCCCAATCTTCTCTCTCCAGTTTGTGACATATTTTCTTTTATATCCTCTTCTGTGTTGTCTTTCCATCTCTGTCTTGGTCTACCCCTTGGTCTTGTTTCTCTCATCTCTTGTGCGTACATCATTTTCGTTTGTCTGTTCTCTTCCATTCTTTCTGCATGCCCCAGACAGCGTAGTCTGTTCATTTTCAAGACATTTATAATTCAGTGGGATTTAAATAAGCTGTTCAGTTCAGTGTTCTTTATAGCTCTTCATTCTCCACTGTTGGTATCCTTTATCGGCCCAAAAATTCATCTTAGGATCTTGTTCTCAAAGATCTGCAATTGTTGTTTATTTTGCTTTGTTGTACTCCACGTTTCTGATCCATACGTGGCGGCTGGTCTTATTATAGTTTTGTAGATTGTTGTTTTGGGACAGGATTTTGGATTTTAACAGGTGTTGCAGGGCAAAGTATATTTTATTCTCTATCTGTACTCTGATTTTAATTTCCTCGCTTACTATGTTGCTTCTGTTGAGAGTTCTGTTTAGATATTTGTATTTTTCTGCTTTCCTAATAATAATATATCCAACATGTATATAATATGGATAATTCTGTATCTGGTCTTTTGATATCTTCATATACTCTGTCTTATCTTGGTTAATGGTCAAGCCCACTTTTAGTGCCACATCTCTCAGGTGTGTGCAGGTATTGGTTACATCTTGCATAGTTTTCCCCCACTAGGTCGATGTCATCGCTATATCCTGGTATTTTAGATTGTTCTTCTGTACTGCTTTCTTCTTTCACTTTTCTGATCATCCTTCTCTATTACTAGGTTCAATAGTAATGGAGATAATGTATCACCTTGTTTTAAACCAGTTCTTATATAGTGAAGGGTTCTGACTTTCTTCCTTTATATAATAATATATTTTGTGAATCCTCCATGAATATTCTGGTAAAACTGATTAATTTATTAGGTATCTCAAATTCTTTCATAATTTTCAATAAGCTGCTCCTGTCTATGCTGTTATAAGCTTTCTTGAAGTCAATGAAGATATTATGTACTTCTTTTCCATATTCCCAGTACTATTCTGCTCTTTGACATATATAAAATATTTGGTCTACTTGCTTGATAATCTCTCAGTTGTCTCAACATCTCCACGGCTTCATATGTAAAGAATACAAGTTCGTAGTTCCAACAGACAGACAGACAGATACGAGGGTCATACCGAAAGTCGTGAGCACACTGTTTTAAAAAATCAGAATTTATAGATAGAGAAAATATGAATGTATCACCTTCACTGCATCCTTGTCTTCACTTTCCAACATAACCTCCATTTCTTTGCACACATATTCCCCAAACTCTGCAAGTTTAAAAACACTTTCCCGGTAGAATTCTGTTCCAGCTGACCGATGGCACAGACGCACTGCTTTCTGGACGTTCTCTCATGTGGGACCAAGCAGGCACAAACTTTTCTATAGCCTAGGGTTTCAATCATTTCATGTACTGCATTGTGTACTATTCCAAGATTTACAGCGATTTCAGATACTGTGACACATCTGTCTTCTTTAATGATGTCGTCAACCCTTTCCATGTTGCGTTCAGTGGAGGCAGTTCGAGGATGATCGCTGCGAGGCATATCTTGGATGCTCGTGTTTCCATCTTTGAAATGTTTCACCCACCTCCTAACACTGCTAGCACCCATACACACATCTCCATTAGCAAGATGAACTCTTTGACAAATTTCAGCAGCGGGGATTTCCTCTTTAACGAGGAACTCACAACAGCACGTTAACGAAACGAAACTTCAGCACCCGCCATTTTGTTTATGCTCTGCGTGGTCACGTGACACATGATGGTGACGTCATGTGAACTCTACATGAAGTGCGAAGGATGCAGTTAAGGTGATACATTTATATTTTCTCAATCTATAAATTCTGATTAAAACAAAAATGTTTCTCACGACTTTCTGTGTGACCTTCGTAGAAGAAGAAGAAGAAGATCAGTTATGGATCCTCACATGTCATGGTGCATGATGACACGGTGTTCACTAATGTTCGCAGACTATGTATAAAAAAAAAATCGTCTACCAGTCTTTGGATTTTAAATGTCGTTTTCTTTAAAGTTACATTTTTTTCCATGGTAGATAGTTATTATTACCACGTTTGTTCTTCGAATTTATCGCTCTTCAGAAAGTAAAACAACTAAAGAATCTGTGGAGAGAAACAGACAGAACTACAAAAAGAAGATTTTTAAGGGCGTGCATCTTTCCCATCGCAACATATGCCCGTGAGACCTGGACACTTAATAAAACAGCTGAGAAACACATAAATGCCTTTGAATGTAAATGCTACTGAAGAGTTCTTCAAATATTGTGGACACAGAAAAAAAGAACAAATATATCCATACTACAAGAACTTAATATTGAAGAAGGATGGCTAGTAAAGAGAGAAAACTTAAATATTTTGGACACATTAAACGTCATGAGAATTTAGAGAAGACCCTCTTGGAAGGGTGCATAATTGGAAAAAGAAAAGAGAGGAAGACCAAGACGAAGATAGCTGCAAGACATCGTTGATAATCTGAAAATGGATTCATCAGCAGCAGGGCATCTTGTTTACAACCGAGAGGCTTACAGGAGAGCTGTTAGGGAGGCAAAGTTCTGCAAGGGATTAGCAAATGACTGACTGACTGACTCTTTAAATCCTCCATGTCTTTTTTTTGTTTGTAAAACCTATCTACTTCTAGTCATGGCCGCCGCGTATTTCATCGCGCGTCAAATAGTCACGGAGTCCATTATCAACCCTTTTTCTTCCTAGTTTCATATACGAGTCTACGTCTCGGATGAAAGGCCGAAACATAAAAATTCTTTTTTTTTTTTTTCATTGGTCTTGTCCTGCCTCCTTCTTCATATACATTTCAGTTTTGATGAGACAGAAGTCTGAGATGTGCTTAATATAATCAGATATTTAAGGTTTCTGTAATTTCCTCTCGCCACCTCTTGCGTGGGCGGGCCTCTCCTTCTGTTTGGTAATCTTAGCCATAATGTTGTCTGTGTTATACCTGTCTGGTGGTAGTCGTGTAATGTGGCCAGACCATTTGAATTGTTGTTTCCGGATGTAATGTAATACTGGTGCTACTCCAACCCTTTCCCTGATGGTGTCATTTCTGTATTTTGTCTCCTCTTGCATTATTTATTATTCTCCTTTAACATGTCATTTCTGTCGTGATGATGTTTCTTGTGTTCTTGGCTGTTAGTTTTGCATGTTTGATAGCATGGAGTTGGAAGGAAAATTGTCTTGTATAGCGCCGTTTTTGTTTCAGTTGTGATGTATTTGTTTTTCAGCCAAAGATGTCATTTGTCCAATGATCCGATTTACTTTATTGCATTCGTTCTTTTTCGGCATCGATTTATCCTGAGTATGATGCTGTACTGTCTAAGTGGTTGAGATCTTTCACTTGTTTCATGGGCTGATTGACCAGGAAGATCTTTGTTGGGATTTCTTCTCAGGCAATGACCAGAAAGATCTTTGTTGGGATTTCTTCTCAGGCAATGATCATGACTTTTTTGTTGTTGTTGTCTTGATCTGCCTCCTTCTTCATATACATTTCAGTGTTGATGAGACAGAAGTCTGAGATGTGCTTCATATAATCAGATATTTAAGGCCTCTGTAAAGAAAGAGTTAGAGCTTCATTTTTCGCGTGATCTGCTTCTAGATATAAGATATATTTCCTCAGTATTTCTCCTTATTTTCCTACAATATAATGTCAGGTACCTTCTTGTAAGACAGCCCTTCAAAGCAAAGCCATAAAAGTGGCATTAAATGAAGGCTTATAGCCTGAAGCAGCTAAGTGCCGTTAATGTACTTTCAAGATAGAGAATCGATTAGATGTGTCGTCACAATGAATCTCTGAAGTATGCTCTATGCAGTACATAAATCAAATATGCCAGATAAGGAGTTTAGTTTGTGTGGTTCTGACAGCAGACTATTGGCTGTTGAATAAAGTATATGGATTTGTATCGCTTGATACAATCTGTTATGGTCACGTGTTGCGAAAGTTTGACCCAGGCCGTGGATATTATGAAGGTAATTAATGAGTTTAAACGTTTTGGGAAAATTTGATCCGGGACGTGGGCATTAGGAAGGTGATTAATGTGCTTTAACGTGTTGGAAAAGTTTGATCCGAGACGTGGGTATTAGGAAGGTAATTATTTGAGTTTTAACGTGATGGGAAAGTTTGACACTGGCCGTGGGTATTATGAAGGTAATTCACTAGTTTAAACGTGATGGGAAAGTTTGACCCGGGACTTGGGTATTAGGAAGGTAGTTATATGAGTTTTAACGTGTTGGGAAAGTTTGACCAGGTCATGGGTGATTAATGAGTTTTAATGAGTTGGGAAAGGTTCGGTGTAAAGATGTTTTTCTGTGCATCACAAACATCTTCGTCGTTAGAAGTAGCAGCAGAATTGTTATCGTCGTTAGATTATTCACCTTGTTGGTGTGAATGAAAAGAGAGAAAACTGAAATATTTTGGACACATTAAACGTCATGATAATTTAGAGAAGACCGTATTGGAAGGATACATAATGGGAAAAAGAAAAAGAGGAAGACCAAGACGAAGATGGCTGCAAGACATCGTTGACGATCTGGAAATTGATGCAACAGCAGCAGGCCATCTTGCTCACAACCGAGAGGCCTACAGGAGTGCTGTTTGGGAGGCAAAGTTCCGCAAGGGACATGCAAATGAATGAATGAATGGTGTGAATGTAGTCCTTCTCCTCTCGTCTCGTTCACTTGTCAGGATGCTCTTCTATTCTTCTCTAGATGAGGATGTTCATCTATCTTTATGATGCGTCCAGAACTTGCTTTGACAGACAAAGCCTATGATGCTGTTTTTTTTCCATTGAAAATCGTGATGTAGTTTGATATATCCGAAACAATTTAGACACGTATTTCTTGCCTTTTTATTATCGTTATTATTTATCATTTCTGTTTAATTATTTCATTAGTTCTTTCATATTTGTACTCTTGTCTCTGAGTTGGTATCCTTATGGAGTTGCTGATGATATAATACAGATAACGTTATCGTCTATTTTCATTTGTCGGCTGCATACACTGTGTCTTTTAGGGAAAAAAATATACTTTAAAAAATATACATCTCACTGGATTTGATTCTTTTTTTTTAGACTGAGGTTTTTAAACAATCACAAAACTTAAAGATACGTTTCTTGACATTTCTCGGTAGGCACGTGGCAGGTATGTTTATTATAAACTTGTTTGTGTGTTCACGAGATATTTTGTCTGGTGATATAAGAGTTAAATTACTTTGCCTTTGTGTGAGCGACGTCAGTTATTTCCAGTAAATGTTCTTAAATGTTGAACATAAAGGCCAGTGAATGTAACTCTCTCTCTCTCTCTCTCTCTCTCTCTCTCTCTCTCTGAACCTTAAGTGCCCAGGGCACATGGGGCTTCCGCAAGGGTTTTCCACAAATGCCTGTCCTTCGCCTTTTTTTCTGCTCTTGCCCAGGTGAGCCCTCTATTGCTCAACATCCTTTCTGTTGTTCTTTTCCATGTCTCTTTTGGTCTACCTTTACTTCTGTTCCCCTGTGGTGTCCATCTTAGTGCTATTTTTTGGTAGTGAGTTGTCAGTCATTCGGAGCACATGTCCCAACCATCGCCAACCTCTTTCCTCAATAATTGAATGTAACTCTAGCACAGGATAATTGTCCATTTGTTAACTCTTCTTTAGCATTCTTCAAGGCACGCTCCGCAGATCTTCCAGTGCTGTGGTTATTAAGTTGCTCTATTCCCATATATTTTACTTCAGCCACACACACAACGGTCCCCGTCAACGTCATTTATGTAATTTATGCTTAATCTCTCGTTTCTTTCTATACGTAATCTCTCGTTTCTTTCTATACGTAATCTCTCGTTTCCTTCTCTTTACTGAAGGGTTTCGTGGTTTCTCAGCGTGAGAGGCAGCCTCTGTCTTCAATTAGCTGAAGATTAAAACGCGAGAGCCAGCTAATTAGTATGTGGCCGCCTGAGTTTTTTTTTCAGAGTAGTTCATACACGAGTGTTTCACTCACAGTTAGATTTGGAGGATTGAGGAAGGGGGGGGGAGGACGGGCGTTAAAGTTATGCCGAAGGCGCCCCAGTTCATGAATACCGTAGCCCGCCCCTTATTTCCTGTTTCAGTTACTGACGGTTAGAAAAAAAAATTTTTTAAACTGAATTTATAAATTTCAGGCGCCCCCCCCCCCCCGCCCGGTTTCTGCCTTTCCCCGTTTTCCGCTCACACAGATACGTTATAGCACTCACGATATAAACAATATTTACATTGGAGGTATTGTTATAGCTTCTGTAAATTGCTATGTATCATTTATCTGGCTTAATATGAGAGAGAGAGAGAGAGAGAGAGAGTATATTAACATATATTACGTAAGGGACCACCATTATCCACGGCTTCAAGCATTCGCGTTAAAGCTGGGAACTAAATGGGCGCGGATACAGTGTCACTGGTGTATCATTATTTTCCATGTTATCTGGTTCTAGAGTGACGATACCTCATTAGAGAATCCATTTTTTTTTCTTTCCTGAGGAAGCGATACTGGCAAATATATTTCTGAATATGACGGATATTTACGATGTTGTCATAGTTCGCAAACAGCGAAAGCATTATCCTTCATCCTGCTTGCTTGTCAGAACATTTCTGTATCCTGTTTCGTGGCCTGAAAAATATTTCCGTAGGTTAAAAAAAAGTATAATATAGGGCCGGTAGTAGACGAAGATAGATAGTAGAGAAGGGCCCGTAGTAGACGAAGATAGATAGTAGAGAAGGGCCCGTAGTAGACGAAGATAGATAGTAGAGAAGGGCCGGTAGTAGACGAAGATAGATAGTAGAGAAGGGCCGGTAGTAGACGAAGATAGATAGTAGAGAAGGGCCGGTAGTAGACGAAGATAGATAGTAGAGAAGGGCCGGTAGTAGACGAAGATAGATAGTAGAGAAGGGCCGGTAGTAGACGAAGATAGATAGTAGAGAAGGGCCGGTAGTAGACGAAGATAGATAGTAGAGAAGGGCCGGTAGTAGACGAAGATAGATAGTAGAGAAGGGCCGGTAGTAGACGAAGGTAGATAGTAGAGAAGGGCCGGTAGTAGACGAAGGTAGATAGTAGAGAAGGGCCGGTAGTAGACGAAGATAGATAGTAGAGAAGGGACGGTAGTAGACGAAGATAGATAGTAGAGAAGGGCCGGTAGTAGACGAAGATAGATAGTAGAGAAGGGCCGGTAGTAGACGAAGATAGATAGTAGAGAAGGGACGGTAGTAGACGAAGATAGATAGTAGAGAAGGGACGGTAGTAGACGAAGATAGATAGTAGAGAAGGGACGGTAGTAGACGAAGCTGATAGTAGAGAAGGGCCGGTAGTAGACGAAGATAGATAGTAGAGAGGGCCGGTAGTAGACGAAGATAGATAGTAGAGAAGGGCCGGTAGTAGACGAAGATAGATAGTAGAGAAGGGCCGGTAGTAGACGAAGCTGATAGTAGAGAAGGGCCGGTAGTAGACGAAGATAGATAGTAGAGAAGGGCCGGTAGTAGACGAAGCTGATAGTAGAGAAGGGCCGGTAGTAGACGAAGATAGATAGTAGAGAAGGGCCGGTAGTAGACGAAGGCAGATAGTAGAGAAGGGCCGGTAGTAGACGAAGGCAGATAGTAGAGAAGGGCCGGTAGTAGACGAAGGCAGATAGTAGAGAAGGGCCGGTAGTAGACGAAGGCAGATAGTAGAGAAGGGCTGGTAGTAGACAAAGCTAGATAGTAGAGAAGGGCCGGTAGTAGACGAAGGTAGATAGTAGAGAAGGGCCGGTAGTAGACGAAGATAGATAGTAGAGAAGGGACGGTAGTAGACGAAGATAGATAGTAGAGAAGGGCCGGTAGTAGACGAAGATAGATAGTAGAGAAGGGCCGGTAGTAGACGAAGATAGATAGTAGAGAAGGGACGGTAGTAGACGAAGATAGATAGTAGAGAAGGGACGGTAGTAGACGAAGATAGATAGTAGAGAAGGGACGGTAGTAGACGAAGCTGATAGTAGAGAAGGGCCGGTAGTAGACGAAGATAGATAGTAGAGAAGGGCCGGTAGTAGACGAAGATAGATAGTAGAGAAGGGCCGGTAGTAGACGAAGATAGATAGTAGAGAAGGGCCGGTAGTAGACGAAGCTGATAGTAGAGAAGGGCCGGTAGTAGACGAAGATAGATAGTAGAGAAGGGCCGGTAGTAGACGAAGCTGATAGTAGAGAAGGGCCGGTAGTAGACGAAGATAGATAGTAGAGAAGGGCCGGTAGTAGACGAAGGCAGATAGTAGAGAAGGGCCGGTAGTAGACGAAGGCAGATAGTAGAGAAGGGCCGGTAGTAGACGAAGGCAGATAGTAGAGAAGGGCCGGTAGTAGACGAAGGCAGATAGTAGAGAAGGGCTGGTAGTAGACAAAGCTGATAGTAGAGAATTGCCGGTAGTAGACGAAGGCAGATAGTAGAGAAGGGCCGGTAGTAGACGAAGGCAGATAGTAGAGAAGCGCCGGTAGTAGGCGAAGGCAGATAGTAGAGAAGGGCCGGTAGTAGACGAAGGCAGATAGTAGAGAAGGGCCGATAGTAGACAAAACTGATAGTAGGGAAGAGCCAGTAGTAGACAAGGCAGATAGTAGAGAAAGGCCGGTAGTAGACAAAGCTGATAGTAGAGAAGGGCCGGTAGTAGACGAAGGCAGATAGTAGAGAAGGGCTGGTAGTAGACAAAGCTGATAGTAGAGAAGCGCCGGTAGTAGACGAAGGCAGATAGTAGAGAAGAGGCGGTAGTAGACAAAGCTGATAGTAGAGAATTGCCGGTAGTAGACGAAGGCAGATAGTAGAGAAGAGGCGGTAGTAGACAAAGCTGATAGTAGAGAAGGGCCGGTAGTAGACAAAGCTGATAGTAGAGAAGCGCCGGTAGGAGACGAAGGCAGATAGTAGAGAAGAGGCGGTAGTAGACAAAGCTGATAGTAGAGAAGGACCGACAGTAGACTAAGCTGATAGTAGAGAAAGACCGGTAGTTAACAAAGGATGATAATGGAGAAAGGCTGATAGTCGACAAAGGCAGATAGTATACTTCCGACAGCAGAAAAGAGCGGACAAGTAGAAAAGAGCAGATAGTAGAGGAGTGCTGATAGTAGGGAAGTGGTGATAGCGGATGAGGGCAGATATTAGAGAAGTTGTGAAAACAGAGGAGGGCAGATAGTATAGAAGAGCACATAGTAGAGAAAGGCATATAGAGTAGTTTCATAGAAGAGGAGAACAAACACTAGAGAAGAACAGAAGTGCTGATAATACAGAAGTTCCGAAAGAAGAAAAAGGCAGATAGAAGAAAAAGGGGAGACAGTAGAGAAGGGCAGATAGACGAAAAAGGGTACATAGAAGAAAAAGACAGAAGTAGAGAAGGGTAGATAGAAGAGAAAGGCAGATAGAAGAAAAAAGGGCAGACAGCAGAGAAGTGCAGATACAAAAGAAAGACCAATTCTTTTGGAGTTTCTCCTTCTGGAGTAATGTAAAAGACCAAAGTCTGCAGGCAGGAAGTAAACAAACTGCAGAAACTGATGTAAGGAGTTTGTGATGTGGGTGCAAGTATTACTGGATACATGCGACTACATGTCTGGAGCAGGAGGTGGATTACAGGTTCGGTGTAGGCAGAATTATATGAGGCGCTTACAGCGTAAGTTTAACAAAAAAAAAACGCTTTAAAATCTGTGGAATATAGCGAAACAATCCGATTTTTTGCACACTTAACAATATCGAATTCTTGTATGGAAGCATTGTTAGTTTGTATATGTTCATAATTCTGAAATATTTTACCTTGCCTGTTAAAAGTTGAATGTGCATGTTTCACAACACTGCAAGATATCATCACAGAAAATAACACACTTTTTTTTTCTTTTTTTTTTAAACAGGTTAAACAGAAGTGTTTAAACGTTATACCATATTTGTTCGTTGGTATTGTTTGAATTCGATAAAACAAAGGACCTAGATGATGATTGTTGCTGAGTAAACTAGATGATGATGTTGCTGAGTAAACTAGCTCGGAACAGAGGAAAGTGTTTATGGGGAGCTATTTATAAAAAAATAGATCTCCCATTCCCCTCCCCCTCCCCCCTCCCTCGGTAGCGTCTCAGTCCGTGCTTGAAGGCGACGTATCTGTCAAGCACATCTCGTTTCTCGTCGAGGCAAACACGTTGGAAAAAACTTTGTTGATTAGAAAACGTCGTAAAATACGACAGCAGCTGTGACAGCTGAAATGTCATTGGACACGCAATAGTAAGGGTAGTGGATTTATTATTTGTCTTCATCCTGACAGCCAACATACAGCTTAATCTTTATAGCGTACTGTATTTTTTTTTTCATCAGTCGAACGGTCAGTCAGATTCTAACAAAGCGACAAGTGAAATTAGGATAGTGGTTGTAAATCTTTCCTTGGCCATGGACCCTCTTCCAGTTTGAGAACACCTGTACAAGTATACGCTACGGGTGTGACCTCTGTTATGATTTTTTTGTTGTTGTTATGGAGACGCCCTTGATTTAATGTTTACATTTCCTGAGTTGCGCTCCTGATAGAGTGGCTTTGGTCGGAGAAATTAGCAGCACATTTGGCGTGATTTTTAATCCTGTTATGTGGGAATTTGCATACCTCGGCAGCTACGTAGACCAGGATGGCGACACCAGAAAGGAAGTTAGAATTGCAAAAGCAGCTTCGATCTTCAAGAATCTTGAGAACATATGGAATTCAAAAGTTATAAGCACAAAAACCAAGTTAAGACTATTCAATTCAAATGTAATATCCACTCTCATTTATGCATGCGAAAGCTGGAAAACAATTAAAGAAATAGACAAGAAATTAGACTCTTTTGAAAACAAATGCCTAAGGAAAATACTCCGCATCAAGTGGAACGAATTCAAGAACAATGCAGAGATAAGACAGATGAGTGAACAACAACCAGTCTCATGGGTGATCAGGAAAAGGAGATGGGCATATGTTGGTCACATGATGAGAAGAAACGATCAGAGAATCCCAAAACAAGCTATCAAGTGGAGCACAACAGGCCAAAGAAAAAAAAAGACATAGATCGCGTGAAACTCTGAAGAAGACATTGTTAAGAGAGCCCAAATTAACTGGCATAAAATCCTTTGATGAGGTTGAAAGACTCGCCGAAGACAGGAAAACTTGGCGAACTACCTTGTGAGACCTATGTGATGTTTAACGGCACGGGAAGGATATAAGATATAAGATAAGATGCGAGGATGTTCTACGAGGTAATTTAAAGAAAAGGAACGAAATGGACGTTTGAATGGTACGGATGTGTGTGTTTGTTTGTTGCTGCAGTTTTTGGCTGTACTGGGAACATTCAGAATTGTCGACATGTTACGCCCGAAGAGTTATTCAGTTTGTCTGAAATGGAATCTTTATATCAGATATATGGCCCTGACTGTTTGTCTGGAATGGAAGCTTTATATCAGATATATGGCCCTGACTGTTTGTCTGGAATGGAAGCTTTATATCAGCTATGTGACCTGACTGTTTGTCTGGAATGGAAGCTTTATATCAGCTATGTGACCTGATTGTTTGTCTGGAATGGAAGCTTTATATCAGATATGTGGCCTGACTGTTTGTCTGGAATGGAAGCTTTATATCAGATATATGGCCCTGACTGTTTGTCTGGAATGGAAGCTTTATATCAGCTATGTGACCTGACTGTTTGATGGCTGAGCTGAAGATCTGTAATTTGACATATTACTCAATATCTAGAATCCATCAAGTTCCATCCAGTAAACTTCACCTTGTCATATTGTCAGTACCTGGTTTGCTTGCTTATTACATTGTGATGTCTCGACAAGGGAAAAGATCCTGGGAACCATCTGAATAGTGAATATTAATTTACAGTTCGCCGTCTATGTTGCACCAAGTTAGGTTATACATGCGGTACGGCAACAGCACGGCCACACAGCCGTGGACCCCCCTCGTTAAAAATGAACCAATAAACAGTAGTTTTTCAGTCCATTTGCTGGTCCCATGACCCGCTAGGGTTAAGAACCATAGCAGGATGCCTTAGAGAGATTATGACACCCCAGAGCCTAGAAAGAATGCAGATGATTCTGTTTCTTTCTCGGCTTTCACCCTCAAAATGGCGTTGTCTGCGTTGTATTTCTGTTTACGCGCTGTTCAGCCCAACACACCCGACTTCGGCTCGGCTTATTTTACAGGACCGAGTTCGCCTTCCCATTGCAAATCACTATTTACTGGTGCCAAACAACTGCTGTCTGCTTCCAGGCAGGATCTTTGGGAGGTAGAATAGATGTCTTGGTTGACTGTGGTTTGCCAACCCCAATGCGGGCTGTCGGCTATGGGTCCACATACGGCTAGTCTGTGTCAGTCTGCTTTTTCGCTCCCACCCACACGAAATATGAGATGATACAGACCTCGAACTATGAGATGATACAGACCTCGAACTATGAGATGATACAGATCTCGAACTATGAGATGATACAGACCTCGAACTATGAGATGATACAGACCCCGAACTATGAGATGATACAGACCCCGAACTATGAGATGATACAGATCTCGAACTATGAGATGATACAGACCCCGAACTATGAGATGATACAGACCCCGAACTATGAGATGATACAGCCTTCCTTGAAAATAGCTCTGAAAGTCTAGAACTCACTGGCAAGCCCAAAGCCTCTTTCGGACTTGGACTTTTGGAACGGGAGATAAATTAACATCGTGACACCCCATAGAGTGGAAGCTAATGCTGAGTTAAATGTTATATAGTGCATATATTGTGAAGTAGGTAAATGTTATATAGTGCATATATTGTGAAGTAGGTAAATGTTATATAGTGCATATATTGTGAAGTAGGTAAATGTTATATAGTGCATATATTGTGAAGTAGGTAAATGTTATATAGTGCATATATTATGAAGTAGGTAAATGTTATATAGTGCATATATTGTGAAGTAGGTAAATGTTATATAGTGCATATATTGTGAAGTAGGTAAATGTTATATAGTGCATATATTGTGAAGTAGGTAAATGTTATATAGTGCATATATTGTGAAGTAGGTAAATGTTATATAGTGCATATATTGTGAAGCAGGTAAATGTTATATAGTGCATATATTGTGAAGTAGGTAAATGTTATATAGTGCATATATTGTGAAGTAGGTAAATGTTATATAGTGCATATATTGTAAAATAGCTACAAGTTATATAGTGCATATATTGTGAAGTAGGTAAAAGTTATATAGTGCATATATTGTAAAATAGCTACAAGTTATATAGTGCATATATTGTGAAGTAGGTAAATTTATATAGCGCATATATTGTGAAATAGCTACTTGTTATATAGTGCATATACTGTGAAATGATCCGCTGCTGAAAACAACACTGAATTTAAAATTCCGAACTCGGTCACCAGTTCTTTTCATGCTTTCATTCTTCATTTCTTCATGCGCAGTATCCTCAGCACTGTTTCCTTCCTTTTCTTTGTCGTTGTTTTTGTTACTGGATGAAACTTGATGCATCCTTGTTTACTTTTCATCTGTCTTTATGTAAAGTTTGTGAAATAATTCACAATGGGAGCTGGAAAAAAAGCCCCATATTTTCATTAAGCGTAAGGCGATCTTCTGCGCAGCAGAATTACTTTAAAACATACTCCCTAGAACAATTTATTTGTAGGAAAATTCTGCAAAAACAAGCAGGCAACTTGTGTAATGGAAGCTCTTAAACATGTAGGATTTACTTATTATTTTCGATGATGATAATGATGATGATGATGACGATGATGATGATGACGATGATGATGATGATGACACATTTTCGGGTGCATTTTCTGGGGAGTTTTTAAAAATCGGGGTATACAAGATAATGGCAGGTCAGCGATATCCCCAACTGCTGCAGTGATAGACGGCTTGATAAGCTCAACTTAACGAAAGTTTCAAGCCAGTCCATACCACGCATGAAAGCAAATCAGAATAGCAGTGGATTACATGAAAGAGAACTTACTATTTTATGTGAACAAATAAGAAGAAAAGTGTTTCTACAAAACGATTGAAATCTATACATATAATATTTTGTTTTTGTTCGCTCATAGAGTCTAGCTACAGGTGGTGATTAAAGTGGTGGCGAAGAGCTGTAACCACTAAGCTATCAGCAGCCAACAGCTGACATGTCAGCATCAGGGTTGGCCAACCATACCTGACGTTTCATCATCATCATCATCATCATCATCATCATCATCATCATGTGCCGTGCCGACTGGCGTTGGCTATTATGCTTCTCCAGAGTACACGATCCTTCATACAGGCCATCAGTTCAGCTGGTGATCTCCTCTCACACCTTCTCGTCAGACTGTCCAGTATCATTTCTCTTGGTCTTTCTCTTGATCTTCTTCCTTCTATTTTTCCTGTTGTTATAATATTTTCAATGTCCACTCTTCTCATTGCATGTCCTATGAAAGTGCATTGTCTCTCTTTTATTTTTTTTACAAGATTTTTTTGTCTCTCCAGCTCTTCTCATACATTCTTCATTAGTTATTTTTGCTGTCCAGGGGATTCGCAACATTCTTCTAATAAACCACATTTTTGCTGCTTCCAATGATTTTTGTGCAGACCTGCCTATTGTCCATGATTCACTTCCATATAACAAGCTAGGTTCAAGATCGGTTTCAGCGTCAGGGTTGGCAAACCACAGCTGACCAAGACCCTGTCCCACCTCTCCACTGGTACCGCCGGTAAAGTAACAAGACACATTCCTGTATGGTTGGACCACGACAAAAATCATAGACACGGCACATTTTTTTTTAAACGCGAGAGAAAGAAAAATGTACAAAAGAATTACCTGGGATTTGAACCATGGACTCCGGGTTGGACGAGCAACCGTCTAGCCACGAGAGAACAGCGCATCACTAAACTTCGCTATTTTGCACTCCACCCACTTCCCCCCCCCCCCCCCCCCCAAACCCCCAAGGCCTGTCTAGATAGACAAATCGTGACGCCCAGAAAGAGAACGCGGCCACGACACAGAATTTAGGTTCAGTCTAGTCTCCTGGTGGTAGAAAATTTATGAGGCACAAACATACACATATGGTCTCCTTCATATGTCTAGCGCATGCAGGACTAAAATAACAAGAAATAAACTAACAATTTTTTTTTTACATAAAAGTGGTTTCAGGTTATGGCTTCGGATACAATTTTATTTTGGTACAAACAGGAAACGACGAAGGTTTTGTATAGTAAAGTAATAGAACACAGTATTCTATGGTTGGATCGTTTACAGCAGACCGTGTGTGTAAGTTTGTGTCTGAAAAATGTAGTACCTGCCAGAGATCAAGCGACGGAGTTTTCTGTGTTCCCTTTCAGCCAGGTAGGCACTGAGGGGTTCGCTGTCAAACACATTTTTGAGCGGAGGCGGGGTAGAAGATAGCGAAGTTTATTAATGCTCTTTTCTTTCGTGGCTAGATGGTTGCTCGTCCTACATGGAGTCCGTGGTTCAAATCCCAGATAATTCTATTGTCATCTTCCTTTGTCTCACGTCTAAGAGTGCATTATCTACTATTTCTTTAGAGGTCTAACCATACAGAATTGTGTTTTGTTACTTTACTATATGAAAGCTTCGTTTTTCTTATTTGTAGAAATCTGTACACACACACCCTCCCCTGTAAACAGACTTCAATCAATCAATCAAGTGCCGTGCCGTGTGGCGTAGGCGATCATTTCTCTCCACAATTCCCTGTCTCTTGCATTGATTATGAGATCCGCCGGTGACTTTCTTCCTAGCCACACTGACAGCCCATCCAGTAACTTCTCTCTCTGTCTTCCTTTGCCTCTTCTTCCCTTAATTTTCCCAGTTGCCACAGTGTGTTTCAATTTTCCTCTTCTCAGAAAATGTCCTACAAATTTTGCTTGTCTGCCTCTGATCTTTGCTGTAATTTGCCTTTTAACTCCGGCCTCTCTTAAGACTTCTTCGTTGGTTTTCTTAGCTACTCATGATACCTTCAACATCCATCTTATGAATCACATTTCCATGGCCTCCATTTCTCACTGTACTCTCTTTATTCATGGATCATGCTTTACATCCATAAAACAAAATTGGCTCCATGTAACATTTAAGTACTCGGAGTCTTGGGTGTCTGAGTGGCGAAGTGGTTAGTGCACCGGTCTCTCATGGCGAAGGTCGGGGGTTCGAATCCGGCCGGCGGCACCCCAGTCACCCAGCTGTAGAAATGGGTACCCGACTTCTTCTGGAGTTGGGGATGGAAAGGCAGCCAGGCGTGATACTGACCATATCACCCTCTAGTGTGCTGACAGGTCAAGGAAAATATGGGCACTAACACCATATCCCTATGTGCCTCTAAGGCATGACAGGGTCACATTTACCTTTTTTTTTTACCTTACTCGGAGTTTTGTCTCCATTGATCTTAGCCTGGCTAATGGGGCAGAGATCATCATAGTCTTCATGGTGTTGGAGTCTGGTAAAGACGTATTGCACGCACACCACCTCCCCCCTCTTGCTGTTTTTAGTTCAACTCCGGGACTTAAAAAAAAATATAAACCGCCATAACCCGCTCCCATTCCGACGCGATGGTGTACCTCAACATCTTCACCGCATCGGCTGCAAATAACACCTGCTTTTAGTTCCAGGGAGACAGAAGAAGAAGAAGAAGAAGACTAGAATATGTCATGGCAAATTTCCTTTCAAGTGAATTTTATTTCGTTTCTCTTAGTCTCCTAAAGTTTTCATGTTTTTATACCGCTGGTGGAACTCTTCACAGGCGACTGTTAATTAAAGTCAACATTGATATTTGTCCGGACAATATGTTTACTTCCGGTTGGTAAACTATCATGGCGTACGCACTTAGTTGTTCAATAATGAACGCATTTGGCTTTCTTGTAATTCTAAAATCGTAAACTAACTCGGTTTACACGAAAACATGCTTCAGAAGAAGAGTTTGTCTGTGCGTATCGTTAAGAAAAAAGAAGATGAAATAGTAAAATCCCCACCTCTATACCAGTAAGGCATGCTGGGGATATTGTGTTAGGTCCCTATTTCTACGACCTTTGGCACATGAAAATGTGATGTAGTGAGTATTACACCAGGTCAGTGGAACACACAAAAAAAAAAAACGGAGGGAAGAGGAGACAGAGGAAGACAGAGAGAGAAGTTACTGGATTGGCTGTCAGTGTGGCTAGGAAGAAAGTCATCAACGGATCTCATAATCAACGCAAGAGACAGAGAATTGTGGAGAGAAATGATCGCCCACGCCACGCAGCACGGCACCTAGATAGATAGATTACACTTGGTCGCATTTACCTTCCCAGACTTCTCTGGTACCCGTTTTTTTGACTGGCTCGGTGGATCCCGGGGCCTTTTTTTTTTTTTTTTGGTATGTACCAGAAAAAAATCCACATGCTGGGACTTGAACAAGGTACCACAGGATTAGTAAACCGAGCGCCTAACCACTCGTTTAACCAGACCGCACATGAAGGAAGACTGGTTAGAAATTAGAAGCCGTTCTCAAATGTTGTGAAGTCTAAACATTCAAAGAAAACTATATGAGATACCTGACGCTGACAGTATAAAAACTACAGGGGTGTGTGTGTGTGGGGGGGGGGGCAGTGGTTTCCAGACATAGATCAAGGCACAAAATAGGATCGCGGAGGAGGAGGGGAGGGGTCTGAGATGGGATCGTGAGATTATATTATGATAAATTATGGATTATTTAGGAAGTGAGGCTATCCAGAATTTTTGTTTGTTTATAATTAGTAGTAGAGTTACGTCAGACAGTGCGGTTTTTTTTTTTTTTTGCTCAATTTCAAATAGCTCATTTTATGCTGAGTTTGAAATAGCTCATTTTGTGCCGAATTTCAATTAGCTCATTTCATGCTGAATTTCAAATAGTTCATTTCATGCTGAATTTCAAATAGCTCACTTTATGCTGAATTTCAAATAGCTCACTTTATGCTGAATTTCGATATTTTTAATAATCTTTTTTCATGGGCCACGGGTTACGTGTTTTTGCTTGCTCAGGGTTGAGTTCAAATGGTCTGGGAACCGTTAGTGTAGAACCAATCGAGAGAGATGGGGGGGGGGGGGAAGAGCTAAAGATAAAATAAAACAAAAGCGTAAAAGATAGTTCGGCAAGGAGCAACAAGTCAATGGACGAAGAATAGGATAAAGAGAAATATAAATGGAGTGCAATAAATGGACGGAAAATAAACGAAGTAAGAGAACACAGTTTTGTAGGGTTAGACCTAGAAAATATCCTAGGCAAAGCACTTTAGTGAGACGCGAGAGAAAGAAAAATCACAAGAGAATTACCTAGGATTCAAACCACGGACTCCGGTAAGACGAGCAGCCGTCTAGCCACGAAATAACAGCGTGCCAGTGAACTGCGCTATCTCGCACTTTAAATAATAATAAATAAATGAGACCATCAAGCGTAAAGAACCTTCCTTTTTGTTTATTATTGTTTCGAAAATGGAAAGGATGGAAAGATTACATAGATTTTCTCTTGTTTGTTCTATGGATTAGCATTTTTAAATGAAACTCTCTCTCTCTCTCTCTCTCTGTCTCTCTGTGTCTCTCTGTGTCTTATTTTGCCATTCTCTGTGTCTCTTTCTGTCTGTCTGTCTGTCTCCTACTTTGCCTTTCTCTGTGTATGTATGTCTCTCTCTCTTATTTTGATCTATCTATCTATCTATCTATCTATCTATCTATCTATCTATCTATCTATCTATCTATCTATCTATCTATCTATCTATCTATCTATCTATCTATCTATCTATCTATCTGTCTGTCTGTCTGTCTGTCTGCCCATCCAATCCCATCCATCCATCCATGCCTCTGTCTGTCTGTCTGTCTGTCTGTCCATCCAATCCCATCCATCCATCCATGCCATACATCTCTTGCTAAAGGCTCAGACTAAACCATACAACAAAATAAACCAACAAACTACTCACTCGCGCTTTCATGTGACTCTTAAACCAAAAATTCCCCAAAACCACACAAAAAAGTGTATAATACACATGCCCTCTTTACTTTTACTCCTTGTCCATTATGCTTTTGTACTCTTAAGGTGTATACCAAAACAACTGGTGAAATGATGGTTAAACCTTTTATGTCTAAAATGAAACAAAACAAAAACAAATCAGCGCCAGCGTAGTTTATTTGTTTTAATTACAGTAACATCAATATGGCGGGCTGTGGGAAATGATTAATTAAACATTGTGATTATCTCTAACGTAAACATAGAACCACACACTCACCCACACACACACACACACACACATCCACATATTTCTCATATTTCACATGCAGTAAACAAAATCTTTGCCAGAATGCGTGGTTTATCTAGCAAGACCATATTTCCAAGAAGTAGGTTTCTGCTCGACCATATTTCCAAGAAGCAGGTTTCTGCTCGACCATATTTCCAAGAAGCAGGTTTCTGCTCGACCATATTTCCAAGAAGCAGGTTTCTGCTCGACCATATTTCCAAGAAGTAGGTTTCTGCTCGACCATATTTCCAAGAAGCAGGTTTCTGCTCGACCATATTTCCAAGAAGCAGGTTTCTGCTCGACCATATTTCCAAGAAGTAGGTTTCTGCTCGACCATATTTCCAAGAAGTAGGTTTCTGCTCGACCATATTTCCAAGAAGTAGGTTTCTGCTCGACCATATTTCCAAGAAGTAGGTTTCTGCTCGACCATATTTCCATGAAGCAGGTTTATGCTATTTATAGAAAAAGGTTCTTCTTGCATTAAAACCCGCTAAACTTCACAATTTTTTACTTAATTTTTCCCCCCTTCACCGCCTTGATACTGTTTCCTTTATATTACGTGGGCGGCCTGGTTGGCTGAGTGGTTAGGCACTCTGTCTACTAATCCCATAGTACCGGGTTCAGTTCTCAGCAGTGATATTTTTTTCTGATACCACCACACCAGAAAAGCCCTGGAGTCCACCCAGCTTCTAAAAATGAGCACCAGAGAAATCTGGGAAGGTAAATGAGCCAGGCGTGATACTGACCACATCCTACTTTCACGTGCCGATGGTCTTGAAAATACGAGCCGTATCCCCAGTATGCCTTAATGGCACGGCAATGGGGATATTACCTTTACCTTTATATCACCTGGACTGGATGCCTCCTGCTTCAGTTAATGTGGTATTTAGAGTGTCATTGATAACTTTTGCCGCCCTCTTTCTTGTTTTATCAGGAACCACAATCTTCCAGTTTTGCCCTCTGCAGGCTGTCCTATCTCACCACGTGACTTGATAAGAATAACTCTCTCTCTCTCTCTCTCTCTCTCTCTCTTCTTATTGGCGCTAAGAGGCCAGTTGTAGTCCAAAACCGTTGCTTCTAAGACGTTTCTGTTGCTCCTCTTATCTACGCCTAGATAATCTGAACTTTCTTCTGTAACATCTTGAAAGACATGAGCCTCTTTCCTGGGTGCCTGGTTCTGTAGCCACGAATGGTACCCAAATGTTGCTATTGAGGAAATGAAGAATATGAAAAATTATGACTTCTTGTGGTTGCTGGAACTTTGTTCTGTGTTCTCCATTTACAGTATTCTTATGAATGCAATCAGTAGTCTGCCATCATCTGGACTGTCATTATTATTGGTTGTAAATGACACAAAGTATTCAAAACAGCTAAAGCACTCCAGTTCATTACTGTCGATGGTATCTTTTGTTATCTGGAGTCTCTTTCATTTTGTCTCTTGTCAACGTCTTAGGCTTAGCAGCATTCAAAGATAGGTTCTGGTCTTTGCTGTATCTTGTAACTATCAAGATTATCAAAGAGAGGTTCTGGTCTTTGCCGTATCTTTTAACTGTCAAGATTATCAAAGAGAGGTTCTGGTCTTTGCCGTATCTTTTAACTGTCAAGATTATCAAAGAGAGGTTCTGGTCTTTGCAGTATCTTGTATCTGTCAAGATTATCAAAGAGAGGTTTATGGTCTTTGCCGTATCTTTTAACTGTCAAGATTATCAAAGAGAGGTTCTGGTCTTTGCAGTATCTTTTATCTGTCAAGATTATCAAAGAGAGGTTCTGGTCTTTGCCGTATCTTTTAACTGTCAAGATTATCAAAGAGAGGTTCTGGTCTTTGCTGTATCTTGTAACTATCAAGATTATCAAAGAGAGGTTCTGGTCTTTGCTGTATCTTTTAACTGTCAAGATTATCAAAGAGAGGTTCTGGTCTTTGCAGTATCTTTTAACTGTCAAGATTATCAAAGAGAGGTTTATGGTCTTTGCAGTATCTTTTAACTGCTAAGATTATCAAAGAGAGGTTTGTGGTCTTTGCTGTATCTTTTAACTGTCAAGATTATCAAAGAGAGGTTGTGGTCTTTGCTATATCTCTTAACTGTCAATTTATCAAAGAGAAGTTGTGACTTTTGCTTCATCTTTTAACAGCTAAGATTATCTGAGAGAGATTCTGTGCTTGCAGTATCTTTTTGACTCTTAACATTATAAGAGAGAGATTCTGAACTTCCTTCTATCTTTTTTGACTCTCTAAGATTATCATAGAGAGGTTAAGGCCCGCCTTATACATTTTGGCTTCAAAGATTAGTTTCTTGACTTTGCTGTATCTTTTGACTTCTAAAATTGTTAGAGACATGTTTTGGGTTTCGCTGTATCTTTTAACTGACAAGACCTTCAGATCTATTTGAAAAAATGAGTTATGTCATGTCAGTATTCAAACTCTGGGATATTTTAAAATATTAAACTCTTTCTCTCTGTCACATGTGTATACATGCGGACACATTGGCTCGTCTCTCATGACGAAGGTCTGTAGTTCCAATCCGAGCAGAGCTTCCCTAGTTGCCGGCATGTAGAAACGGGTACCTGGTTCCTTCTGGAGCTGTGAAAGGAAAAGCGACAGAATAAGGAAAAAATAAGAGCACTAAAACTACATTCTCCAGCTTCTTCCTTGGCAGTACAGAGCTAGATGTATATTTAACTATATAAGGGATACTTCTCCTTACAGAGCTAGATGTATATTTAACTATATAAGGGATACTTCTCCTTACAGAGCTAGATTTATCTTTAACTATATAAGGGATACTTCTCCTTACAGAGCTAGATTTATCTTTAACTATATAAGGGATACTTCTCCTTACAGAGCTAGATGTATATTTAACTATATAAGGGATACTTCTCCTTACAGAGCTAGATTTATCTTCAACTATATAAGGGATACTTCTCCTTACAGAACTAGATTTATCTTTAACTATATAAGGGATACTTCTCCTTACAGAACTAGATTTATCTTTAACTATATAAGGGATACTTCTCCTTACAGAGCTAGATTTATCTTCAACTATATAAGGGATACTTTTCCTTATAGAGCTAGATTTATCTTTAACTATTTAAGTGATACTTCTCCTTACAGAGCTAGATTTATCTTCAACTATATAAGGGATACTTCTCCTTATGAGACAGCTGAGTGAATGGAAAGAAAAGCACACACACACACACATTTGGATTGGCCAACTGAATCTCCAGGCTTACAAACTTCTTAAGTATAACCTCCCGGAGGCGAGGCACGGCCGAGGGAGTCCAGGAGTCTTACAATTTTGCTTTCCATATTCTCATTACCGCAGATATTTAACCACAGTTACCCGGACCTTCAAAACGTGTCCTGTTTATCTCAACTGGGGCGGGATCCGAGAGGTAGTTAAAAGACGCAAATCTACCACAATATTTCTCAACCATGGTACTGCACACTTTCGCATGTCTTTAATCAACAGGATAGGCCAGCTTCTCTCAGCCTTTCTTCCCCAGTGGAACCTTTGGAACTTTTTTTTTCAATCACCAAGGACGGTCTGCAATAAAATATTTACCAGATCTCAATTTATGCTTCTTATGCTCTCTCCCCTCCTCCCAAACATCAATTTCTCTCTCTCTCTCTCTCTGAACCTTAAGTGCCCAGGTCACATGGGGCTTCCGCAAGGGTTTTCCACAAATGCCTGTCCTTTGCCTTTTTTTCTGCTCTTGCCTAGGTGAGCCCTCTATTGCTCAACATCCTTTCTGTTGTTCTTCTCCATGTCTCTTTTGGTCTACCCTTACTTATGTTTCCCTTGTGGTGTCCATCTTAGTGTTATTTTTGGTAATGAGTTGTCAGTCATTCGGAGCACATGTCCCAACCATCGCCAGCGTCTTTCCTCAATAATTGCTGTCAGTGGCTTCATCATTCTCACCGCCCATAAAATCTCTCTCTCGCTCTCTCTCTCTCTCTATCTCTCTATCTCTCTATCTCTCTCTCTCTCTCTCTCTAAGTCCCTGCCGAGGCGTTGTATATCATGTCCATCGATAACCCTCGATCCCTTGTGCATCCTGGGAGGCTTGTCACTGAGCATTTCCTATGCCACGATGCCAAGCCATCAAATATCTTTTCTCTCTGTCTACCTCTGTCTCTTATACCTTCGATCTTCCCTGCTATCATTAGCTGCTCTAGCCCCTCTCTCCTCCAAACATGCTCCACAAATTTGGATTGTCGCTTTGTGATCTTCGTTGTAATGTTTCCCTGGTTTCCTGTGCCTCTTTCACAAATTCCAGGTTTGATCTTATGGCTGTCCGTGCTACTTTCAGCATTCTTCCTAAAAACCACATTTCAGCTGATTCCAGCCTTCTTTGTATTTCTGTACTGACCCTCCAAGCCCTGCACCCATAGGACTTTCTAATAAAGCCACTAGTGTAGAAAGAACAATACAGTTGTTCTTCCTTTTAGTTTATCATATAAAGGCTACCGTCAAGAAGAAGAAGAATAAATGTATACTATATAAACTGTTAATCAGGTATAACTTACTCTGTATAGCATGTGCTAGAGCAGATTTCTTTTCCCTTGAGAACTAAAAGTGATTTTTTAACGAACTTGTATTGGATAAAAACAAAATCATGTAGCTGAGCCCTAGATATATTGGGCAAAAACAAAAGCATGTAGCTAAGCGCTGGATGTCTTGGACAAAAACAAAAGGATGTAGCTAAGCCCTGGGTGTCTTGGACAACGATAAAAAGCAAGTTGCAAATTCAAAGATGTTTTGGACAAAAAAGCATATAGCTAAGTCTTAGGTATTTTGGAGAAAAACAGAAGCGTGTAGCTACGCCCTGGGTGTCTTGGACAAAAGCTAAAGCACGTAGCTAAGTCCTAAGTATCATGGACAAAAACAAAAGCGCATAGCTAAGTCCTGGGTGTATTGGACAAAAACAAAAGCATGTAGCTAAGCATTGAGTATACTGGACAAAAATAAAAGTATGTAACTAAGTCTTTGGTGTGATGGACAAAAACAAAAACATGTAGTTAGGTCTTAGGTGTCTTGGACAAGAAAGCATGTAGCTAAGTCTTTGGTGTCTTGGACAAAAACAAAAGCATGTAGTTGTCCAACCAAAAGCGTGTAGCTAAGCCCTTTGTGTTTTTGACAAAAACAAAACCATTTAGCTAATCCCTAGTTGTCTTGAACGAAAACAAAAGTACGTAGGTAAGTCTTAGTTGTCTTGGACAAAAAAGCGCTTATCTAAGTCTTATATGTCTTGGAGAAAAAAAACTTGTAGCTAAGTCTTAGGTGTCTTGGACAAAAACAAAATAGCTAAGTTTTAGGTGTATTGGACAAAAACAAAATAGCTAAGTCTTAAGTGTCTTGGACAAAAACAAAAGCATGCAGCTAAGTCTTAGGTGTCTTGGACAAAAACAAAAGCATGTAGCTAAGTCTTAGGTGTCTTCGACAAAAACAAAAGCGTGTAGCTAATCCCTAGGGTTCCTCGAGATGTGCATAGGAGGTGGTTTTTTTTCAGAAAAATTTCTGCCGTAAACTCCTGCAGATCCGTCGCGAAACCCTAATGTTCAGCTTGACCCGGCAGAGAAACCCTGACCCAAGTGCTCCATTATAATCTAGAGATGTGCATGTGGGGATTACCACTAACCTCATGTAGAATTATGCCTCATTGTTAACATATTCCACCCACCACAGCGGCCCTAACGCTCTGGGGGTATTGGTTTCTACCCGTTTGCTCAAGAAAACGGGAACTTATGGAAATAGGCGTCCAGACTTTGTGAACGGCGTCATAAAATGGAAATTTATATCGTTTTGTAGCTATTGATAGGGGTTTAAAAATATATGCATAAATCATTCCGCCAGTTTTAAACTGGAAAGTAGTTCCATATACACGGAGCTGAGTTGTTCGCAGCGTCCGTTTTTAATTGAATTCACGGAAACTTAATGTGTACCTCTCCGAGGAAACAGGAACTTTCTATTTTTTGAAGGCACTCTTTAATGGTTGTTTCCGTTTCTGTTAATCGTCTTCTATGACAAGAAGAAGAAGTAGAAGAAGAAGAAGAAGAAGGAAAAAAAGAAGAAAAAGCGTATATTTCCTTCTATCTGGATTCCACTTATATGATATCAGCATCTTTCCTCTCCCGTAATTAAACATTGATGAAGCTCTTTCATGGGTTCATTCCAATTTTAAGTCTGTCGATCTTTTCTGACCTATGTAGGTGGATCCTTATAACAGCCATGTTGTCTCGCTCAAAGAAAAACGTATTCTTGAAATACTTCTCTGTTATTAGAAGGACTTTTGCTACCATCTGCTCCAACTCTGTGCTTATGGATGTTGCATGCTTTTAGCGGGGAATTTATGATCATTGTTTTCAGTTTCTGGAGTTTTCCACGCTTTTGTTTTTTGTTTCTCTGTGAAATGAGTGGTGTGTAGATGACGATTTGTGGTGTATCATTATTTGTAGATAATCGTCGTCGCTGTTATCGCGAATCCTGGCCACACCTTTGTCTGTACCGGTGCATAGCTAGCAACTTTCCTACCGATAAAGTCTCACTTCGGGGTTTAGTTTGAAATAGATGGGAACTGAATTCATTTTTCACAAGAGAATCTAAGGTTGAGGAAGTCTGAAGTAGGCTGTTATCACTATTTTCACAAGAGAATCTAAGGTAGAGGTAGTCTGAGGTAGGCTGTTATCACTATTTTCACCAAAAAAATCGAAGTAGAGGTAGTCTGAGGTACGCTGTTATCACTATTTTCACAAGAGAATCTAAGGTAGAGGTAGTCTGAAGTAGGCTGTTATCACTATTTTCATAAGAGAATCTAAGGTAGAGGTAGTCTGAAGTAGGCTGTTATCACTATTTTCACAAGAGAATCTAAGGTAGAGGTAGTCTGAAGTAGGCTGTTATCACTATTTTCACAAGAGAATTTAAGGTTGATGTAGTCTGAAGTAGGCTGTTATCATTATTTTTCACAAGAGAATCTAAAGTAGAGGAAGTCTGAAGTAGGCTGTTACCACTACTTTCACAAGAGAACCTAGGATGAAAGAACTTTGAATTGGGCTTTTTTTCTTTCTTTTATTATTTTTACCAGAGAGAATTGGACCTTTCGTTCTGTTTTCCCTAAAATGTCCAACACAGAAGAAATTTATATTTGGCTTTTCTTACTGTTATCAGAAGAGAGACTTAAGTCCCATAAAATATAGGAAGAAGTCAGCGTCGCCTTCTCCCCATCCGACTCATATGTGTGTGTTTATATTTTAATTACGTCGTCGGAAAAGTCTTTTAAAAAGTTTTTAATATAAACAAAGAACTTTGTAATCAATCAAGAAAACAAACAAAAAGCCGTTAGTGACCAATAAAAAAGTTAAAAGAAGTTAGCAACCATTCTAGAAGGCAATCAAGAAGAAGCTGGTTACTTATGAGGAAAACAATCAAGAGAAAAGTTCGTGACCAGTTAAGGAAACAATCAATAAAAAGTTAGAAACCACTCAAAACAACAGGAAGAAATTGGTAACAAATCAAGAAAACATGAATAAGTTAATAACCAATCAAGGAAAAATTGTAACAAATCAAGAAAACCATCGAGAATTCAGTAAACAGTCGAGAAAACAATCAAGAAGATATTATTGATAAACAGTGAAGGAAACAAGAAGTTATTAACCCATAAAGAAAACAGCTGATAAGTATCTAGAAACAAAATCACTATCATGTGCCATAGAATAAATGTTTGTTTTTTTCCGAGCTATGAAATATTTATTTGTATCTATCCAAGAAAATCTGTTTAAATACAAAATTGAAATATAAAACTGGGTTTGTTGTTTTTTGTTTTTTTCACTTTTGTCGAAAACTAGGTGAACATTTTATGACACTTTTCGGAATACAGACTGCACCATTCAGGAAAAGGGCATCCCAGTTCTGACACGGAGCAATCTTATCTCTGGACTTGGAGGACACACGAAATAGGAAAGTGGAAAAGGGGCGGGGCAGGGCGTTTTCTTTTTTTTTTTTAGCTGACGTCAGAGATGGTTTCAAAATGAGGACACCGTGTCAATTTTAACAGTTACTTTCTTCCGAGAACGTGCGTTCTGGAACGTACTCACTTGCGGCTGGAGAAGAAGATGGATCAGGAGGAAGGTAGAGGAGGAACTGGAGTCCGCGCCACGTAGAACTCCGCAGAACAAATTTACGTATAGTTTCTTGCTTATCAACAAGGTATATTTCCATGTAAACAGGTCAGAGACACAGGCATATAAACACTTATCACACACCCGGACTGTATTTTTTTCCCCCCATGCAACATGGCGAGTGTTTCCGTTAGAAAACTTAGTATAAGTTTGCGGAGTGTTATTTTATCCGGGACGGGCGGAGGTCCTGTTTTAAAAGACGGCTGTAGTGACAGTTCTAAACTTTCAACTTTTATGAAAGTTTTTTTCTGTTGATATATCTCCCTGGAAACGGGAGCATGGCGCCCTTTGCAGCCGATGCCGTGAGGAAGTTGAAGCACAGCCCTCTGAGTAATAAGAAGAATGTTAAGGGCCTGTCCCATTCATTCATTCATTCATTCATTCATTCATTTGCATGTCCCTTGCGGAACTTTGCCTCCCTAACAGCACTCCTGTAGGCCTCTCGGTTGTGAGCAAGATGGCCTGCTGCTGATGCATCCTTTTGCAGATCATCAACGATGTCTTGCAGCCATCTTCGGCTTTTGGTCTTCCTCTCTTTCTTTTTTCCCCATTATGTTCCCTTCCAAGAGGGTCTTCTCCAGATTATTAACCTGTCCCCATAGTGGAACTAAAAAGAAGCAGCAGGGAGGTGCATGCTTCTTTAGCAGACTCCACTACCGTGGCGGATTATAGCAATCTCGCAATTTTAGTCAGGCTGGGCCTGTTACTGGAGGTACTAAAGGAGTAGTAGTACAGGGTCATTTCCGGCTATGTTTCACCAGCGCAGACGCAAGCGGTCAGTTATGGCTCACTGGACGCTTCACTGGACGCTTCACTGGACGCTTCACTGGACGCTTCACTGGACGCTTCACTGGACGGTGTATCCACTCATTGCGTAGTAAAAAGAATGTTAGCTGCTTTGGACTGCCACAATCCGAAAACTTACAGAATATATTACGCCTATCGTGATATTTTGCCTTCATGCACTGATTGTTCTCTATACTGTGCAATCCAATGCACCTCTCCTTGCAGGCAGATTTCCACAACATCAGTATATTAGTTACTCACTCTTACAACTGGAAAATTCCTGGAGTTTACGAAATTCCTTAAAGTGCATTCCCCGTTTTGTTAAATTTTATGACTTCCTTATGGACCACCTCAGCACCAGCTGGTGGTAGGCGAATACTGCTGAGAACTACATTGACGCGCGTATTTCTTTTTTTTTTTTCTACATATCAGAGTAGGGTTGCTTGAAAGCTGTAGAAGTTTATTTTTGTGCCATAGAATTCCCATGAAAACTGGAAACTAGTTAAAAGTAGTAGAAGCATTAACAAAGGGAAAGATAAAATTTATTTAACATATTGTAAGGCAACAGACATTTTGATAAAATGGCACTTATTAATGGATAAGACAGACAAACAGATTAGATAGATAGATAGACAAACAGACAGACAGACAGACAGACAGACAGACAGATAGATAGATAGATAGATAGATAGATAGATAGATAGATAGATAGATAGATAGATAGACAAAGATCTTGCGACTCGTTATGAACGCTAATGGCGGTAGCTACCTGCTTGTGGCTTGAAGTTATAGTAAAATAAAACTAATCTTGACATGCCTTAGAGGCACATAGGGATATGGTGTTTTTTTTCCTAAGTAGGTTCCACCACTCTGTAGAACATATCCAAATGTAACCCCAATAAACAGAGTGGAATCATTGAAACAGTCTATTTATAGAAGCACCTACAAAAATCAGAAGAGGGTCTTCACCAGCTGCAGTTCTTCTGGTTGTATAAGTGAACCTCATTTGTTAGACAGCCCCCCTTGTACGAGTGACGCGAATGCTAAAATTATTAACCAATCAGCTATCGAAGGATGCTCACACGAGACTTCAAACGCGTCGCTATAGCAACATGATAACATTGTCTATAGTTTGTTCTCGCCTTTCATTGTTCTCCGCTCCTATTCAAACCATTTTTTTTTTCTTAAAAGAGTCCAGGCTGAATGCTTCTGTTGATCTGCAAATTATAATCATCATCTCTTGTACTTTAGATAGCTGAAATTTATCTCAAAGTCGCTCTGTAATTTCTCTTGATTGTACTCTGGTCGACTTGTTTGTTGTAGGTTTCGTGATGTTTGCTAGTTATTTCCCCTTTCCTGGTGGTAATAATCTTCTGCACTAGATTCCGTCCCTTTAATATTTTGCTTCATTTATTCATTATGTGTCGCCTGGGATAACGTAGGCGATCAAGCATCTCAGTTTTGTGAAGTCTTTGGTGTTTCCGATCAGATCAGATGCTTTTTTTTCCTTCCAGGTGTGTTTATTGGTCTCTCAATCTGTCTGTCTGTCTCTCCTTTCCTCTCTCTCTCTCAGTCTCCCTCTGTGTCTTTCTCTGTCTGTTTTTATCTCTCAATCTCTCTGTTCGTTTCATCTCTCTGTCTTTCACTTTCTGTTTCTCTCTCTCAGTCTTTCTTTTTGTCTCTCTCTGTTTCTCTATCTGACTCTCTCTCCTTCTACCTCTGTTTCTCTCTTCTCTCTCATTCTGACTCCCTATATTTCTCTCTCTCTCATTCTCTCTGTTTCCCTCTCTATCTGTTTATCTCTCACTGTCTGTTTCTCTCTCTCTCTCTCTCTTTCAGTCTCTCTGTATCACTATCTGTCTGTCTGTCTGTCTGTGTTTCTCTCTCTCCCTCTCTCTGTTTCTCTCTCTCCCTCTCTCTCTCTGTTTCTCTCTCTCCCTCGGTCTTTCTCTGTCTCCTTCGGTTCTCTTTGTTTCTCTCTCTCTCTCTCTCTCTCTCTTTCTCTCTGGTAGATATTCATTATTGTGGGATTGTGAAAGTACCAATACATATAGTTACTCTGTGTATGAAGTGCATTGATAAGAGTGAAACATATGTTTTAGTTTCTCAGTTTTATTACTTACATTTTAACTATGTTTGCGATACGCCTAAACAGTCTTACCAACAGATGTGAAATATCATAAACAGAGTGAAAGTTGTATGATAAGGGGCAGAATGTTAGACAGGCCTGCATCCGCAATTATTTATGCTTTTAAAATTAAGCTTCTCTCTCTTTATCTCCCCCTTCCAACCTCTCCTTCTCTCTCTCCAGCTTCCAGCATTAAGCACATTCAACGTTTAAGAAACTGTCTTCTTCCTAAACCCAGGCTAGATCTCTACAAGAAAAGCCTTGCATATTCAGCGGTACAGCTTTGGAACTCTCTCCTCTTTCATCTAAAATCCATTAGTAATACTTCACCCTTTAACTCAAGCCTTTTTCAATATTTACTGGCTTGTAACTATATGCCTCCATAGAATATCTAATAGCCTCTCATACCATAACTAGCCATCCACCGAGTTCTGTTCTAAAAGAATATAATTATAAACATAATTTGTTAGATCTTGTATCTTGTTAGAAATTATCTTATAGAAATTATCTTAGTAAATATGCGAGAGTGGAACTTCAGAAGATCTCCATTGTAAATGTATTTGTGTGTGCATGTATATGTGTGTGTGTGTGTGCTATCTTGTTAGATCAGTTAGGTAGTTCATTATTCTGTATTTGTGAATGTAATATTTTCATCTTGCATTCTCGTATATTTTTTTTATGTAATCTGTATACTTATATTTCATGTAGTTTCATCTTTTATATATATATATATTCATGTAATTTTGTATACCTTATTAAATCGAGAGTGTGGGAAGAATGAAAGATGAAGTGATAAAGGGCAGAATGTAAGACGGGCCTGAGAGTCCAATTCTTTACTCTTTTAAAATAAAGATCATTCATTCATTCATTCATTCATTCATTTTATCTCTCCCTCTTTCTCTCCCTCTCTCCTTCTCTCTCTAACTCTCTCCCTTCCTCTCTCTCTCCCTCCCTCCCTCTCTTTCTTTCTGTCATTCCTTCAGTGTCAAAGACACACGGGGCTGCTGGCAGCACCAGATTTCCACTTTTGTAGGTCCGTTCCCCATCGTCTTGCCTGTCTTCCATGTCAGTTCTTTATTTACCAGTCTTGTCTCTTTTGAACCTCATCCATGTCCCTTTGGGTCGTCCCATGCTTCTCTTACTCCGTGAAGTCCACTTCCAAAACTGTTTGTGGTAAACATTCGTCTATTTATTGTTTCATTTCCGCTACACATTCTCAAATTTTGAAACTTCTATTTTCAGTATCAGTCAGTCAGTCATTTGCATGTCCCTTGCGGAACTTTGCCTCCCTAACAGCTCTCCTGTGGGCCTCTCGGTTGTAAGTAGGATTTTCAGGGCAGCTGTGGGAGCCTTATAGGGCAGCTACTTAGCTCAGGGACAACCGTTATCTGTTTCAAAATGTTGGACTAGTCTGTAGATGCTACGATCAGTTAGTTATTCGTCAGCTTCCATCTCGGGAGATATCATCCCAAGTTCTATGTTTTTTTCCATGCATTTTCCCGCCTGCAGTGAGACAGAATGTTCTAGATGCTGATCACGTGATCCTTTACTGTACCGAGTGGTTGGGAAGTTTATTGATACTAACTTTGTAGCCTCTAATTTCCTCGATGCCATGATGCCACTGCTTGTTATTTTCTTCTCGTTAAATATGTGTAAGGTTCAAGTACACTCTTACCAGTTTTTTAAAGAATACATACATACATACATACATACGTACATACATACATACATACATACATCATAATCAGGTGGTGTGCCGACTGGCGTTGGCTATTATGCTTCTCCAGAGAACACGATCCTTCATGCAGACCAGCAGCTCTTTTGGTGATCTCCTCTCACACCATCCCGTCAGACTGTCCAGTATCATTTCTCTTTGTTTTCCCCTGGCTTTTCTTCCCTCTATTTTTCCTGTTGTTATAATATTTTCAATGTCCCCTATTCCCATTGCATGTCCTATGAAAGCACATTGTCTCTCTCTTTTTTTTTTTTGGATAATATTTTTTTCTATCTCCAGCTCTTCTCAGACATTCAGACATACATACAGACACATACACACATACATACATGCATACATACATACATACAGGGTGTCCCAAAAGTTCTTTTACACTTTCTGGATATGTTGTTTCGGTGGGGGGGGGGGGGAGGGGGTAAAGGGACCCTGTCTGATTTGGCATTCTGTGATCCATAGCTGATATGTTAACATCAGGGTTACTGAACCGTACCCGATCAAGACCTGGGCCCACCTTTCCGTTGGGCCCCCCAAAGTAACAGGACTAGCCTGGCTAATGGGGCAAGAATCGCCATTGCTACCACGACGTTGGAGTCGGAGCCGTGCTGCTCACTCGGTGCCCTTTAACATCTGCTCTGGGGGTCTGGAGAAAAAAAAAGCCACCGTAACCTGCTCCCATTCCGATAAGATGCTGTGCTTCAACATCTTCACAGCACCGGCTGCAAGTGAGACCCGCTCGTAGCTCCCAGAAATACTTTACGATGAGGATAAGTGATGCCAGAAATAGCGCCACCCCACTACACTCCTCACTGTAAGCTTCTATGTTTGAAATTTGATAAAACGTTCATTTTTCATGCGTCCATTCTGTTCTAAGACTGTCGTTCCCTTCTAAACTTTGTCACTGTTGTTCCCTTCTAAACTCCCTCACTGTTGTTCCCTTCTAAACTTTGTCACTGTCGTTCCCTTCTAAACTTTGTCACTGTTGTTCCCTTCTAAACTTTGTCACTGTCGTTCCCTTCTAAACTTTGTCACTGTTGTTCCCTTCTAAACTTTGTCACTGTCGTTCCCTTCTAAACTTTGTCACTGTCGTTCCCTTCTAAACTTTGTCACTGTCGTTCCCTTCTAAACTCCCTCACTGTCGTTCCCTTCTAAACTTTGTCACTGTCGTTCCCTTCTAAACTTTGTCACTGTTGTTCCCTTCTAAACTTTGTCACTGTCGTTCCCTTCTAAACTTTGTCACTGTCGTTCCCTTCTAAACTTTGTCACTTTCGTTCCCTTCTAATTTTGTCACTGTCGTTCCCTTTTAAACTTTGTCACTGTCGTTCCCTTCTAAACTTTGTCACTTTCGTTCCCTTCTAAACTTTGTCACTGTCGTTCCCTTCTAAACTTTGTCTCTGTCCTTCCCTTCTAAACTGTATCACTGTTTCATTGTTCTGTACCGCGCTTCACGGCAATCAAGATTTGTTTTTCTTATGTTTGGGTATATTTAAAAAGGAAACATGGTTTCTTCTTCTTCTTCTTCTTCTTCTAAAAGGCCTTGTGCTGGAGCGAAGTAGGAGGTGTCAGATGTCGTGCTCTTCTTCTTTGCTGCGGTGGATAATATGAAAAGCTCGTAGACATAGTTCTGGTTACGCGAGGGCGTTTGTTGTAGCATATTACCTCCAGGATGTTTGCCACGAATTTTTTGCTCCGTTTTTGCTTGTATTTCACCTCCTTGACCATCCTCTGGAAACTGCTGCTGCTACGTTCAGAGATATATAAATGAACGTGTGTATGTATGTATGTATGTATGTTGGATGTATGTATGTATGTATTTATGTATGTATGTGTGTGTATGTATGTATGTATGTGTGTTATGTATGTTAGAGCATCACGCTGAAGCGCCTGGTGCAATTTCAACCAAACTTGGCACACAATCCGGACAATGCACAAAGTGGGTTAGATAATCCCTAGAACCCTTGGGAGGGGCCCTGAGTTATGGGGGCTTCGATCGATGCAAACAATACCCCACTGAACGACGGTAAGTAACTCCCGTTATATTTATGCCTGCTTTGGATTGTCGGTCGTGACGGACAAAGGTCAGCCCACACAAATCAATGACGTTATATCTGCTGAGATGCCGAACCTTTGGCACTGATAACGAGAAACATTATACACGGAGTAGATTTCTGATTTTACGAAAGACACCTTACTGTTGTTCACTTCAGCGTCCATTTATAAAATGGTCAGAGTGTTTATTTCATAACATAGAGGGCCCATAAAGTGGTTGATCAGCCACCAACCACATGGGAGGGGGCCTAGCGGTGGGGGTGGGATGGGGGTGACATTTACAAATCATCGAAAACGACCGATATTAGTGTCGAATCCATAGTTTTTTTGTTTTTTTTTTTGACGTTGAGATGAATAACAACATTCACGATGCCGTTTAAGTCCAAGCTCAGCCCCCTTCGGTTGGTGATGGGGGAGGGGGCGCTCGGGATTGGGGGGGGGGGGGAAGGGTGGCATCACCAAGCATCGAAAACGACCGATATTAGTGTCGAATCCATAGTTCTCAGGGTCCCTGAGATAAATAGGGATATTCCTGATGTCGTATAAGTCCCAAGTTCAGTCCCCATCTGCGTGAGGACCTAGGGTTGGGGGTGGGATGGGGGTGACATGTAAAAAATATTCGACAAAGAACGATATTGGTGTCTAATTCATAGTTGTCGGTGTCGCTGAGATGAATAGTGACATTCCCGATGCCGTTTAAGTCCAGGTTCAGCCCCCATCGGCTAGGGCTGGGGGTGAGGGTGGGAAATAATATATATATATATATATATATATATATATATATATATATATATATATATACACACACATACATACATAATGTTGCTAGGTTCAGAGATGCATACATAGAAACGTACATACTGCTGCTAAGTTCAGAGAGTCCTCACGTAAGTCCTCGCCTATATGTTTCGTGGTCTTCGCTGTTGTTTTCATCGAGTTTTTAACTGTCCTGGGCAGGATCTGAGATGATCGAGATGGGTGGCAAGGTCTGTCGCTGAATGAAAGAAATGAAGACGGGCGATCTAATGTTTAATGCTTCTCTGCTTCGTCGTCGTTCTTCTAGAAATCGACGCTATCTTCGGGCTCACAAATGCGACAGTTTGTCTGTGGTTTTCAGCACGGCCACAGAACTTCTCCCGTAGAGGGTCTTCAGATCTTGATCAGGTCCTGTCCTTGAGCTGATTGTGCAGCTGGCACCTCTGGAGGGGACGTTGTAATTTTAGCAGGATCTTGTAAGTGCTTAAAGCTGCTCTAGGATAAAAGGCTGTTGTGACTATGGGACTGGGTAGCGAGATAGAGATCTAGCCCCTCCCTAAGATCGGAAAGATTTCCGAAGTGCTGGGATTTCGAAGATTCCATTTATTCCCTTGCGGAACCTTGCTTATCTAACAGCTTTCTTGAATGGCTCTCAGTGTGTGCTTGTTAATTATTAAAGCTGTTCCTATTTTTTTAAAAACTAGTTTATACACTGGAAGAAATAATAAACGAAAAGACGAAAGAAAGAAAAAAAAAACGAATTTAAATAAACAGGAAGACCTGTTAAAGGTTATGACAGACGAAGGCTTAAGGAGAAGATTAACACGGAAGTTTTAGGAGGCAAAGAACATGACGAGAACATTAGTAATGGATTTCAAAAACAAATCTCGCAGAGAACTCAATAAATCTCGCTTTCGACAGGAGGAAAAGGTCAGGTTGTCTTTGACCATAAGAAAAAGGAAGATCAGCTCGCCATCGATCATAAGAAAAGAAGATCAGCTCGCCATCGATCATAAGAAAAGAAGATCAGCTCGCCATCGATCATAAGAAAAAGGAAGATCAGCACGCCATCGATCATAAGAAAAGAAGATCAGCACGCCATCGATCATAAGAAAAGAAGATCAGCTCGCCATCGATCATAAGAAAAGAAGATCAGCCCGCCATCGATCATAAGAAAAGAAGATCAGCTCGCCATCGATCATAAGAAAAGAAGATCAGCTCGCCATAGATCATAAGAAAAGAAGATCAGCTCCCCATCGATCATAAGAAAAGAAGATCAGCTCGCCATCGATCATAAGAAAGGAAGATCAGCACGCCATCGACCATACGAAAGGAAAGTCAGCTTGTCTTTGACCATAAGAAAGAAAGGTCAGCTTGTATCTGACCATAAGAAAAGAAGATCAGCTCGTCATCGATCATAAGAAAGGAAGATCAGCTTGTATCTGACCATAAGAAAGGAAGATCAGCTTGTATTTGACCATAAGAAAGGAAGATCAGCTCGCCATCGACCATACGAAAGGAAGGTCAGCTTGTCTTTGACCATAAGGAAAGTCAGCACGACATCCACCATAACAAAGAAAGGTTAGCAGGTCTATCTTCGACCTGTGGGGCTAGATTATAGCGAATTCCATCCGCATAACACAATTCATGTGAAACACAACACAACAACGAACACAAGCTCTTTAGTACGACCCATATCATGTGTAATGTAGTAATGTACTACTTTCAGATTCTCCTATTACTGTAGTGTGTGTAAGTACAAATGCCAGCCACGGTATCTGACTGGTGTAGCAAATTACGTCAAGCAGGATTATATTTCCACGTTGCCGGCTAACATGTCTGATAATTGACTATTCGCACGGACACAGGCAACGCCGAAAGAACTTTTCAATTTCCAATGCACGGGAAACATTTTTCTTGGCTATCCATCTTTTTCGGTCATCCCGTCTGCATGTTCGTAGCCTATTACTTTTATAATAACATAACTTGAGGTATTATTATGTATTTTTAATGTATTTTTAATGTATTTTAAAAACTGAAGCTTGACCTATTTAGAAATATTTTTACGTTTGACGTATGTGGCTTCCTGCGTGTATGGATCGACCCCCCCCCCCCCAAACAGTGTATTGTATGCTTAGCGTGTTTGCTCTTGTTTGTCTTTTGTCTTGTATGTTTCTACACAATGACGTTTGGATATATATGTTGTATGTGTGTGTAATGACGGATCAGCCACTACCCAGGCTTCTAGGTTGAACTTAGAAAGGCCCCCCCCCACACACACACACCCAACCGTCCCCTCTGGCCTTTTACCGTCCATCTCCTGATATATGACCTAATTCCTCCCCCCTCTAGATGTGATCTCTACTATCACTATTTGATTTGTTTTCTTATATCTTATATCCTTCCCGTGCCGTTAAACGTCACATAGGGCTCGCAAGGTAGTTCGCCAAATTTTCCTGTTTTCGACGAGCTTTTCAGCCTCATCAAGGGATTTTATGCCTGTTAATTTGGCCTCTCTTAACAATGTCCTCTTCAAAGTTTCACGCGGTCTGCCTCTTTTTCTTCGGCCTGTTGTGTCCCACTTGATGGCTTGTTTTGTGATTCTCTGATCGTTTCTTCTCATCACGTGACCAACATATGTATATCTCCTTTTCCTAGTCACTCATGAGACTGGTTGTTGCTGTTCAGTCATCTGTCTTATCTCTGCTTTGTTCTTGAATTCGTTCCACTTGATGCCGAGTATTTTCCTTAGGTATTTGTTTTCAAAAGAGTATAATTTCTTTTCTATTTCTTTAGTTGTTTTCCAGCTTTCGCATGCATAAATGAGGGTGGATAATACATTTGAATTGAATAGTCTTAACTTGGTTTTTGTGCTTATAACTTTTGAATGCCATTTGTTTTACACAGAACAAATACAACTGATACGTCCCTGTCTTTTGATTAATACAAACTTGTTCTTTCGGCTGTAATAGTTATAAAGGAATCCCACGGGAAGCAATGTTTGCAATTTCTTTTTTTTTCCATTGACGGTAGGTCAGTCATGGACACTAGACTTAAGTCTGCTTGGTCAAATGGGTATTCTCCCCCCCCACCACACCTAACAATCCCCCACCACACCCAACAACCCCCCAACCACACCCAACACCCCACCAACCACACCCAACACCCGACCAACCACACCCCAACACCCACCAACCACACCCAACACCCCACCAACCACACCCAACACCCACCAACCACACCCAACACCCACCAACCACACCCAACACCCCGCCAACCACACCCAACACCCCGCCAACCACACCCAACACCCCTGGCCCGCCATGTGCATGCTGCCAGGTATATGACTGTAATTTATTTCCCCATGTAGCATCATCTGTGTAAATGAGGTTATTCATAGAAGATACATACTTATGTATTATCATGTCTATCTTTTTTTTGGTCACAGATGGCACGCACTTGTATATTATCATGTCTATTTTTAGTCATAGATGGTACATATTTTTTATATTATCATGTCTACTTTTTGTCCTATATGGTACATACTTGTATATTATCATGTTTACCTTTTGTCCTAGATGGTACATACTACTATATTATCATGTCTACCTTTTGTCCTAGATGGTACATACTACTATATTATCATGTTTACCTTTTGTCCTAGATGGTACATACTACTATATTATCATGTTTACCTTTTGTCCTAGATGGTACATACTACTATATTATCATGTTTACCTTTTGTCTTAGATGGTACATACTACTATATTATCATGTTTACCTTTTATCCTAGATGGTACATACTACTATATTATCATGTCTACCTTTTGTCTTAGATGTACATACTACTATATTGTCATGTCTACCTTTTGTCTTAGATGTACATGCTACTATATTGTCATGTCTACCTTTTGTCTTAGATGTACATGCTACTATATTATCATGTTTACCTTTTGTCCTAGATGGTACATACTACTATATTATCATGTCTACCTTTTGTCTTAGATGTACATGCTACTATATTATCATGTTTACCTTTTGTCCTAGATGGTACATACTACTATATTATAATGTCTACCTTTTGTCTTAGATGTACATGCTACTATATTATCATGTTTACCTTTTGTCCTAGATGGTACATACTACTATATTATCATGTCTACCTTTTGTCTTAGATGTACATGCTACTATATTATCATGTTTACCTTTTGTCCTAGATGGTACATACTACTATATTATAATGTCTACCTTTTGTCTTAGATGTACATGCTACTATATTATCATGTTTACCTTTTGTCCTAGGTGGTACATACTACTATATTATCATGTCTACTTTTGGTCGTAAATGTCGGATTCTGAAGTAGATAGATATTGTCTGGTTGTCGAAATAAATCGACAATTGTTTTGCTTGACGCCTTTTTTCTGCCATAACAGAAGATGCGGAAACAAGTTTTCTGCCCATATTGCTTTGAGCATTTGTCTATTACCAACAAACAGCTTCCAGAGGGGGGAGAGGAAGGGGGCGCAAGATCCATACAACTGGGCATCTAGTAGATCTAGGGGAATATTTCAGAGGTTGGGGGGGGGGGGAGGGAAAGATTTCAGAAGATATGTAGCAAAGAAATAACCTCATCCACCAACTGCATTTTAAAAGCCAAAGTCTGTTCCCTCTAGGTTGTTACTTTCCCAGTTCATCTAAAGGGCGATAATCATTCCGATAGTACAGCGTTATCTGGAGTCTCATACACGTTAGATATTTATATTACACGCTAAGAGCAGCTTTTACAAGCTGTGAGCAGCTGTCCTTGGTTTAACTGTGGTGTAATGCCTAATGTAATTACTAGTATTGTGTAGCGCATTGTTCATTGCTCCCAGGTAGGCGATATATTTGGCCATTATTACGTTACTCTGAAGATCAACATTAGATGTTCGATAGCTGAGATATATAATATTAGCATAATACATATTATATTATATTATATTATATTATATTATATTATATCCTTCCCGTGCCGTTAAAAGTCACATAGGGCTCGCAAAGTAGTTCACCAATTTTTCCTGTCTTCGGCGAGTCTTTCAACCTCATCAAAGGATTTTATGCCTGTTAATTTGGCATATTATATTATATTATATTATATATATTATATTATATTATAATATTTTGAAATAATTAGCTCCAACACATTAATGAAATGACTGGTGCAGATATATACATACTAAATTTGTAAAGCAGGCATCTGAAGTGAATTTAAACCACACATTAGCTACACAAGATTGATTTAGCTTTATAATGTACATCTTTTATAAAAATCCAGAATATTAAAATCGAAATATTGGACCATTTTCGCCCTTATTTTAGAACTGTTTCAAGTGTAGAGTAGTAAAGCAATGTACTACTTTCCATTAAAATTGGGCCCATATCCCCATAATGTTGTTCCTCTTTCTCATATTAATGCGCGTTGAACTAGATTCTTCCGCCTACCTATCTCTGTTATAGCACCCCATTCGCCTCCGGGCAAACAACACTTCTTCAGCAGCTAAAAAAAAAACAATTCTTGCTCATTATATTTCTGGTCTATTTTTCCTCGTATTTATTCAACGGAATAATTGTCATGACTTCTTTGAGAAATACTGACTTTGTCGATCATAGCTTATCAGTAATGACTGCGTTATTTGAGGCCATGTTCTGTAAGTGAGTATAGGGAAGTGACACACTCATGAGTCGGTAAATAGCATTCTTATATAATTATACGTGTAATAATATTATATATCGACTTCTACTTCGTTAAAAGTAGATCCTATTTTAGTTTAGTGTTGCGCAGTTGTGTCTGCAAGTTTATGAACTAAGACAAATTGAGAGATCAATCAATGGCATACAGATCGATAGATAATAGACATTTAAAAAAAAAATTAATAGTTACAGTTTGGGAGTGTAGATATACATACGCTTGGGTATCGATTGGATTGATGAACTTACCTGTGATATTAGGAAGGAAAAAGGTGAGTAATTGATAAAACAAAAAATCACACATAGAAATTGCTGAAGAATCATATAAAAAACTGCAGATTCCAAAACGGTATCCAACAAGTTTTCTTTGTTTATTTTTCGTTTGTGAAATCTGTCAGATCTTGAGATAGTTAGGTTAGTTTTGAAAGAAAATCCGTTTTCCTTGGGTTTTCTTCTTTTTACTTCATCCTCCTCCTCCTTCTTCTTCTTCTTCTTCTTGTTCTCCTCCTCCTCCTCCTTCTTCTTCTTTATCTTCTTCTTCTTCTCTCCTCCTCCTCCTCTTTCTTCTTCTTCTACTTCTCCTCCTCCACCTTCTTCTTCTTCTTCTCCTCCTCCTCCTCCTTTTTCCTCTCCTCCTCCTTCTCTTTCTTCTTCTCCTCCTCTTTCTTCCTTCCCTCCTCCTCCTTTTTCCTCTTCTCCTCCTTCTCCTTCTTCTTCTTCTTCTCCTCCTTCTTCTTTCCTTCTCCTCCTTTTTCCTCTCCTTCTCCTTCTTCCCTCCTCCTCCTTTTCCCTCTCCTTCTCCTTCTTCTTCCCTCCTCATCCAACTAGTTCTTCTTGCCTCCTCTTCCTCCTCCTCCTTCTTCTTCTTCCCTCCTCTTTCTCCTCCTTCTCCTTCTTCTTCCCTCCTGATCCTTTTCCCTCTCCTCCTTCTTCTTTTTCCCTCCTCCTCCGTCTTTTTCTTCCCTCCTCCTCCTCCTCTTTCTTCCCTCCCCCTCCTCCTCCTTCTTCATCCCTCTTCCTCCTCCTTCTCCTTCTTCCCTCCTTCTCCTCCTCTTCTTCTTCTCTCCTCCTCCTTCTCCTTCTTCATCCCTCCTCTTCCTCCTCCTCCTCCTCCTTCTTCCCTCCTCCTCCTCTTTCCTCCTCCTCCTTCTCCTTCTTCTTCTTCATCCCTCCTCCTCCTTCTTCTTCTTCATCCCTCCTCCTCCTTCTTCTTCTTCTTCATCCCTCCTCCTCCTCTTTCTCCTTCTTCTTCTTCCCTCCTCCTCTTTCTCCTTCTTCCCTCCTCCTCCTCCTTCTCCTTCTTCTTCATCCCTCCTCCTCCTCCTCCTTCTTATTCTTCATCCCTCCTCCTCCTCTTTCCTCCTTCTCCTCCTTCTTCTTCTTCCCTCCTCCTCCTCCTTCTCCTTCTTCTTCTTCGTTCATCTTGATACTCTTAGCCCTCTAGACAAGGAGATGAACTGAAATCAAAATCTCATCATCGGATATTTCTTGCCTCGGTTTATTTTTTTTAAACCTCCAGCATCTTAGTGTTATTTAGTCGATCTGGTTCCTTCATGTTTATTTCTTCCCATTTTACCGCTTTGTTGCCCACGGATAAATGTGTCCGGAATCATCCGCACAGAAAATGATGAAGAGGATAGCCTGTGTTTAACAGAGCTAGACTGGGGCAGGCTGACAATAGAAGGTGGGAAGATGAAGCGTACGGGAATAACTGCCTTTATTCCCGGGACGCTAGGGTCCATGGTAGCGACCGAAGTAAGCGTGAGTAAGATGCTCGTTGGCTACAAGGCGTTGACCATAAATGAGAGAGGGAGGGAGGGGAGAGAGAGAGAGGGAGGGGAGAGAGAAGGAGGGAAGGAGGGAGAGAGGGAGGGAGGGAGGGGAGAGAGAGGGAGGGAGGGAGGGGAGAAAGAGAGAGGGAGGGAGGGAGCGGAGAGAGAGAGGGAGGGAAGGAGGGGAGAGAGAGGGAGGGAAGGGAGAGAGAGAGGGAGGGAGGGGAGAGAGAGGTAGGGAGGGGAGAGAGAGAGAGGGAGGGAGAGAGAGAATGAGTGATCTTTAATTTTAAAAGGCTAAAGAATTCGACACTCAGGCCCATTTTACATTTTGCCCTTTATCACTCCATCTTTCATTCTTCCCACACACTCGATTTAATAAAATATACGTACATACATACATACATACATACATACATACGTACATACATACATACATACGTACATACATACATACATACATACATACATACATACATACATACATACGAAACTATAGGAAATATAAGTGTACAGATTACCTGAAAAAAATATCTAGGAATGCAAGATGAAAATATGACATTCATAAATATAGGATAATGAATTACATGATTAAAAAAAATATTGTTCATGAAATTTTATTGTTCATTGCTCTTATTTTAATGCTGAGGTTACTGTATGTATATATCAACTGTTTGAATTTCACTCATTCTGTCGCACAGCAATAGGCAGCAAAAGAGTCTTGGGAGACATCAAGATTATCCTTATAAATCATCAGTTATATTCAAATTCTTTTTCACACGACGTTATTAATCCATTACACTCATCCGCTGATTCAACATGGAAACTTAGCAGTCACAATCTGATCTGTAAACTAAGATGTCTAGACTGATCTGTAAACTAAGATGTCTTGACTGATCTGTAAACTGAGATGTCTTGACTGATCTGTAAACTAAGATGTCTAGACTGATCTGTAAACTAAGATGTCTTGACTGATCTGTAAACTGAGATGTCTTGACTGATCTGTAAACTAAGATGTCTAGACTGATCTGTAAACTAAGATGTCTTGACTGATCTGTAAACTGAGATGTCTTGACTGATCTGTAAACTGAGATGTCTTGACTGATTTGTAAACTGAGATGTCTTGACTGATCTGTAAACTGAGATGTCTTGACTGGTCTGTAAACTGAGATGTCTTAACTGATCTGTAAACTAAGATGTCTTGACTGATCTGTAAACTAAGATGTCTTGACTGATCTGTAAACTAAGATGTCTTGACTGATCTGTAAACTAAGATGTCTTGACTGATCTGTAAACTAAGATGTCTTAACTGATCTGTAAACTAAGATGTCTTGACTGATCTGTAAACTAAGATGTCTTAACTGATCTGTAAACTAAGATGTCTTGACTGATCTGTGAACTGAGATGTCTTGACTGGTCTGTAAACTGAGATGTCTTGACTGATCTGTAAACTAAGATGTCTTAACTGATCTGTAAAGTAAGACGTCTTGATTGGTCTGTAAACTGAGATGTCTTAACTGATCTGTAAACTAAGGTGTCTTAACTGATCTGTAAACTAAGATGTCTTAACTGATCTGTAAACTAAGATGTCTTAACTAATCTGTAAACTAAGGTGTCTTAACTGATCTGTAAACTGAGATGTCGTAACTGATCTGTAAACTAAGATGTCTTAACTGATCTGTAAAGTAAGATGTCTTAACTGATCTGTAAAGTAAGACGTCTTGATTGGTCTGTAAACTGAGATGTCTTAACTGATCTGTAAACTAAAGTGTCTTAACTGATCTGTAAACTAAGATGTCTTAACTGATCTGTAAACTAAGATGTCTTAACTGATCTGTAAACTAAGGTGTCTTAACTGATCTGTAAACTGAGATGTCTTAACTGATCTGTAAACTGAGATGTCTTAACTGATCTGTAAACTAAGATGTCTTAACTGATCTGTAAAGTAAGATGTCTTGACTGGTCTGTAAACTGAGATGTCTTAACTGATCTGTAAACTAAAGTGTCTTAACTGATCTGTAAACTAAGATGTCTTAACTGATCTGTAAACTAAGATGTCTTAACTGATCTGTAAACTAAGGTGTCTTAACTGATCTGTAAACTGAGATGTCTTAACTGATCTGTAAACTGAGATGTCTTAACTGATCTGTAAACTAAGATGTCTTAACTGATCTGTAAAGTAAGATGTCTTGACTGGTCTGTAAACTGAGATGTCTTAACTGATCTGTAAACTGAGATGTCTTAACTGATCTGTAAACTGAGATGTCTTAACTGATCTGTAAACTGAGATGTCTTAACTGATCTGTAAACTGAGATGTCTTAACTGATCTGTAAAGTAAGATGTCTTGACTGGTCTGTAAACTGAGATGTCTTAACTGATCTGTAAACTAAGATGTCTTAACTGATCTGTAAACTGAGATGTCTTAACTGATCTGTAAAGTAAGATGTCTTGACTGGTCTGTAAACTGAGATGTCTTAACTGATCTGTAAACTGAGATGTCTTGACTGATCTGTAAACTGAAATGTCTTAACTGATCTGTAAACTGAGATGTCTTGACTGATCTGTAAACTAAGATGTCTTGACTGATCTGTAAACTGAGATGTCTTGACTGATCTGTAAACTAAGATGTCTTGACTGATCTGTAAACTAAGATGTCTTGTCTGATCTGTAAACTAAGATGTCTTGACTGATCTGTAAACTAAGATGTCTTGACTGATCTGTAAACTAAGATGTCTTGACTGATCTGTAAACTAAGATGTCTTGACTGATCTGTAAACTGAGATGTCTTGACTGATCTGTAAACTAAGATGTCTTAACTGATCTGTAAACTGAGATGTCTTAACTGATCTGTAAACTGAGATGTCTTGACTGGTCTGTAAACTGAGATGTCTTGACTGGTCTGTAAACTGAGATGTCTTGACTGATCTATGAAATGAGATGTCTTGACTGATCTGTCTGAGAGAGGTTTTTCTTAGCTCCTGTTCAGTTTTGCAAGTACTGTTTATTTATATAAACTGGCATATGCTGCCACCAGCCACATTTCATTGCTCCCGTTAGAACCTCTGTCGATCAAATTATCTGTTTCTTTTTCTTCTTCTTCTGCGTTCGAGGTTGTTGATCACTTCAGATCCTGATCTCTGTCGACATGGCAAAGCCCGCAGTCCTCTCCAGATCCGGATAGGAGCCCCAAAGCTTTTGCCCCAAGCTCGTGTCCTCTGGCCATGTCTCACGCCTCAGGTCTGCATGGTTTGGGCACTCTTGTAGGATATGATCTGGGACCTGGACTCCACTGCCACATGGACACTCGTCTGTGTGAGACATTCTGAGTCGATGCACATGGCTCAGTAGTATGCAGTGGCCTGCCCTTAGGCAAAAGAGAATGGTTTGCTGGTGTCTTTGTAGTTGGTGTATTGAAAGCCATAATCCGCAACCAGTGCAGATTTGAATGGAAAAAAGAAACTGAAATGCAACAGTGAACCAGATCCAGTCTGTTTAAATTCTAATCAGCCAACATGAGGTAATACTAGGAATTTAAGCTACACTAGCTTTCAATGTGAAGGTTTTATCAGAGGTTAAAAAAAAACTGCTTCCTGGTCCCGTCCAAAAATTCCATCTTGGGAACCTCTGCAGTGTTAAATGTTAGGTAGCTGCTGAAAGCAGAATCATTGATTAATAAAAGAGTTCTGTTAAGTGTTAACATTTGTTTAGGTGTTAAGTGTTAAAATTTGTTTAGGTTCCTTTGGTAAAAGTACTCACTCCCCACTAAGAGAGGCTATTTGACCAGTCATGACATTTTGATTATGAGAAAGCACTCAGATCGCCACTCCCTCCTCCCTAGTCCACGCTAAGGGAGTTTAATAGATGAATGACATGAGACGTAACAAATGTAACAAGACAGTGCGCGCACACATGAACATACACACACACACAGTACATTTTAATGAAGTTCTTATGAGATTCCACTCTTGCACATTTACTAAGATAATTTCTAAGAGAGAGAGAGAGAGAGAGAGAGGAGAGAGAGAGAGAGAGAACAGCGAGATATATATAAAGAAAGCACAATACATTAAGTAGCCGCCTATTTGCAAATATGTAAAGAATATTTGGTAATTACTGATTCTTTGAGTGGCCTCTCTTTGAATGGCAGAAGTTTACAAAGGGCCGAAACTCTTGCCTGATGGAGGCGCTTCTCTGATGATCATAAGTTTATAAGAGAAGGTGTGTTACCCTTTCGCTCTCTGCAACAGAGAGTTTCCTGCTTATAATGGAGTTTCATCTGGCTTTGAGTTTTGCCAAAAAAAAAAAAATCCATTCAACACCATAAAGACAGGACTGTTATCTAGAAATCTGCCCATAAAAACAAAATTAAGATTTGTTAGATGTCATATCTCCTCTCTTTTACTGTATAGAGCAGAAAACTGGACTCTGAGCAAAAAAAAAAAAAAAAGATTGAGAGAAAGATTAATGAATCGCTTCTCGGCCTTTTGGCTAAGATCAAAGTGGCTGAGGTCAGAGTGTCCCCTCTTGGCAGGTACCCTGATCAATGTGTCCTTTGGTTAAGACAAAAGCGCAGATTTTTTTGTTTTAACTACGAGATTCCCGAGACCTGCTCTGCACCTTCGATGCCCGGGGTATGGTCCACATCTCGTTTACGGGTAGGCCTGGTTTGCAGTACCAGCGGGTCACGTCCTGTTGTTTTCGTCGTCTTAAAAAAAAAAAAGCAGAAATGTGGTTCTACAGAAAACTAGGTCATTTAATATGGAGAATGATAAGAACAAATGTACACATTATAGACGGCTCCAAGTGCAATGTGAACGTCTCAAAGAAATAAGGATGAAGAAAACAAAATACTTTGGCCATATCAAAAGACATAACAATATATTGAAGACCATACTAGAAGGAAAAGTGGAAGGAAAACGAGCCAGAGGAAGACACGAGATGTAGATGGGAAGATAACATACGAGAATGGACAGGACACGGCCTGGTTGAGTGCACCATCAAGGCGAAGGAGCGAGGGAACTGGAGATTCATTACCGCCAACCTTCGTTCTGGTGAAGGCATATGATGATGATGATATTGACAAAAACACATCTCTGAGGTTTAATAAGGGATAAAATACTATTAAGAGTACACTTAAATTCTTGTTAACATGTACTGTCAGCATAGGAGGTACTCATTATTTACTGTAATAGGATACTGAGAGAGAGAATGCTTGAGGGAGATCTGATACTCTAGGGAACCTGAACGAATGTGGAACACTGAACATCCAGCTGTCCTAGGGAGATCTGATACTCTGGGGAACCTGAACGAATGTGGAACACTGAACAGTCTGCTATTCTAGGGACATCTGATACTCTGGGGAACCTGAACGAATGTGGAACACTGAACAGTCTGCTATTCTAGGGACATCTGATACTCTGGGGAACCTGAACGAATGTGGAACACTGAACAGTCTGCTATTCTAGGGACATCTGATACTCCGGGGAACCTGAACGAATGTGGAACACTGAACAGTCTGCTATTCTAGGGAGATCTGATACTTTGGGGAACATGAACGAATGTGGAACACTGAACAGTCTGCTATTCTAGGGACATCTGATACAACGGGGAACCTGAACGAATGTGGAACACTGAACAGCCTGTTATTCTGTTAAAAAGTTTGTGGTCGTTCCTTGTGTCGTCATTGCTTACAGTTTGTGCGGGTTTGCGATGTTTTTATTTTTGCCACTTTACGCCAGTGTTCTGTTGTCCATCGTATTTATATCTTTCTCCTGTCACTTTATATCAGTGTTTCCTTTCTGTCACTTTACGCCAGTGTCCTGTTGTTTCATCGTATTTATGTCTTTATCCTGTCACTTTATATCAGTGTTATCTTTCTGTTACTTAACATTAGTGTAATTTATTACTTAGCATTAATATCTCTCCTTATAACTGTGTTTTACTTCTGTCACATTGAAATATTGTTTCATTTTTTGTCACATTATTTCAATGCTCTTTGTCCCTTCGCATCAGCATTTTGTTTCTTTCTGTCATTTTTCATTTAAATCAGCATTTTTGTTTCTTGTCACTTTATATTGCTTTTAATTTCTGTCACCTTCATTTCTAAATTCGATCTGGCCTTCATATATAACTCCACACTATTCATGTCACTTTGAATCATATATAACTGCACACTATTCGTGTCACTTTGAATCATATATAACTGCACACTATTCATGTCACTTTGAATCATATATAACTGCACACTATTCGTGTCACTTTGAATCATATATAACTCCACACTATTCATGTCACTTTGGATCTCATTTAAGGTCGTTTTGTTGTATAAGCTTTATTATTATGCATTTCGTTTTCTTCTCTTGGTTGCTTTGTTTCCTTTTCTTTTGTTGTTGTTTTTTTTTTCCAGACATCTTTCATCTTTTAGTTCTTATCCTCATATATAAACAAGCGTAGGGCATCTATAGAATTAGGAGAGAGAGAGAGAGAGAGAGAGAGAGAGAGAGAGAGAGACTGATTGGTTGATTGATCTTTATTTCAAGAGGGTAAAGAATTAGACACACAGCCCCCTGCCTGACATTTTGCCCTTTATAATACAACGTCCACTCTTTTCCAGACATTCTACAAATATGCTGCTCATATAACAAACGTAAGAGAGAGAGAGAGAGCGAGAGAGAGGGAGAGAGAGAGAGAACGGCGAGATATATAAAAAAGAGAAACAAAGTAAGAAGCCGCCTATTGTCACAGATATAAAGCGCGATTCATACATATATTTGCAGCGAATCTCCCCTTGCGCGTTATTCACGTGTGCGCGTTAATGCAGTTTCTTTACATCACGCATTACAGGTTTATGAGTAATATATAAAACGTATTTTGGCCCCTCATCTTTCAATGAACAACAATAGAGGAGAAAAAATTACACAGAAAGTGAAAACTAAAACAGGAAACGAATATTTAAACATTTGTCTTACTGGTTACAGATAACTTCAGTCTGTCCAGGAATGATCAAAACTGCAGAGAAAAGGTGTGGTGGGGCTTGAGGGGGGGGGGGGGGGGTGGAAGTTGGGGGATTTTATTTTTTCCGATAAAAGGGATGGCGACTGCAGTAAAACTGGTTTAAATAAAAAAGATAGATAGAGGTGTATGGTGCAGTTTTACTGACACATTTCTGTATTCTACTTCTGGAGGAGGCCATATTCAGATAAGTTCTTCGTTTTTGTTTTTTTTTTGGTCTCGTTGTGCATGTAATCATCGAAAAAGGCTTACGCCGAAATATCGGATGTTGTATGTTTTTCATTTATACATTGTCATACTTTCTATTCGTTTTTTCTCACCTTACTCACTCATTCCCTCACTTTGTAAAACTGCACCATACACCTCTATCTACCTTTCATATTTTTTTCCGCATCAGTTACTGTTAAAGCCATCGGCAGGATCGATTTTGGGTTAAGGTTAAGATACCGAAAAAATTTTAACTGTTGCTTTCAGTGTTTTGATATGTCTTGCGTCATATACCGCAGTTATTTTGTCTGAAATCGGATTTTCCAAAACAAAAAAAAAATACAGGGCGTTTCACAAATGAATCTTCAATGAAATTTTACCATCATCATCATCATCATCATCAGTATCATCATCATCATCATCGCCTTTCACTCCTTTGAGAGCATAGGGCACAGATAAAGGCTCTCCAGTCATCCCTGTTCTTGGAATTATTCTCTTCTTTCTACCTTGTGCATCCCTTGTCTCTGAGCACTGTCATAATTTCTCTCTCCAAGTAAGCCTAGGTCTTCCTCGTTTTATTTCCTTGAGGATCCCATGTCAGTGCCTGTCTTGCTATTGGTGTCGGGTTTCCTCAGAGTGTGGCCAATCCACCTCCATTTCCTAGACATGATCTGTAGGTTCATAGGTTCTTGTCCTGCCCTTTCCCAGACCTCTTCGGTCCTGATCTTGTCCTGCCATTTAATGTTTAAAATCCTCCTCAAGCAGTTCATGAATATTTGTATCCTCTGTTGTATTGTCGTGGTCATAACCCATGTCTCTGAACCATATAGTAGGACAGTCTTTACGTTTTTATTGAAAAGCCTAAGTGTGGTTCTTGTTTTGATGTTCTTAGATGACCATATTTTGTTAAGTTGGATAAATGCTGTCCTGGCCTTGGTTATTCTAGCTTTAACATCCTTTTCCTTTCCATCATATTTATCCACTATGTCGCCTAAATATGTGAAATGCTCTACTTCCTCAGTTGGTATTCCCTCAATTACCATGAGGTTACTGTTTGCACTATTACGTTTCATTGTCTTTGTTTTTGTCTGTTAATATATAGTCCCAGTTTAGCTGAATTCTTGCTTAAGATCTGAAGTTTCTCTTGCATATGTGTGTGGCTGTGTACCAGAAGTGCCACATCATCTGCAAAGTCAAGATCTTCCAATTGGTTCCACAATTTCCATTGTATCCGTTTCTTTTCCCTTGTGTGGTAGTTTTCATGATCCATTCAACTGCTAGAAGAAATAGGAATGGTGACAGCAAATATCCCTGCCGCACGCCTGTTTCTACTTTAAAACTTTCTGTAACAGTTCCACCATGCACAGTTCTACAATTTGTTCCGTCATATATGGTCTTTGTAAGCTTTGTTATCTTGGTAATGTTTACCCTAAAATCAGAATATTACTCACATTTGTAGCTTCCAAACGGCTTTTAGTTTAACCTTCTACCCCTGAAAAACTGATGCGATCAGAAGTTGGATATTCCAACTTTTCATTAACATTTATTTAAACCAACCAGTAAAAATCTACGATTCAATGTATGATTTTAAAAAATGAACTAAGCAAGCGAATTTGTAAACACAAAATCGCGGGGTTTTCTTTTTCCTTCTAGAGTACTCTCAAATGGTGACGTCAAAAACCACGTGACATTATTTCCCGTAATTTTATTGCTTATCTCTGGTAAGACACCCATTAGCCAGAATAGCAATGGAAGAGAAAGAAGGAGAGTTTGAAGGTTGCCCTTCGCTTAGAGGAGGACAGTTGTGGGACATTAATGATGACTTTGCAAGGACAAGCATGCGGTAATTGATATTCATTTTTCATAATTTTGTCATGTTTCTCAGTTGTTCCATAGCGATGTTACTTAATCTTAGATCAAGAGGGCAGCATCTCTCTCTCTCTCTTTCTCTTATTTTGTGTTCAAATTGGATGAAATTTTGACAGGCTATTCTTTATAATGTTCTATTGTGATCTGCCATAAGAAATGTTTGATATACGCAGGAGTTTATGCAACAGTCTGTAGAGAACATAGTGCAGTACTGAATGGTTAGACATAGAAAGAAAAAAAATTCGTAAACAAGTACTTTTAGACATGAGAGAGGGAGAGCGAGAGAGGGGGAGAGAGATGGAGAGAAAGCGAGAGAGAGGGGAGAGCGAGAGAGGGAGAGAGAGAGCGAGAGAGGAAGAGAGCGAGAGAGGGAGAGAGAGAGCGAGAGAGGAAGAGAGCGAGAGAGGAAGAGGAGAGAGAAGGAGAGAGAGCGAGGGAGGGAGGAGCGAGAAAGGGGGAGAGAGAACGAGAGAGGGGGAGAGAGGGAGAGAGGGAGAGAGGGGGAGAGAGAGCAAGAGAGGGAGAGAGTGAGAGAGAGCGAGAGAGGGAGGGAGAGAGGGAGGGAGAGAGGGGGAGAGAGACGCGAGAAAGGGGGAGAGAGAGCGAGAGAGTGAGAAATGATATAAGAATTACCTGAGACTTGAACCACGGACTCCCATAGGACGAAAAACCGTCTAGCCACGAGAGAACAGCGCATTAATCAACTTCAATATCTCGAAATCCCCTCGCCCCCGCCCCCTCATACAAAATTTGATAGCTAAGATAACTACGCCATCAATTCTTGTCGCTGTTTCACTTTTAAATAACTGTGTTTATATATATATATATATATATATATATATATATATATATATATATATATATATATATATATATATATATATATATCTTGGGAAAACCAAGAATCAGATAGATTACATTTTAGTGCAAAGAAGGTGGAGGTCAAGTATAACATCAGAAAAAACTTTACCAGGTGCTGATTGTGACACAGACCATGAGTTATTAATAGCAGACATGAAGATAAAGATAAAAAAGACAGTTACGGGATTAAGACCACTCCACTTTGATCTTACAAAAATACCAGAACTATATGGTACAGAAGTGAAGAACCGTTTCGAAATCCTGATGGCTGTACAGGAGGAGATGACACCAGATGAAGTGGCTACGCAGGCCAGAGATATCTTTAATAACAACAGCTAAAGACATGGTTCCAGTAAAGAAAACACAAAAGAAAGGATGGATTACAGAAGGCACACTAGAACTGATAAAACAACGTAGAGAAATGAAGACGCAATAGAAAGTGACAAACAACAACAAAGAGGAATATAAATCTTTAACAAAAGTAGTACGAAGAAACATAAGAAAAAACAATACATACAAGATTGTTGTGAAGGAATAAGAAGGACATCAGAAGTGTGGAAGAGATGGTGAAATGTTTTAAAGAAATGAAGACATTGACGAGAAATGTCACACCTAAGCTAAGTGTAATTTGTGACAAGATGGGGAATACCTTGACAGAGAAAGAGGAAGTTCTAGAAAGATGGAAGGAATATTGCAGATGAATTTATGAAACAACCGACTGTGTGAAAGCAGAAATCAACAGTGTGAATTATTATTGGAGGAGAAAGAACCAGAACCGACAATAGAAGAAGTTTTATGGGCAATAAAGAATCTGAAAAAATGATAAATCACCAGGATGTGATGAGATAACAGCTGAATTTATTAAAGCAGGAGGATAGGAATGTGCAACAATCTATCATGCACTATGTAAAAAGATATAGTATTCAGGTATTTGGTCAAAAGAATGGAAAAGAACTGTATTATACCACTGTCGAAAAAGTGTAACTTTAAATTAAGCACAAACTACAGAACTGTTGCCCTGATTAGTCATGCCAGTAAAATTATGTTAAAAATCATAATGGGTAGACTTCGTAAGAAAATAGAAGAAGAAATCAATATGGTTCAAGCTGGTTTCAGACAAGGAAGAGGATCAAGAGATCATATATTCAATATAAGATTAATAATAGAGAAATGCAGAGAGTTTAATGTGAATCTATATTTAGCCTTTATAGACTACTCAAAGGCATTTGATTGTATTGTGTAGAACACCAGAAACTTTGGGAAATAATGGAAAAAATGGGATTTCCAACACATTTGATACAATTAACATCACTGCTGTATCTAGACAAACAAGGCAGCAGTAAGAATAAATGGTGGAAAATCAACTTGGTTTGACATAAAACTTATTTAACTTGTATACTAAAAATATAATGAGGAATGTTAGAGAAGATGTAGACAAAGAATGTTACGATGCCATAACAATTGGAGGTTATGAAATAGCAGAGATTATATATGCTGATGACACAGTATTACTGTCCACAACACAAAAAGGAATGGAAAGACTAATTATGTCAGTCCATAAGAACAGCGAAGAGCAAAACCTCTATCTTAATGCAAAGAAAACTAAATTGATGACAACTGACAAAACAAACAAGGCAGCTGAAATATGTATCAATGAGGAAAAACTGGAAGAAGTGGAGAGTTTTGAATACATTGGATCACTGCTAACTAATAATGGAGATACAATGAGGAAAATTAAAAGGAGGGCATCTATCGCTCTTCCGAAAGTAAAAAAAAAAAAAAACTAAAGAATCGGTGGAGATGAACAGATATAACTACAAAAATAAGATTTTTAAGGGGATGGATCTTTCCCATCGCAACATACGTCTGTGAGACCTGGACACTTAACAAAACAGCTGAGAAACACATACATGCCTTTGAATGTAAATTCTACAGAAGAGTTCTTCAAATACCATGAACACAAAAAAGAACAAACATATCCATACTACAAGAACTTAATATTGAAGAAGGCTGGCTAGTAAAGAGGATTAAAGAGAGAAAACTTAAATATTTTGGCCAAATTAAACGTCATGATAATCTAGAGCAAACCGTCTTGGAAGGGTACATAATGGGAAAAAGAAAGAGAGGAACATCAAGGCGAAGATGGCTGCAAGACATCGTTGATGATCTGCAAATGGATGCATCAGCAGCAGGCCATCTTGCTCACAACCGAGAGGCCTACAGGAGTGCTGTTAGGGAGGTAAAGTTCCTCAAGGGACATGCAAATGAATTATATATATATATATATATATATATATATATATATATATATATATGTATGTATGTATGTATGTATGGAGGACGACATCGGGTTGAATGACGACATCACATTAGGAGGATGATCGATTTGGGGGAGGAGAGAGAAAGTGGACGTTTTTTTTTCCCCCGAAAGAAGTGGTTACCTGCAGCCAGTTTGTGACTGGCTCCATCAGCAGGCGCACTCTTCAGTGGGTGTTGTAACGGAAGGCGGAACAGGTATGGGAATGCCCGGAGTGCGGGGTGCCAGTCTCTGATTACAGATTAACGAAAATTCAGAACGCCTCTTTTGACTAACAGAGTTATGGCCGAGGTCAGTGTAGCAGATCTTGTAGATTCTTCATATAGATTTGCTTTAAACGTTAATACTACCTACACTATACTCGGAGCTTACATACATTTATTTCTATACGTTTTATTTTATAAACAAAGGCAGCGTTTAGATAAAGCCGATGTTAATCCCATCTGTTGCGAGTTGCTGATGGACTTAATTGAATCGTTCGCTCAGTATTCCAACTATCGGCTTGCGCCCCCCCCCCCCACGCCCCCTCGTCCCCACCACCACCACTATACGAGCGACATAATTAGGTATTCGAGATGACGTTTGTTTACCGGTTGGTGGCAAATTTCATGGTAAATATTGCCTATTGTTTTCAGGAACAGTTTGTATGTAAACAAACGGCAGCCGTCCGTATGTTTGTAGTTATTATAAGGGGGGGGGGAGAGATGTACACAAGCTCCCGCGTGTATACATCGAGCAAATATAAGTAAATATTAACGTATATGTAGATATGTGGCTTGTAAAGAAGATTAAACAGAGAAAACGTAAATATTTTGAACATATTAAACGCCATGAGAATTTAGAGAAGACCGTCTTAGAAGGGTACATAATGGGGAAAAGAAAGAGAGGAAGACCAAGGCGAAGATGGCTGCAAGACATCGTTGATAATCTGCAAACGGATGCATCAGCAGCGGGACATCTTGCTTACAACCGAGAAGCCTACAGGAGAGCTTTTAGGGAGGCAAAGTTCCGCAAGGAACATGCAAATGACTGACTGATAAGAGATGAATGCCTTTAAACCTACCGAAAAGATATATAGTTTTAGAGATTTATATGTCTTCTATAATTTTAGTTCATGGAAGTAAATAAAACCTCATATTAATAAAAAAAAACGCTAAAAAGATAAAGGTTCAAAGGTTTAAATTCACACTCCAGCTTCACTGCATTCAGGACAGCTCCACCTTTTCTCCGCCACAAGCCGCAACGTCCATCCAAGAGCGTGTCTGCTAACAGTTTCCATCAAGCGTTGGTTCTTTACCATGTTATCTGCCTCACAGTTAAGATTTCCCGCCAGCACCCTTAATTTGTCCTAGCTCCAGCAATCGCCTCACGGTTATAACTACAGAAAGGATAATTTCGTGTAATTATTACGGACAAAGACAACTTGCGTCATCATCAATATGGTCATCGTCATCATTTGTCAGACGAGGGAAAAACGTTCCCTTTTCTTATCAAAAACAAAAGTAGAAACAATCTGGCAGTTAAGCAACCCATACCTGGCATGCTAGCGTGAAGATTTCTTTTAGTGGAGTAATACAGCATCGTGTTGTGTGGTTAAACTTCGTAACATAACACGGTGTTTTTATGGTTAAACTTCGTAACATAACACGGTGTTTTTATGGTTAAACTTCGTAACATAACACGGTGTTTTTATGGTTAAACTTCGTAACATAACACGGTGTTTTATGGTTAAACTTCGTAACATAACACGGTGTTTTATGGTTAAACTTCGTAACATAACACGATGTTTTATGGTTAAACTTCGTAACATAACACGGTGTTTTATGGTTAAACTTCGTAACATAGCACGGTGTTTTATGGTTAAATCTGGAAAAGAATTATGGACAAAGCACTTTTAGACGTGAGAGAAAGAAACGAGAACAGAATTACCTGGGACTTGAACCACGGGCTCCTGCAGGACGGGCAACCGCCTAGCCACGGGAGTGCCGCGTATTAATAAACTTCGCTATCTAGCACTCCCCAAAAAAAAAGTGTGTGACAACGAAAACCATCAATGTCTGTATGATCGAAAATCTTGACGCCCAGAAAAGAAACGAGATCATGACACAGAAATTTCGTATCTTAAATTCAGTCTCCTACAGGTACCAAATTTTTTAAGGAAAAAAAAAAATAACACATGATTTCCTCAACAGCTACAAATAAACGAATACTTTTCTTTTTTACATAAAGGTAGTTTCAGTTTGTGGTTTCAGATCGAAAATGTTTACTACAAGAAAAAAAAGGTTGAATCTGATAAAGAAGTATTGACACGCCTTGTTTTTAGCTCCATTCAGACACTAGCAAACGTATAGAATGTTTATGTAGCTAGTAGAGACACTACCAAACATATAGAATGTGTATGTAACTAGTAGAGACACTACCAAACGTATAGAATGTTATGTAGCTAGTAGAGACACTAGCAAACGTATAGAATGTTATGTAGCTAGTAGAGACACTAGCAAACATATAGAATGTGTATGCAACTAGTAGAGACACTAGCAAACGTATAGAATGTTTATGTAGCTAGTTGAGACACTAGCAAACGTATAGAATGTGTATGTAACTAGTAGAGACACTACCAAACGTATAGAATGTTTATGTAGCTAGTAGAGACATTAGCAAACGTATAGAATGTGTATGTAACTAGTAGAGACACTAGCAAACGTATAGAATGTTTATGTAGCTAGTTGAGACACTAGCAAACGTATAGAATGTTTATGTAACTAGTAGAGACACTACCAAACGTATAGAATGTTTATGTAGCTAGTAGAGACATAAGCAAAATAGCCACCATAACCCACTCTTAATCCGACACAAAGATGTGCTTTAACGTCTTCACCTCATCCACTACAAAGAACATTAGCTCACAGTGTTCCAGGTAGACAGAAGAAGAAGATAATAACAGCAACAACAACAACAACATCTGACAATCCATACCTTTACATCATCTCTTGCTTTCAGTTACAACTAACACGTCGCAAGTGCGAGGGGAATCCCCTCCCAGACAAGGTGAGAGAAGAGAGTGATAAATTCAAGAAACAGGTAAACATACAGGTACACTTTGTACGTTCCCTTAAGCATCTCCCATCCCTGTTTGTTGAAGGCATATATATATATATATATATATATATATATATAGAGAGAGAGAGAGAGAGAGAGGACAGGATGAGAAACTCGAAGAAAAAAAATCGAAAACGCTGTTGCAGATAAACTAAACGTCTATACTTGGACAAAGTGTGACCAAATAGAGGCGCTTAGCAGCCCCCTTGACCTATATTCCGTGAACTATTTCTTTACACACAACATCTGTTACTCCGCAAAGAAATATAATCCACTGATAAATGAGACCTTTCATTCCTGATAATCAATAAATGACAGACTAATCAACTGAATCATTTCGTCACTCTCATTAACTAATCACACGTGTTTATATTCCTCAGATCAAGGCTACAGTTGAGAGGAGAACACAAATTCTTGGGAATAACTGGCCGCCATTTTGCCATCTTCAAATTAGCAGAGGAAATGTCTGAATGGACATCCATACTCCATGTGTTTCAAATTAGCAGTAATATCTAAACCATCGCCTTTCCAGATAACTATTTTTTAAAGAATCTAATATACTCATCTGAAGCTATTATTTGGACATATGTTATGTGTTATTTTTATACATGTCTCACTGAAATGTAACTTGAATTTTAATGAAATAAATTATAACAAATTATTCAGAAAACTTCTACAAGACGAAAAGTTAAAAAAAGAGTTACTACCCGTAAATAATATCAGTAATGTCCCTTGATTCTGCGAACATTGCGTCATAGAGCAAAGTTTCTAAAAATACTCTTGGAAATCTAGTCTAAAACTTTAATTTTGGACGTCTAGTTCACTTTGTGGAATTTAGATATTCGTGTCAAAAGGTGGAAAAAGAATATTCTTCCAGAGGAAGTGTTTTATATTTATGGAAAAGTCAAAGGTCATGCTTCTCAAAAATTTTCAGCGCTTCCGGTTCAGATGTCATGACCTTCTGTATTCGTCTCGCGGCATTTTGGAGTAATAGTTTTTTGAAAGTGTCGTTACCATGACAGCGAAAGTTATTTACTTTCTTATCAACGGAAAGGAGGAGGCGGCGGAGTTCAACAGTGACGATGATGCTGAGGATGTGAGGGGTGAGTATCTATCTATCTATCTATCTATCTATCTATCTATCTATCTATCTATCTATCTATCTATCTATCTATCTATCTATCTGTCTGTCTGTCTGTCTGTCTATCTATCTATCTATCTATCTATCTATCTATCTATCTATCTATCTATCTGTCTGTCTGTCTGTCTGTCTGTCTGTCTGTCTATCTATCTATCTATCTATCTATCTACCTATCTATCTGTCTGTCTGTCTGTCTGTCTGTCTGTCTGTCTGTCTGTCTGTCTGTCTGTCTGTCTGTCTGTCTGTCTATCTATCTATCTATCTATCTATCTGTCTGTCTGTCTGTCTGTCTGTCTGTCTGTCTGTCTGTCTATCTATCTATCTATCTGTCTGTCTGTCTGTCTGTCTGTCTGTCTGTCTGTCTGACATACATGTATGTAGCTAATTATGTATATCTTAAAGCGTGCAAGCCTGCGTGTCTCTCTTTACCTCTGTCTATTCGTCAGTCTGTCAGTCTTTCTATCTTACACATCCGCCAGATCTTAAACCATCCCATCTGTCTTTTGGGTTGTATACAGCCGCACCCATCTATCGATAATTCTTCCTCGCATCCCTTTTTCTCTCTCTCCACACAAACACGCACACATATTTTCCTGCCTTTAACGTGTAACCTTATACGAGTGTATGTTGTTACTTTTAACTTGCACAGGAACGTCTTTTCTGCGTATTTCTCCGTATATGCGTATGGGATTGTTCTATCACACAAACCATATCATCTTAGAAACACTAAACCGACTAGTTACAGCACAGAGATGAGCCAAGCTACGGAGTACGTGTCACTTACGTAAAATTAACAAAAGAAGAAACTGTACAGCTTGAAATGCAGCAATGAATACATAATTGATGTGTTATATATATTGCAAGTACATGCCATTATGAACACCCGTTGGGGTAATATTTCATTCCCGCATGTATATATACTTATTCATTTTTTTAAAAAAAATGCTGCACTGTACATTGTTTTCTGCACAGCTGCAGTTCTTTTGCAATGTGAATCCTATGACATTAAGTATACGTTTGCATCACGTTCGAGTTTAAAGGGTTAATGGAATGTTGTTTTAACACTGTTCTTTTCATATTTTATGATAAAGTGTGTATGAAAGATGGCAAAGGGAGTACAGAAGTGAATTTAATGCAGCGGTTCCCAATATTTTTTTTTCCTTTCGTAGACCATTGAAGACAATTTTCCCCAGGCTATCTGTCTGTCTTTAGCTGGATTAACGGCCCTTTTCTTATTCTTTTTCTTTCTCCCGTGTCTTAAAGTGCTCTGCCTGCTATTTTTTTTTTTTGGTTTTTTGTTTGAGGTAAATCATATGCGTTGCTCTTCAGCATTTGTTTGAGACATAAACCCGTGGGTCTCTAGGAAAAGCCTACAGAAAGGTTTGGGGTTTATCCTGTCGACTGGGGTCCAGATTTAGCATGATCCCAGCAAGTGGACAAGGAGTACGTGTGAAAAAGTAAACGTTTTTTCAGGCAGGGATAGTCTGCCTCAGGGTTTGTTTCATACAAGTTTAGTCTGAAATAAGGTTACCTGCACTCAATTTTAGTCTGAAGCAAGGTTAGTTTCATACAAGTTTAGTCTGAAATAAGGTTACCTGCACTCAATTTTAGTCTGAAGCAAGGTTAGTTTCATACAAGTTTAGTCTGAAATAAGGTTACCTGCACTCAATTTTAGTCTGAAGCAAGGTTAGTTTCATACAAGTTTAGTCTGAAATAAGGTTACCTGCACTCAAGTTTAGTCTGAAGCAAGGTTAGTTTCATACAAGTTTAGTCTGAAATAAGGTTACCTGCACTCAATTTTAGTCTGAAGCAAGGTTAGTTTCATACAAGTTTAGTCTGAAATAAGGTTACCTGCACTCAATTTTAGTCTGAAGCAAGGTTAGTTTCATACAAGTTTAGTCTGAAATAAGGTTACCTGCACTCAATTTTAGTCTGAAGCAAGGTTAGTTTCATACAAGTTTAGTCTGAAGCAAGGTTAGTTTCATACAAGTTTAGTCTGAAATAGGGTTACTTGCACTCAAGTTTAGTCTGAAGCAAGGTTAGTTTCATACAAGTTTAGTCTGAAACAGGGTTACTTGCACTCAAGTTTAGTCTGAAGCAAGGTTAGTTTCATACAAGTTTGAGTCTGAAATAGGGTTACTTGCACTCAAGTTTAGTCTGAAGCAAGGTTAATTTCATACGAGTTTAGTCTGAAATAGGGTTAATTTCATGCAGGTTTATTCTTAATCAAGGTAGTTTGATTTAGAGTTGATTTGAAAATAAAGCAACAAAAAGAAAATCACACATAGTACATATAGACCAAGGAGAAGACATTCTACAACAGACTGACATAGAATCTAGTCTCTTTATGTTTTTTTTTTGGACTCCACTATAGAATGGAGCAAATATCTGTTCATGAAATAACATACATATACACACCACAACACACACATATATTCTTATATACGGTTACACTCACAAATATACGCACACACTTACTCACGCATACACCATTTGAATACACAGCAACCTGTTCAGTACAGCGCAAAGAGTTACTACCTAAAAGCACAATATGCCCTCCAAAGCTATTTCACATATTTTTTTTTTCATGAAGTTGAATAATTGCATATTTCTGGGAATATTTTTTTTTAAAAACATTGTTTAAAGGTTCGTGACAACGTCATTTTCATCAGCGTATTTCTTAAATAAATGAAGATAATCCATCCAGCGAGATAGATATTTAACAAAAGACGAACCAGACAAAATGGCTACGTGTTGAAGATACAGACAGAAGCTGCACGTTTATGAAGGGAAATATGGAAATTTAACTCATGCGTACCTTGTTACACGATCTCACCTGTCACGTGGATTATCAGGTGCACGAACTAGCTCCTCCCACGTGTCTGAGTACTAGAGGCTCTGGATGACGTTAATTAGGGAAAACGTCTTCACAATTAATTTACTATCTCCTCCCTGGAGGATTTCTCTCGCTCTCTTCTCCTGGCTGCATTATATATCTGGGGTACGGGAAAACCTGGTGTCCTATGTATTTTCTTTTTTTTTTTTTTGTTCAAATTTCCTGAAATCAAGAGATTTAGTGTCTTTCTTGTAGATTTAGTGTCTTTCTTTGTCTTTCTTGTAGATTTAGTGTCTTTCTTTCTCGTAGATTTAGTGTTTTTTTCTTGTAGATTTAGTGTATTTCTTGTAGATTTAGTGTCTTTCTTGTAGATTTAATGTCTTTCTTTGTCTTTCTTGTAGATTTAGTGTCTTTCTTTGTCTTTCTTGTAGATTTAGTGTCTTTCTTGTAGATTTAGTGTCTTTCTTGTAGATTTAGTGTCTTTCTTTGTCTTTCTTGTAGATTTAGTGTCTTTCTTGTAGATTTAGTGTCTTTCTTGTAGATTTAGTGTCTTTCTTGAAGAATTAGTGTCTTTCTTGAAGAATTAGTGTCTTCTTTGAAGATTTAGTGTATGTCTTGTAGATTTAGTGATTTAGTGTCCTTCCTGTAAATTTAGTGTCTTTCTTGAAGATTAAATGTTTTTCCTGTAGATTTAGTGTCTTTCTTGTTTCTAGATTGTGCATTCACAATTTGATGCTATGGGCTAGTGGTTCTCAATCTTTGTGCGGCCGTAGACTCCCTCCCCCAACACCTCCAGCCTGTTCCGTTTTCGAGAACAGTTTTGGACCCCTCAGTAAAACTAAAGCAACATGTATAACATAGATGATGCTAAGATTTTTTTTTAGCTGGAGTCAATCCATTTTCTGATTAACAAACCCTCAAAATTACTTCAGTTCGTAGACCCCAGGTTTAGAACCACTGTTGTAGATGTTCGCTTGTACAGTAGAAATTGCATTATCTGAAATAATTATAATCAAGGCTGGCTCGGTTTATATATCTGTCTATCTTTCTTTTGTTCATTTTGTTCATGTCCTTCTCTTTCTTGGCACGTCATTCATTTTATTTTCCCCTTGAAGTTTATCATCTGTCTTCTCTTTCTCTCGACGTATGAACTGGTATTCTGCTGTTTCTCCTGGCTTCTGAACCAATATTCCCGTTCATCGCAGCTTATGAATCAATATTCCTTGTTTCTTTCAGCTTATGAATCAATATTCCTTGTTTCTTACAGATCGTAGATTAATATTCTTTCTTTCTTTCAGCTTATGAATCAATATTCCTTGTTTCTTTCAACGCATGATTTAATATTCCTTTTTTTCCTAAGTTATAATTATAATTAATCATCCTCTCTATAGGCCTATAATTCATTCGTCGCTTATTGTCCATCATCCTTTCTTCTTTCTGCCAACTTTTGTTTATCATTCTGTCTTTCAGTTACCATTTATCCTTCTTTCTCAGTTTATGTTTCATCCTTATATCTCCCAGTTTAGTATTCATCCTCTCTCAGTTTATCATTCATCTTTCTAACTCTATATCATGCATCTTCTGTATCTCAACTAATCAACCAACATTCTTTCTTTCCTTGACTATTATCCAGTTTCTTTCTCGGATTCTCTCTCTCTCTCTCTCTCTCCTCTCTCTCTCTCTCAATTTAAGACCCAACCTTATTCTCTCTCGGTTAATCTTTAATGTTTCTCTGTCATAGATATCACCCATCATTCACTCTTCTCTTCTCTCTTTTTTTCTCACTCTCATTTTTTCATCCATTCTTCCACGCCTGAACAAACACAGGCTTCTTATTTACATCTTTTATTATCATCTGAACCGCCATTATAAGCCAGAAGGTCAGAAAACATCCCCCCACCACTTAGTTTCTATCATACCTTCTCTCTTATCCCTTTAAAGTAACGCTTCTTTCATCAAATGCGCTCTGCCATGTTAATCCCGCCCATAAACTGTCTGGACTGTTAGATCATGCTGTTTGGACTGTTAGGTCCTTAGATCATTCTGTATTTGTAGGTTGCTGATTCCTGAAGTTGTCACGTACAGCAAAAAACAATCATAACCGAGAGTGTAGCGAAGTTCACGACCCGAGAGTTGGCAGGAGAATATGGCGGCGATATTGGCGATAATTTGCAAGCAGATCTAACCAGTTTTTGTTTTTGGACACAAATATTTTTTACTGTTTTGAGCTAGATTCATTTCTCATTCTTATCAGTTTTTTACTTGATTATCTGTTTGCTCCTTTGACCAAAATTATTCTGTCGTCTATTTCTGTTTGTCTATTTTCCCGTCGGGTTTGCCTACCGGCCCCAAACGTCTGTGTCATCTCTATCTGTTTGTTTATTTTCCCGTCAGCCCTACCTGTCGGCTCAAACATTCTTGTTCTCTTTGGTTACTTTCCCGTCAGCCCTACCTGTCGGCCCAAACTTCTCTGTTCTCTCTGGTTATTTTCCCATCAGCCCTACCTGTCGGCCCAAACTTCTCTGTTCTCTCTGGTTACTTTCCCGTCAGCCCTACCTGTCGGCCCAAAATTCTCTGTTCTCTCTGGTTATTTTCCCATCAGCCCTACCTGTCAGCCCAAACTTCTCTGTTCTCTCTGGTTATTTTCCCGTCAACCCTATCTGTCGGCCCATATATCGCTGTCCTCTCGATCAAGCTTCTCCATCTTGTGCGGTCCTTTGGTATTTCCAAATAATTCAGATGCTTTTCTTTTTCCATGGCACTTGGTCATCCTACTGAGCTGCTCTTCTCTTGGCCTTCCTCTCTTCATTTTTCCCTTGAATTTTCCAGTTCTCTAAAAACAACAAAGAACCCACAGGCAAACATACAGGAAATTACAACATAACTGTTTCCTACGTTCTCCAACTTCTGTCTTCTCATGACATGTCCAAGAAATTTTCAGTCTTTTTTTTATCCTATTATTTTAACTCGTTTTCCTGGTCCTAAAACGTATTTGAGGACTTCTTCATTTGTTTTTCTGTCTGTCCAGAGTATTTGTTGCATCTTTCGATAAAAATGCATCTCTCTGTTTTTTTTTTTTGGTTTTTTTTTGTTGGTTTTTTAAGTTTGTCATCATCATCTTCTTCTTCTGCGTTCGAGGTTGTTGGTCACTTCAGATCCTGATCCCTTTCGACATGGCAAAGCCCGCAGTCCTCTTCAGATCCTGATAGGAGCCCCAAAGCGTTTGCCCCAAGCTTGTGTCCTCTGGCCATGCCTCACGCCTCAGGTCTGCATGGTTTGGGCATTCTTGTAGGATATGTTCTTGAGTCTGGGACTCCACTGCCACATGGACACTCGTCTGTGTGAGACATTTTGAGTCGATGCAGGTGGCTCAATAGTCTGCAGTGGCCTGCCCTTAGGCGAAAGAGGATGGTTTTGCTGATGTCTTTGTAGTTGGTATATTGGACCTGGTTCATTGTTGGATTTCAGTTTCTTTTTCCATTCAGATCTGCACTGGTTATGGATTATGGTTTTCGCCTCGTGGTAGTTTACTGGATGATTGGTTTTGATCTTGATTGCTGCCAGCTTTGGATAGGCTCTCAGCTATTTCATTGCCAGCTATTCCACAGTGGGATGGTACCCATTGTAGGACCACGGTTGTTGACAGTGTAAGGTGCTTCAGTTCTATTGTGATTTCTTGTATGTTTGCCTGTGGGTTCTTTGTTGTTTTCTGAGATTTTATTAGTGCCCTGCCATCTGTGAAGAAGGCTATTTTGTGTGGTGGCTGCTGGTTTTCTGTTTTTAGTGTTCTGAGGGCTTCAAGGATGGCTGTTGCTTCTGCCTTGCAGTTGGAGGAAATCTTTCCTGTCGCGAAGGCCTTTTTGGTTTGTCTCCCATCTGTGTATCTTATGTAAACACCCCACCTCCATTTTTTACTGTTTTTTTCTGCAGATCCATCTGTGTACACATGTGTCTATTCAGCTGGCTTGCGTTTGCTGTCAATCATCCCCTGGGTCAGTGTCTTCATCTGAAGTGTTGTTAGGTAGTCCTTTTTGCGTATGCCTGGTACCTCTGTGAGGACTGTTATCTTTTCACAGTGACTGTGCTCCTCCACAATTTGGAGTGGTTCAATTTCTTCATGAGAGGTGGGAAGGAGGTCATTATAGTGTTGTTGCAGTTGTGTTGTCAGATGGATGAAGCTGGTTCTTTTCAGTCCGTATTTTTTTTTTGTGTGAACTCCTGAATTCCTTTGTTCACTGGGTGGGTTGTCAGGCGTATTAACTTTTGTTTGTGGATCATTAGTTTTTCTTTGCGCCTGACCTCAAGAGGCTGAATTTGCGTGTATTTCTCCATCTCTGTGATAGGAGAGCTCTTCCTTCTTCCTGTGATCAGCCGCAGGCCAGTGTTGCACTTTTGTTAGGCGAGCGGTGTTTGTGTTGGAGTGGCCCAGGCTGTCATGCCATATTCGAGTGTTGACCTTATGGTGCCCACATATGCTTTTTTTAGTATGTTGCTGTTGGCTCCCCAGGTTGTGCCTGCCAGCTTTTTTTTTTTTTTTACCACAGATAGCTTTTTAATTGTTTTGTTTTCTGTGTCTATCAAGTGTGGCTATATTGGCTATATATATATATAAGATGTCCCTGAAAGTGATGAAAAGAGTATTACAGATCTGTATAGAACCTTAACACATGGAAAAGATTAAAAGAAATATTTGAAATTCAATTAAAAGAGCAAACAAATACTACAGTATTTCAGTGCTTTTAACATGACGTAACATTTAACGTGACGTAACATTTAACGTGACGTAACATTTAACGTGACGTAACATTTAACGTGACGTAACATTTAACATGACGTAACATTTAATGTGACGTAACATTTAACGTGACGTAACTTTAACATGGCTGTAGCTTTGCCACTAATCACTTGTCTTGTCTTGCCTTGTTTTATTCTATCTCCCTACGGAGAGAACTGCAAGCTGGTGTTCTTTGCAGCAGGTGCTGTGAAGGTTTTGAGGCAGCTATTTTTTCAGTCCCGAAGTACAGCTAAAAAAGCAAGGGGTGTGCAATTCTTCCTTAGCAGACTCCACCACCGTTGGGACTATGGTGAACCCTGCCCCGTTAGCCAGGCTAGGCCTGTTACTGGGGGTACCAACGGAGTGGTGGGACGGGAGTCTTGATCTGCTATAATTCGCTAACCCTGACGCTAGCATATCAGCTATGGTTCGCTAACCCTGACGCTAGCACACTAGCTATGGGTCGCTGATTGCCTCGTCAGACAGTCTTCACCCCCCCCCCCCCCGCCACTAATCACTAAAAGTTTTATGTCGATTCCTAAATAATCGGGCACTTTTCATGAAATTATGAAACGCTGAAAGCATTAAGAACAGAAGAAAACCAACAACACTTGAATGAAGAGTAGAGAGTGTGGTTAATGCTTTCTTACTATTTAAGATAGAAAAGGTAATCTACGAGATTTTCCCCCAAACTTTTGTAGATTTAAACAACAACAAAATTAACTCCTCCCCCCCCCCCCCCAGTTGTCATAACATCCCGCTTCACTACATCAGGCCCTTCTTAATCCTACCTCTGACCTCCGCGACCCTAATTTAGGTCGTGATCTGAAGCCGGTAACCAATGATTTAAAAGACTACACCGGATCTCTAAATATAACGCAATATGACTACCGGAAGCGGAATGATTTACGGTTAGATTAAAATAGACGTGATAGAAATGGCGCCTAGCATTTTTGATAACGTTCAAAATATCTCTCTTAGATTTTAGTTTCAAGAAACGGATATGGCTACAGAAGATGCGCAGTAAGTACGATGCTGTTAACAAAGCCAGCCATCTGAAACTTGGCTGGGGAAAGATCCTGAAAACAGGCTGTTGAATTACTGGAGCGCGGCGGCCCTCGGTGAAACTATTTTAATTCCACATTTCCTTGGAGTTTAAGTAAGAAGTGTGCTGGGCCATATCCTTGAGTTAAAGAAAGACATGTCTGCCCCCACTTGCAATCCGGCTCATTTATGTTTCTGGAACTTCAACATTATGTTGTACGCTCAGCAATAATGTTGTGTTCACCCAACATGTCAGTCAACCAACAAATGAATCAACCAACACGCCCACCAGCCAGTCAAAATATTAACGAACCAACAACTCCAGCCGGTCAATAAATCAAATATCCAACACTCCAGCAAATCAATAAACAGCCATCCAACACTTCAACCAATCAATAAATCAGCCACTCAAAACCTCAGCAGATCCAAGACGCCAGCCAACCATCAGATCAACCAACCAACACGCCAGCCAACCAACAAATCGACCAACCAACACGGCAAGCAACCAATAAATCAACCAACCAAATACGCCAAATCAACAAATAAACCATTTAAAATGCCAGCCAATCAACAAATCAACCAACCAACAGGACATTCAATCAAGAAATCAACCAACCAACCAACAAACCAGCCAGCCAATCAGCAGTCTAGCCAACCAACGAATCAGCAAACATCAAACCGACAAAACATCTGACCACCAACACACTGTATCACAACAAATCTAAGAAACAAAAAAAAACATGAATTAACCAATCACAATCGATTTAACTTACCAGAAAGAATCTGAGAAAGAACTTTAAACATCCTTTTAAAAATAAATAATTTTTTTAAAAGCCCATCTATTTAGCATTACGGAGCTTTGTGTGGTTATAAATATATTTTTAAACGTTAAACCTAAAAGTACCGCTTCATGTTTTTTGAACCACCCTTTTCATGTCAATTACTTTCGCCTTTTGTGTCGAGAAAACTAAATTCAGGCCGCAACAAATGATTTATTAAGCTCATATGTCATTCATAACTCTCAGCTACATATCCCTGACTCGGCATTTATTTCATGCGATATTTTTCCAGCCGTAACAAACGACTGACTGATCAAACTGTGGTTTCCTTTCTTTCTTTTCAATACCTGGCCTTTATGTTTTCAGTCACGTTATTTTGAAAGAATTGCTTCGTTCTATTTGTGGATAATCCTTCATTTAGCCGGCAATATTTTCAACTTCAGTACAAGGGAAATGGGTGCAGATTTTTTGCTTGTCAGATCATAGATCTTTGTTTGCCTTGGAAGTAATAACTTTTATTAACTGTAAAATCTTCTTCTTCTTCTTCTCCTCCTCATCATCCTCCTCCTCATCCTCCTCCTCCTCCTCCTTCTTCTTCTTCTCCTCCTCCTCCTCCTCCTCCTTCTTCTTCTTCTTCTTCTCCTCATCCTCCTCCTCCTCCTCCTTCTTCTTCTTCTCCTCATCCTCCTCCTCCTTCTTCTTCTTCTCCTCCTCCTCCTCCTCCTCTCTTCTTCTTCTTCTTCTTCTTAAATTCAGATTTAGTTTTACTTTTTTTGTTTTTGTTCTCGAATTGTTTTTTTCCATTGCTGTTCCTCTTTCTTAATCATCATCATCATCATCATCAAAGCGGTCGTTGTCATCATACTCGTCATCATCATCAACAACATCAACTTCGTCCTTATCTTCACCGTAACGATCGTCATAAGCTTCTTTATCATCGCACATATCATCATTGTCATCATAATGATCATTGTCGCCATCGTTGCTATGGTACTGGGAATGATGGACATATATACCCGCCTGCAAGTTATAAGAATCTGAGAAGAACAGCGAGCCTGTATGTAAGTATAGATTGGGAATAAACCACTGGGCCAGACATTACATTCAGGTTTGTTACTGTGCCATAGACGACAGTGACAAAGCGTGTAGGTAGTTTAGTAGGTTTTCACGTCCTAGACAGAAAGCTTTTGAGCTCAGATCTCTCATGCTTCTAGGACAGTGGTTCTAAAACGTTTTAGGACTTGCCTCTCAGGCCACATCCTCAGCGGCTCCAAAAATATTTGTTTGCGCTCATTTCACTGTCGTTCGCTTTTTCCTCTTGTTTCGCACATCAGCGATTCTCAACATGGAGGCTAGTGCCCTCCACCCACAACCTCTTTTCTGAAAAGGAATTTCAAGCTTAAAGAAAGGAATTTTACCATCATAGAAGAATGTATTATGGTAGAAATCAATCATTTCTGGATGATGATTTATATGGTTTTTTTTTTGGGGGGGGGGGGAATTCATGGCAGCCGGAGTTGAAAAGAAAGGACCTTGACATGGGAGTAGAAAACCACTGATTTTCATGGATCTTCCCATCGCAGTGGTGGTAAAACCCACTTTGAGAACTCCTGTGGTAGGATTTTATTATGTTTTTATTCCAGCAGGCCATAGTTCTTTTTTTTTATTCTGGCAGGCCGTAGTTCTTTGTTTTTATTCCAGCAGGCCGTAGTTCTTTTTTTTTTTATTCCAGCGGGCCGTAGTTTTTTGTTTGTATTAGAGCAGACCGTAGTTTTTTTTTATTTCAGCAGGCCGTAGTTTTTTGTTTTTATTCCAGCGGGCCGTAGTTTTTTGTTTTTATTTCAGCAGGCCGTAGTTCTTTTGGTGCACAGCATTGACATCATGAGCATAGATGTCACGGATACAAGCTTCCAAATTCAAAGAGGATATGCCTGTAAAGCGGGACACACCAGAGTGGGACATGCCAACTAAAGTATTAAGGGAAACGTTGGTGCACAAATCAGCTCCACAACTTGAGAGGCTCCCCCCCCCCCCCCACTCCCCCCACACACACACACCCCTCGAGGCAGTCCCGAGTTTCTGTGAGTGAGTAATTACCCAGAAGTCGCTTCGACGTTCATCGTCCCCTAGAAATTACAGCTCGGAGCCTCTACTCTTATTAATCCCCCATAGAATATTAGCTTTGAACCAAGCGAGGAAGCTTTTGTAGAGCAAGTACCCTGGGTAATTAACCGAAGAGGGGAGCTAATTAACACAGCGAGGCTAATAAGTTAAATATGGGTAGCAGATATGTCACGGCCACTTCGTGGGATTCTGGTTAACAGATTCTGCAACAGGTGATCAGAGCATCGGGCGACTATACGGCGACGAGAGTAACAATGTAATGAAGGAAATTAGTCGATAGACAGCTTGTGTTAGAGATTCTCGGCGGTTAATCTTGAGTAGATTTCGAGAGAAGTCTTGATAGTTACATATACGAGGGGACGACGCGAAGTAGCAAAAAAGCAGATGCACGTAATACATTTTGTATTAACTGTGTTTTTGTTGGGCTTCAATTTGTGTCATTTTGACGTATCTGTCTGTCTGTCTGATCTTTCCATCCATCCAATCTATCCATCCATCTATCGGTCCGTCCGTCCGTCTGTTTGTTTGTATGTCTGTATGTTAATTGACTTTATAATCAGTAATTAGAGCATCAAAGGAACTTTATAAAAAAACTACTTAAATATTTTGGACACATTAAGCGTCATGATAATCTGGAGAAGACCGTCTTGGAAGGATATATAATGGGAAAAAGAAAGAGGGAAGACCAAGGCGAAGATGGCTGCAAGACATCGTTAATGATCTGCAAATGGATGTATCAGCAGCAGGCCATTTTGCTTACAACCGAAAGGCCTACAGGAAAGCTGTTAGGGAGGCAAAGTTTGGCAAGGGACATGTAAATGAATGATTGAATGAATGAATGACCGAATTATGTTTTTTTTCCCCTTTGTTTTCACAATTTTCCTTTTCTTGAAGGTAAAATCTAGCTACTCTTGATTCTAATTAATTATCTGAAACGAAACTGATGAACCATGACAGAAAGCGGTGCTAACATCAAGACGCAGTGACATCAGCAGGGTATCCCAGCAGAATTTGCGTCGCAGTTATTAGCTATAGCTTGGCGCGTACCATCTCTCGACCTTTTGTTGGAGACTCCGTGAACGTGCTAGACAATAGAAGAACCCAGGAATCGATTGTTTCATTCGGAATCTTGCATTGCTTTGTTCGTTTGTTCGCATTTTTTTTTTTTTTGCTTTATGTTTCTTGTAGGGGTAAAAAGAGACAGGATTAGCTAGTCAAGGCAGATTTAAGAATTTATCTTGGTTTTCCAGGCGGGAAGGTCGTACATGTGTGGTATAGTGAGGAGTCTTGATTTCATTTCTCGTATTCTCTGTGTTGTTATTGTTCGTCTCTATAATTCTGGAGGTCTTGTCTTGTCTTGTGTTGCCTTGTCTCCATCCTCATATGCCTTTCGGTGTTGAGGGGACAAATAGACGTCTTGATAGGGCTCGAAGATTTGCTTCATATAATGGGATATTTAATGCTGCTGTAATTTCCTCTCTCCATCTCCTGCGTGGGCGGCCTCTTTCTCTTTTACCTACAAATCTTAATCTGAATGTTGTCTGTGATATACTGTCTGGTGGTAACCGTGTAACATGGCCAAACCATTTGACTTGCTGTTTCTGGATATAATGTAATACTGGCGTTACTGCAACCTTTGTTCTGATGGTGTCACTTCTTATTTTGGTCTCTTCTTGTCACATTTAGTATTCTCCTTAAACATATAATTTCTGTCGTGATGATTTTTCTTTTGTTCTTGGCTGCTAGTGTCCATGTTTGACACTGATAGCATAAGAGTTGGGAGGAAGATTGTGTTGTACAGTGCCCTTTTTTGTGTGCCCCTTGTGATGTATTTATTTTTCAGTAAAGATGTCATTTATCCAATGGCCTGTTCTGGAGGTTTAGTTTATTAACTTTCATTATGCTGAACGCTGTTGTGGGAGAAGGATGCTGTCTTATCTGGCTATCAGCGAACCATAACTGACCAAGACCCTGTCTCACCCTTTCGTTGTTATCCCTAGTAACAGGTTTAGCTTGGCTAAAGAGAGAAGGGATCGTCATAGTCCCCATGTTGGTGGAGTCTGCTAAAGAAGTATTTTAACATACCTTTTCTTTGTAGATCCAGTCAGGGACTGAAAAAAATAGCTGCCGTATCCCGCTCTAAAGACCGCTCTCAAGGCCGCTATAAGGATCGCTCTCAAGCCTGCTATCAAGGCCGGTCTCAAGCCCGCTCTCAAGGCCGCTCTAAAGCCCGCTCTCAAGCCCGCTCTCAAGCCCCCTCTCAAGGTCGCTCTCAAGCCCCCTCTCAAGGCCGCTATAAGGATCGCTCTCAAGCCTGCTATCAAGGCCGGTCTCAAGCCCGCTCTCAAGGCCGCTCTAAAGCCCGCTCTCAAGCCCGCTCTCAAGGCCGCTCTCTATCTCGCTCTAAAGCCTGCTCTCAAGGCCGCTCTAAAGCCCGCTCTAAAGCCCGCTCTCAAGGCCGCTCTAAAGCCCGCTCTGAAGCCCGCTATCTATCTCGCTCTAAAGCCTGCTCTCAAGGCCGCTCTAAAGCCCGCTCTAAAGCCTGCTCTCAAGGCCGCTCTAAAGCCCGCTCCCAAGCCCGCTCTCAAGGCCGCTCTACAGCCCGCTCTAAAGCCCGCTCTCAAGCCCGCTCTCAAGCCCGCTCTCAAGCCCGTTCTCAAGCCCGCTCTCAAGCCCGCTCTCAAGCCCGCTCTCAAGGCCGCTCTAAAGCCCGCTCTCAAGCCCGCTCTAAAGCCTGCTCTCAAGGCCGCTCTAAAGCCTGCTCTCAAGGCCGCTCTAAAGCCCGCTCTCAAGCCCGCTCTCAAGGCCGCTCTCAAGCCCGCTCTCAAGCCCGTTCTCAAGCCCGCTCTCAAGGCCGCTCTAAAGCCCGCTCTAAAGCCCGCTCTCAAGCCCGCTCTCTATCTCGCTCTAAAGCCTGCTCTCAAGGCCGCTCTAAAGCCGCTCTAAAGCCTGCTCTCAAGGCCGCTCTAAAGCCCGCTCTCAAGCCCGCTCTCAAGGCCGCTCTAAAGCCCGCTCTAAAGCCCGCTCTCAAGCCCGCTCTCAAGCCCGCTCTCAAGCCCGTTCTCAAGCCCGCTCTCAAGCCCGCTCTAAAGCCCTGCTCTCAAGGCCGCTCTAAAGCCCGCTCTCAAGCCCGCTCTCAAGGCCGCTCTCAAGCCCGTTCTCAAGCCCGCTCTCAAGCCCGCTCTAAAGCCTGCTCTTAAGGCCGCTCTCAACATCTTCACCTTATCGGCTGCAAAGAACACCAGTTCGCCATTTTCGGAAGAAGAAGAAGAAGAAGAAGAAAGATAAGAAGAAGAATGATTGTAACCATGTGTTTGATAAGAGAAAATGACAACCGCTGTAAAATTGGCTCTAGTAATAAAGGTAGTCAGAGATGGATGGCTCAGTTTTAGACAAAAAGGATAGAAGATAGGCAGAGATGTATGGCTCTGTGTTATAAACAAAAAAAGATAGAAGATAGGTAGAGAAGTATGGCTCAGTTTTAGAAAAAAAAGATAGAAGGTAGGCTGAGAAGTATGTCTCAGTTTTAGAAAAAAGATAGAAGGTAGGCAGAGACGTATTACTCAGTTTTAGAAAAAAAAAAAGATTGAAAGAGTGAGGCTAGTGGCCAGGAGTGAAAGTGGCATAAAATAAGACGAGTTCATGTACATGAAGAGTACACAGCAGTCCAATATCTCGGCGAATGCTTTTGTCAGAAGCCACATATGAAAATAACACAAGAAATAGAAACACTAAAAATAGATGAAATATATCGAAAATGATAAATATACATACAAAAAATTCTCAGGAACGAAATATTGGATTGTTATGTTCTGCATTTATATGGACTCATCTTATTTCCTGCAAATTCTCCTTCCTGCTAATTTTCCTCTCTATTTCTATCCTTTTTTTTTTCTCTAAAACTGGACGGCACCTCCGTCTACAATTAATCATGTTTATAAGCCGAATTTATATATTAATGTAGCTAATGCTGTTACTGGTGCGTAAGTATGGAACATGTGAGGGAGGGAGGCGAGAGGATGGAGAGAAGAGAGAGAAAGAGAGAGAGAAAGAGAGAGAGAAAGAGAGAGAGAAAGTGAGAGAAAGAGAGAGAGAAAGAGAGAGAGAAAGAGAGAGAGAAAGTGAGAGAGAAAGAGAAAGTGAGAGAGAGAGAAAGAGAGAGAGAAAGAGAGAGAGAAAGAGAGAAGAGAGAGAGAGAAAGAGAGAAGAAAGAGAAAGAGAAAGAGAGAGAGAGAGGGAGAAAGAGAGAGAGAAAAGAGGGAGAGAAAAAGAGAGAGAAAGAGAGAGAGAGAAAGAGAAAGAAAGAGAAAGAGAGAGAGAAAGAGAGAGAGAAAGAGAAAGAGAGGGAGAAAGAGAAAGAAAGAGAGAGAGAGAAATGTATAGAGAAAGAGAGGTAGAAAGAGGGAGCTATTTTAAGAAGGACCAGAAGTCTGTTACTAGACGATAACCTACCTAGCAGGGACAGCTTAAGTTTTCATAATTCTGCTGTTCTGGGTGATGAAAGCGGCCACCTGTTCAGGCTGTTGGGAGTTTCTTGCAGTAGATATCCAGACATCTTGCTCCTTGGAGTTCTACTTTTGTTGTTGCTGCATAAATCATCTTGTTTTAGTGATGTATCAGGGCCACAGAGACAGCTGGAGCTGCTTGTAACCCTAAGTTTAACGCCATATTTAGAAAGAATTAGAGTTTGTTACGTTTGTGTGTATATGTGTGTGTATGTGTTCGACTACCATCTATATAATCCCTTCATCTATACTACTCTCCAAGTTCATAAGCTTGTTATCTACAGAATCTACTGACCTTTTCTATCTCTTAACTATAAACCTTTTATATCAATATAAGCCTCTTAACTGCAGACCTTTGCATCCATATAAACCTCTTAAATATGGGCCTTTTGCATAAGCCTCTTAACTACATACCTTTATATCCATATAAGCCTCTTAACTACATACCTTTACATCCATATAAGTCTCTTAACTGCAGACCTTTACATCCATATAAGCCTCTTAATTACAGACCTTTTCATCCATATAAGCCTCTTAACTTCAGACCTTTTCATCCATATAAGCCTCTTAACTACAGATCTTTTCATCCATATAAGCCTCTTAACTACAGATCTTTTCATCCATATAAGCCTCTTAACTACAGATCTTTTCATCCATATAAGCCTCTTAACTACAGACCTTTACATCCATATTAAGCCTCTTAACTACAGACTTTTACATCCATATAAGCCTCTTAACTACAGACCTTTTTCATGTACGTAAGTCTTTTATCTAAAGACCTTTTTTCATCTGTATAAACCTGTTATCAACAGATATTTTTCACGTATGGAAGTCTTTTATCTATATATCTTTTTCGTTTGTGTGAGCTTCTTATCAACAGACCTTTTTCTATAAGTACATCTAGAGATATTTTCCATCTACATAAGCCCGTTATCCACTAAACTTTTCCATCTATATAAGCCCTCTAATCTATAGACCTTTTTCCATCTGCGCAAAACCTTTTCATTGGCTGCCCTTCGTCATCTACACAAGCCTTTAAACCCACGAACTATTAATTATCTACGTAAACCTCCCATCTAGTGACTTCTTTCCTACGTAAACCTCGCCCCAACTGACCAAAAGGATAAAAAAAAATACTTGTAGTGAGAGAATTATGCGCCCCTATCTACATATGGCCTTCACAGCATGGCTTATCAAGCAGAATTATTGAATAGTTCTGGTCGACTATTGCTATATTACCGCCCTTTATGAGGTAAGGGTAAAGATAAAATTCTGCGATAAAGTTAAAATATTCTCTGTTCATGCAACGGTTTTTCTTTCTGATTAATAACTTGGTATTTGTGAGAACGTGCACAGCAAAAAACAAACAAACAAAACAAAAACAAACCTCATAACGTGTACATTTATCACTGATTTGTATTATTATTATATTATTAAGTTAAGAATAGAAAAAAAGCTAATAATAATATTGCCATGCCATTATAGCATATTGGGGATACGGTGTTAGGCATTTCTTCTTCTTCTTCGTTCGTTTGTTCGTGAGGTCTTGAATCGGGTGTTAGGGCCATATTTCCAAGACCTTCACCACATGAAAGTCTGATGTGGTCAGTGTCAGGCCTGGCCGCATTTACTTCCCAGATTTTCCTGGTACCCCATTTGTAAAGGCTGGGTGGGCCCAGGGGCCTTATTTGGTATGGCGATCCCTGAAACAGTTGTTCGCTTCAATTCCTCTCTATTCATGATCTTCTCTCTCCAGTTGGTGACACCAGTTTTTTTTTGTTTGTTTGTTTGTATCCTCTCCCGGGTAGGAGGACATCTATTACTCTTCAGAAAATAAAATAACTAGAAGTGTGGAGAGGAACAGACAGAACTACCCAAAAAAATCAGATGTTTAAGGGCATGCATCTTTCCCATCGCAGCATATTCCTGTGAGACCTGGACACTTAACAAAACAGCTGAAAAACACATAAATGCCCTTGAAAGTAAATGCTACAGAAGAGTCCTTCAAATATCACGGACACAAAAAAAAGAACAAATATACCAATACTCCAAGAACTTAATATTGAAGAAGGTTGGCTAGTAAAGAGAGAAAACTTAAATATTTTGAACACATTAAACGTCATGAGAATTTAGAGAAGACTGTCTTAGAAGGTTACATAATGGGAAAACGAAAAAGAGGAAGACCAAGGCGAAGATAGCTGCAAGGCATCTTTGACGATCTGCGAATGGATGCATCAGCAGCAGGGCATTTTGCTTGCAACCGAGAAGCCTACAGGAGAGCTGCGATCTTTCTCGCTCTCCATTCTCCACTGTTGGTATCCTTTATAGATCCAAAGATTCGTCAAATCTCACCTAATAATTTTTCTTTTTACTTAAACGAATCCGAACCAACTTTTTAGAAAATGTAACACCCCCCCCCCCCCCAATCCTTTTTTCACCTTTGATCTCTAGCACACTTCCCATCACCCAACAGTATACACACGCACTCCACGTGACATGTGCAGTGCAACTATTAATATCTTCTTTGTTCGTCATTTCCGGGTTACTGACAGTCATTTCAGCACAAATAGTTTTACTCCTCTTGCCTTTTACAGCTCTTAGTACTTCTAGATTATACCGGTCAAGTTTTACGAAATTTGCCCTTGGCACCAGATCATCTCTAGGTCACATTCCAAGGTTTCCTAATTAATAGTTCCCGTGTGCCAGTTTTCTTTTCCTGTTTCATCCAAACGAAGATATTTGCCAGGCAGTCTCTTAGATTTATAATATTCTCAGTTTTTTTTTTCTATTAAAGCTCGTTTTTCTCTGTACTAATTTTGTTGATGGCGTTTGGAGATGGGATGATGGAGACGTGGTCAATCTCCTCTGAGTTTCTCCTGTTTGTTATTTAACTTTGTGGATGCTTTCTGCTTCTTTTTCCTCAGTACTGTCTGGAGCTGCGGAATGTCCAAATATTTTCAAACCCTCTTATGGACTTCAAATACTTTCAAACCCTCTTATGAACTTCAGATACTTTCAAACCCTCTTATGGACTTCAAATACTGTATATGAAATATATATCATGTTTGTTCGAACATTTTAATCATATCTTGAGTAATCAAAACATCTGAATCCTGACTTCTATAGTTTAAACATTTGAATTTTGTATTCTGTAGTTCAGAAATCAACAGTGTGAATTTTTATTGGAGGAGAAGAACCGATAACTGAAGAAGTTTTATGGGCAATAAAGAATTTGAAAAGTAATAAATCACCAGGATGTGATGAGATAACAGTTGCAAAATATCGTTGATGATCTGCAAATGGATGCATCAGCAGCAAGGCATCTTGCTTACAACCGAGAGGCCTGCATGAGAGCTGTTGGGGAGGAAAAGTTCCGCAAGGGACATGCAAATGACTGAGTTCAGAAAAACTGAATCGTCTATTCTGTTGTTCACACATTTTAATCCTGCTTTCTATAGTTCAAACATTTGAATGTGGTTTAAACACATAAACGGTGTCTTCTGTATTTCAGACAACCGAATTATATATTCTGCAGTTCAAACAATTTAATCCTTTATTCTGTAATTCACATATTTTAATTCTTTCTTGTATAGCTCAAACATTTGAATTGTTTGTTCAAACGGATGGAAAGCAATGGTAAACTAACTTCTGGAAACATACCAAGAAACCCAAAGAGCAACACGGAAGGTCAGATAGGAAAAAGATCTGGTGGCGAGTCCCCCAGGCCAGATAGCTCTAATTTTAACACTGGGGAAGAGTGTGAGACAGAGGTCAGTAGTAGTAATTGTGAGTACGGACAAAATCCTGACGGTGTTACAAAGGAAAACCTCTGGATCAAACTAAAAAGAAAAATAAGAGTAGGAACATGGAATGTAAGAAGTGTGTATGAGGGAAAGTATCAAATAGTAAGTGACGAGATGAAAAGAACGGGGATACACATTTTGGGAATCTGTGAACATCGATGGAAAGGGTCAGGACACTTCAAGAGCGAGAATGATAATATCTTTATATACTCTGGTGGAGAATTAGGAGGAAAGAATGGAGTGGCTTTTTACTTGGACAAATCAACATCAAAAGCATTACTAGGTTACAGTCCAGTAAGTGATAGAATCCTCACAATCAGACTTAAGGGCACTCCTAGAAATGTAACATTCATCCAGATGTATGCACCTACATCAGCAGCAGAAGAAGAGGAAGTAGAAGACTTTTATAACACACTGCAAACAACGATAGACCAGATACGGAAAAATGATATTGTACTAATAATTCAATTTTTAAATTAAAAAAAAATTGTTCAACTCCTTAAAAAATCTCGAGAACATATGGCATTCAAAAATTATATGCACAAAAACCAAGTTAAGACTATTCAATTCACATGTAATATCCACCCTCATTTATACATGCGAAAGCTGGAAATCAACTGAAGAAATAGACAAGAAATTAGACTCTTTTAAAAACAAATGCCTAAGGAAAATACTTGGTATAAAATGGAATGAATTCAAGAGCAACGCATAGATAAGACAAATGTGCAAACAGCAACCTGTCTCATGGGTAATCAGAAAAAGAAAATGGACAGATCTAGGCCATGTGATGAGAAGAAACAATCAAAGAATACCAAAACAAGCTATTAAGTGGAGCACAACAGGCTGAAAAAAAAGATAGTCGACCGCGTGAAACTCTAAAGAGTACATTATTAAGAGAAGACGTTTTAGTCGGTATAACGTCCCTTGATGAAGCTGAAAGACTCGCCGAGAACAGGAAAACTTGGCAAACAACTACGCGAGCTCTATGTGACGTTTAACGGCACGGGAAGGATATAAGACGGATGTAAGGCTAATAATTGGCAAAGAGTGGTACAGAAAGAGCAGAAGGCGAGGAATATGTTTTAGGAAAATTTAGTATAGGACATAGAAATGAGGCAGGTGACAATCTGTTGGCGTTTTGCAAGGAAAATGAGCTTATGGTAGGTAACACACTTTTTAGACAGCATCCAAGAAGATTTTACGTCAACATCACCTGATGGTAAAACCAAGAATCAATTAGATTACAATTTAATGCAAAGAAAGTGGAGATCAAGTATAACTTCATCAAAAACTGTACCATCTGCCGACTGTGACACGGACCATGAGTTATTAATATCAGACATGAAGATAATAGACAGGGGATTAAGACCACTCCGCTTTGATCTTACAAAAATACCAGAATAATACGGTATAGAAGTGAAGAATCGTATTGGGACACTGATGACTGTACAGGAGGAGATGACACCTGATGAACTGGCTAGGCAAGCCAGAGATCTCTTAATAACGGCAGCTAAAGATATGGTTCCAGTAAAGGAAACACAATATAAAAATGAATGGATTACAGGAGGCACCTTAGAACTAGTAAAACAACGTAGAGAAATGAAGATGAAATGGAAAATGACAAATCTTTAACAAAAGAAATAATAAGAAACATAAGAAAGGGCAAAAAATATATACAAGATTGTTGTGAAAGAATAGAAGGACATCAGAAGTGTGGAAGAGATAGTGAAATGTTTAAAGAAATGAAGACATTGACAAGAAGTGCCACACCTAAACTAAATGTAATTTGTGACGATATGGGGAAGACTTTGACAGATATTCTAGAAAGATGGAAGGAATATTGCAGAGGTATGTATGAAACAACCGACTGTGAAAGCAGAAATCAACAGTGTGAATTATTATTGGAGGAGAAAGAACCCCAACCGACAATATAAGAAGTTTTATGGGGAATAAATGTCGGAAAATCATAAATCACCAGGATGTGATGAGATAACAGCTGAATTTATTACGGCAGGAGGAAAAGAATGTGCTAAAATATATCATGCACTATGTAAAAAAGATATGGCATTCAGGTATTTGGCCAAAAGAATGGAAAAGAACTGTGTTCATACCACTGCCGAAAAAGTGTAACTTTAAATTATGCACAAACTACAGAACTGTTGCCCTGATTAGTCATACCAGTAAACTTCTGTTAAAAATCATAATGGATAGAATTCGAAAGAAAGTAGAAGGAGAATTCAATATGGTCTAAGCTGGCTTTATACAGAGATCGTATATTCAACATAAGATTAATAATAGAGAAATGCAGAGAATTTAATGTGAATCTATATTTATCTTTTATAGACTATTCAAAAGCATTTGATTGTGTACAACACCAAAAACCTTGGGAAATATTGGAAAATGGGATTTCCAACACATTTAACATAATTTGTATCACTGCTGTATCTAGGTCAACAGGCAGCAGTGAGAACTTGACATAAAACAAGGGGTCCGTCAGGGTTGCATACTGTCGCCTTACTTATTTAACTTGTATACTGAAAATGTAATGAGGAATGTTAGAGAAGATGTAGACAAAAAATATTACGATGCCATAACAGTTGGAGGTTATGAAATACCAGAGATTAGATATGCTGATGGCACAGCATTACTACCACAACACTAAAAGGAATGAAAAAAAACTAATTATGTCAGTCCGTAAGACCAGTGAAGAGTAAAACCTTTATCTTAATGGACAGAAAACTAAATTGATGACAACTGACAGAACAAATAAGGCAGCTGAAATATGTATCAATGAGGAAAAATTGAAAGAGGTGGAGATTTTTTAATGTCTTGTATCATTAATAACTAATAAAGGAAATACAATCAGGGATATTAAAAGGAGGACATCTATCGGTCTTCAAAAAATAAAACAACTAAAGAATCTGTGGGGAGGAACAGACAGAACTACAAAAATAAGATTTTTACGGGCATGCATCTTTCCCATCGCAACATATGCCTGTGAGACCTGGACACTTAACAGAACAGCTGAGAAACATATAAATGCCTTTGAATGTAAATGCGACAAGTGTTCTTCAAATATCATGGACACAAAAAAAAAGAAATATATCTATAATACAACAGCTTAATATTGAAGAAGATTGGCTAGTAAGGAAGATTAAACAGAGAAAACCTAAATATTTAGGACACATTAAACGTCATGATAAGTTAGAGAAGACAGTCTTGGAAGGGCACATGATGGGAAAAAGAAAGAGAGGAAGACCAAGGCGAAGATGGCTGCAAGACATCTTTGATAATCTCCAAATGGATGCATCAGTAGCAGAGCATTTTGCTTATAACCTAAAAGTCTACAGGAGAGCTGTTATGGAGGCAAAGTTCCTCAAAGGACATGCAAATGACTGACTGACTTCAATCATTTGCACTCTGTATTCTATAGTTGAGACGACTGTATCTTGTATTCTGTAGATCAAACATTTGAATTCTGTGTTCTGTAGTCCAGACATTAGAATTCTGTATTCTGTAGATCACACATTTGAATTCTGCATTCTGTGGTTCAGACATCTGAATCTTATCGTGCGTAGTTTAAACATTTGATTTCTGCCTTATACAGACACATGAAATTTCTGTATTCATTAATTTAAACATTTGAGTCATGTCCTCATTAGTTCAAATATTAGGTCATTTCCTACTAAGTTCAGACTTTTGGATTCTAAATAATGCATCGTAAACAATTAGTCAAAGTCGACCTTTCTTTCTACTTCCGGTGACGGAGATCGGGCCCTGGAGATAGACACTTAAATTACTCACCTCCATTAAGACACGGCTGGGCTCGATCTCAGCACACGCATAAACCAGGAAATAGGACTATCAATAGTTCACGAGTGACAGCACTTGGGCAACAAATCGTCAGGAACAAATTGTGTGCAGGATCGACCTGTGTGGCGATTGTTCTGTATTAGCGCATGGGCTGCCGGTATGATATCCCCTCACCCAGGATCTGCCTGTTGGTCAGTTACATATTCAGATTCAGTCGGCTCTTCTGTCGTAAGACCTGACACCCGCTTTTTTGTTGTCGCTTTATCTGTCAGATAAACTGAAATGTTTTCTTTTATTAGTTTTTTGCCTAGAATGTAAAGTGCGAAATAAAATAATCCGGAATTTGGTGGGAACAATGACTTTGAAGGACTATATCGAAAAACAGAGAATTAAGAGGTTCAGGGGCATGTGATACGCATGGATCTAGAGCAACTTGCTGCATGTGCATACAGCTGGAAAACATTTTGATACAGGCCGCCAGAACGACCAAGGAAATAGTGGGTAGGTGGGGTTGATGGACACACTGAGGAAGCCAACTAGGCCTCTAACCTTACTCTGGACCGATGCCTGAAACTCCATTTGACGTTAATTAATGGCATAACAAGACAGATGTGAAGAAGAAGAAGAAGAAGAAACACATACTATAATCGTGGAGTTTGGTTTCTTGAGTCGTTACATTTAGTGGACACGTCACAGTGTTTGATAGATGGCGCATTTTTCGGAGGATGTGTTCTGAGAACATGGCCTGAACTCAGGGGACATAATCACACACTCATCTCGTGAATGCTGAATTGCCAGTACTGACTTCTTCCTCCTGTGTGTTGTTGGAGCTGCTGGTTCCATGTCATCCAGTTTGCTGGTGGGGCTGTTATTTTTCCTTGAATGTCACAGGTCCTAGCGACATACCACATCACAGCCACCAGCCACCAGCCACCTGCCACCTGCCACCAGCCACCTGGTTGTCTTCGGGAGGTGTGCAGAGACCATTTCTGTCGCGTCTAGTGCGGCAGTGTGTGTCAAATATTGATGGCCGCTTGTAGTGGCTTTTTTCTATGCCTGTCTGTCATTCCATCCATCCATCCATCCATCCATCCATCCATCCATCCGTCCGTCCATCCATCCATCCATCCGTCCATCCATCCGTCCATCCGTCCGTCCGTCCGTCCCTCCGTCCATCCACCCATCCATCTATCCGTTTGTTCTAGCGATCATACATCTTTTTGTGGGATACTAAATGTCTCTAATAATAATAATAATAATAACATAAAACGTACAACGGTTCGCTATCACCCGACAAACATCAAGCTCCTTCGACCTAGGAAAACTAGACAAGTTTGTTTCGTTTTTATCTATCGACTCTTCTTTCGTCAACTTTGAAGATCTAACAGCACACCTTGCGCCAGTGCTACTTTGAGCGTGGCTTGTATCAATAAAGGCTTTTTCATTTATCATAAAAAAAAAATTACAGCAATTTCTGCATCACGGAAATACGCAGTCAGTCTCCACAAGGGAGCAGATCTATACACTGTACAAGAATGGCAGGATTACACACAAAAAAAAGCACCTAGGAAACTGGAGTAAATATCAGTTATAGAACTTGACAGCTCGGTAATTATTTTCGAGCTGTGGGAAGGATTTGTGATATATAAAAACTTAATAATATTTCTGCAGATTTATACTGAAGTCAGGTTTGGCATCATGAGCTGCAAAGAAAGCATGAAGTTGTTGGTGGGTGATGGATTTAGGAAAGGGAGAATTCAGTGGTTTATGTTTTGCGATCATTTATCGAAGTACTATAGATTTTTCCCCTTTGAAATGTTCTAATTTAACGTCTTACGGCTATCAGTTTGATAGTATTAGAAGTTTATCCATTCACCATTGGTTGCTTCATGCCGATCTGTCTGTCTGCCTGTTTAGTCTGTCTGACTGCCTACTTGCTTGTCTGTCTGCCTGTCTGTCCAATATTTTAAAAGATCGTAGAGCAAGCACTGAATATAAATGATAAGATTTTGCACTGAATTCTTCTGCTATAGGACAGCTTGTAGATATTCATTAATAATGTAAAAACCGGGAGAGTAACTTTGTTACATGCGTGTAATTATTTCCTTATTGAGCTAGTGGGCGTCATTTCGAGCTTGCTAGTGTAAGTTTGTTGTTTGATTGTACTCATGTTTGTGATATGTGTATGTCATATCTGTACTGTCTGATGAAGAATGGCTGGAACTGAGGGAAAGTTGTATGATAAAGGGCAGAATATCGGATAGTCCTGCTAGCCCAATTCTTCAACCTTTATAAAAATGTTCAGTCAATCAACCAACCAATTAACCAGTCAGTCAATCAGTCAGTCTCGGATCATATCGCTGTTAAAAACGTGATCCCTGAATGTTTGTTTAGCAACTAACGTTCCTCTGAAATATGCAATGGGAGGCAAACCTCCGTGGACTGAACACGCTACTGTCAGTGTATTAAGGGATAAACTAATATTCAGGTTTAAAAAAAAATCATATGCTAATCTATAAGAGTTCTCTCTCGCGCACAAAATTTCGGTGCATCAAAGAAAAGGATTTCTTTTCATTTTTTTTTCTTTTTTGCTTTCATTTGTATTGCTCTTTTTTCTTTTATATAGCGACAGTTGCTGAGCAGCAAAAGAACGCCCCCGTGTCTACATTTAGTAATTCCATGTTTGTATAGAATTAGTGTGGGAAAAAAAAGCGTCAAGTTTACATAACTGTGTAAACAGTGTCGAGATTTTGAAGTTATTGGGATTTTGTGTACTCTTGATCTTGGGATTATGAGTTGTCATGTTAGTGGTTTAAACATTTTTTTTTAAAGTCATTTTATTTTTATTAATGGAACGCAACGGCTGTACAAACAAAAAAAATAAATGAAATATAACCGAGACTCGTACGATGTTTAGTAGAAAATAAAATGAAAGATGTGTTTCATGGCCGCAAAATTCAGCGAATTAGGAAGCTTTGAAACGGCGGAAATTCAAAGGACAAATACAGGTAAAGTCATCCCCCGACTTACGGCCGAGCGAGTTACGTCTGTACGTACTTACAGCCGAGCGAGTTATATCCGTACGAGAAACGTCGGTATGTACTTACGGCCGAAGTCCTATAGAAATGTTTAATGTGTTGTGATTCTTTCTTGGATTAATTGACAAACATTTGCTGTTCTTGTTTTTTTTTTTTAAACACCCGCAAGGGCGCTGCTGCTAGATAAGTGAACCACCTGGCTGTGGTGAAGATTTTGTTATTAAAATGTTCTTATCCTGGACGGAGAGACCACCACCTTGTTGATCATGGTACCTTCCGTGGTGTTCTGCATACATTATAAGCAGCGACAAAGCAAGAGTAGAAGGGGAACTAACTCACCGACTCATCATGCCAATGAGTACATAATGAATGCATGTAGATGTGAGCACATTGGTTTATTCAAAAGTTATAACAGTATGTTTCTTTATGTAATGTGTTATGATTTATATTTTGTGATTAGTTTCCACACAGCTGCTGCACTGATTTACATTCTGTTAGTATATTACAGTGATGGTAAACATGTCTATTCAGTATGTAACGTGTTGTCGCAGTTCACTACTTAATGTCTGGCCTCACTTATAACGGCCGGCCTACGGAAAGATCGATGTGCAGCCGGAAGCCCAGTCGCGTGGCCGTTAAGTCCGGCTCATGAAAAGGTGATAACAGTTGGAGCAGACGATCCAGCAGGAGTGAAGGTTTGTCTGAAATATCTGAGAACCCGGTGAAGGTCAGACCCTGGCTCGCATAGAACTCCCAGGGTTCACCAAGCCTCAAGAAAAAAAAATGGCTGCCGGGGCTAACGCTTTGGGAAGGAATAGGAATGACGCCGCTAGCTACGGAGTTGGTGCTGATGGCGACACTCGTTGACATTTTCCGGTCAACTGCTGACTGGGCAGCGGAGCACGTATGGCTTGACAGTGCGCAGTGACGCTGACTCACAACTCGTACCTTTACCTTTAGCTTTATCTGGGAACCCGAATTCTGCGACTGAACGTTCATGGGATCAATTAACCGTACAGGATTTAACCAAGCTAAACGTGATTATTACAGTAGGCAGTGCGCACACACAGTATGTACATTACGTATAAGCAGCGTAAGAAGTTTAATATGTAAATAGAAATATACTATAATAAGTAAACTAGATGGCGTCCCATGAATTACTGTCAGCGTATCAGTAAAACGCTGGTATAATGCTATTCGGTTTAATTAGAATTTTGTCTAGCAAATCCGGAATCCAGGAAACTCAAATCCATCAAACTGGCATTCGTCATTATTCCGAGTATGAGTCTCTCTCTCTCTCTCTCTCTCTCTCTCTCTCTCTCTCAAACACAAGAACCGCGGATGAGTCAAAAAGTCTTTTCATCAATTTGTCAGTGGTTGCGTTGTTTGGTTTGCGGTTACTTTTTGACCGATCAACTCGAAGGCATAAACCTACAGTAATCTGCCTGGCTGTGTATGGCAACCTAAAGCCAGTCATTGAGAGACGTCATTCAAGTACTCATGCTGGTGATTTCTTTTGTTATATTTATACTAAATATGTGTTACGTTTTAACAAAAATTGTTTATATCTTAGGTTTAACAACATGGCCAAGACAGTTAAATTTTGCGCATTTTGTTCATGGTGCAGATATTTTCTTTCTCAACTGCCTGCTCATATTATTTTAAACACGCTGTAGACCGATATCATTACTGCTGGGGGAAACAAATCTCAAGAAAACTTGATGGGGGAGAGTATCAGATTAAGAAGCTTGTTTTTTTTTTAGGTCCAATCCGGGATTTCTAGCTACTGGTTGTAACTGACTCCCACTTTGAAGAAACATTGCCTGTTGTGCGACATCTTCAGGGCGTTGGTTGCTATAAATCGTGATTGAAATTTCATGGACGTGCATCCAAAACGACAAAATTAACGAAAAAGAAACACAAAATGACGTTGTGAAATGAAATTACGTTTCGAAATCGCAGTTCGATCATTAAAGTTAAAAAAAAAACAAACACTACAGATGATTTTCACGTTTTCGACGTCCAGCCGTTTCTTTTTTAGACTGATGAAAGCAGCAATTCTCTTCAGAAGTTGACCTTCTATGCTTTATAACCAGTTTATCTTGCTACGCTTTCTAATTCTCTCAAAGTGTCAAAGTCCAAAAACGAAATTAGTCAGAGCTTAGTGTCTGACCTTCCAACACTGTACTCTATAAGTTGCCAACAGAGTTTAAAGTTCGCCTGGAGCCTCTGGCCTGAATATGTCAAAGTTTTGGAGATTGGCAGAAGGAAAGACAGGCAATGACGTCAGTGTTGCTAGCGTAGAGATGTGTCTATGATATATCACGTTTTACCAGCGTGGGCTAAAAGATGGAAGGTTTCAGTGTGTTTATTTTACATACATCACGCCTTTAAACAGTCTATGATTCGAAGTATATCATATTTTCTCAATTATTATTTCAGCGGTTCTCAAACGTTTTCTGGCTGCTGCCCCTCTTACATCACAGCTCACTTCTCCATAGTCCTAGATCTCAGAACCTTTTTTTTTCATTCATTTGGTTGTGATGTTATCTCTCACGCCCTTGTCCTCTTACTACCACCATGGAACTTTCCACTGTCTACGTATGGAAGCATTTTTTATAAATAGGAAACTACGAGGTTTTGGTACAGTAAAGTAAGAGAACAAATATTGTAGGATTAAACCTCGAAAAAATCGTAGACAAAGCACTTTAGTGGGACGTGAGAGAAAGAAAAATCACAAGAGAATTACCTGGGATTCGAACACGGACTCCGGTAGGACGAGCAGCCGTCTAGCCACGAGAGAACAGCGTACTATCGACTTAGCCAACTAGCACCCTACGTATGGAAGTAGTGCAACACAATTTTACGCTTTTGCTCTATATGGTTCGTCAAAGTTTTATATATGTTATATATCTCTCTCTCTCTCTGAACCTTAAGTGCCCAGGGCACATGGGGCTTCCGCAAGGGTTTTCCACAAATGCCTGTCCTTTGCCTTTTTTTCTGCTCTTGCCTAGGTGAGCCCTCTATTGCTCAACATCCTTTCTGTTGTTCTTCTCCATGTCTCTTTTGGTCTACCCTTACTTCTGCTCCCCTGTGGTGTCCATCTTAGTGCTATTTTTGGTAGTGAGTTGTCAGTCATTCGAAGCACATGTCCCAACCATCGCCAGCGTCTTTCCTCAATAATTGTTGTCAGTGGTTTCATCTGCATTTCTGCTAATAAGATGTTATTTCTTATGGTGTTTGGCCAAAATATTTTTCTAATTCTTCGTAAACATTTAGTCTGGAAAGAATTCAACTTGTTTTCTATGGTTTTGGTGATTTTCCAGCATTCGCTTCCATAGAGTAGTAATATATGTTTTATAACATAGTTTTATATTTTATATAAAAATCCCCGTTTCCACGCCATTAAGGCATATTGGGAATGCGATGTTAGGCCCGTATTTTCCGTAACCTCCGGCACATGAAAGTGTGATGTGGTCTGTATCACACCTGGCCGCTTTACCTTCCCAGATTTCTCTGGTACCCAGTTTTAGAGGCTGGGTGAACCCCCTGGGGCCTTTTTTCGGTGTGTACCAGAAAAAAAAAAAAAAACATCCCACTGCTGGGACTGAACCCGGTACCACCGGATTAGTAAACCGACCGCGCAACCACTCAGCCAACCAGGCCACAGTTTTATATACACCTGAATTATTGTTTGTTGTAAAATGAGTGGGACAAGGAATAGCTTTTCATTTTTTTCTTCTTTTCCTGCTTGCCACTGAGTAATGTTAAAGCGAGGAAAAGCGCGTTCTGATAATACACTGTTCTAGTTTTTGATGTTCTATCTCCGAATAACTGCAAGTAGAATGTTCTTTTACAGCCGTAGCGATGCAGATGTTGTGGCACACTGTTCGTGTCCATGTGAAGTGGGTTTCCACCGTTTTTGTTTTGTTTTTTTGTGCAGACTCGGAGAATTGCTTAAAAAAGGCAGGAAAAGGGTGCAACGTTTCTTTAGCAGGACCCAACTGACAGGGGAGCCGTAATGATCTCAGCCACCCCCCCCCCTTCCATTATCCAGGCTAAACCACACAGGGTACCACTGGAAAGGTTGGTCAGAGTCTTGGTCGGTTATGGTTCACCAACCCTGACGCATCCAGTCAGTTATGGGTCGCTGGGAGCACCATCGGACAGTGTCCTCGTACTCTTCGGTGATGTGATACATTTATATTTGACCCTTTATGTGTGATGTGATACATTTATATTTGACTCTTTATGTGTGATGTGATACATTTATATTTGACTCTGTATGTGTGATGTGATACATTTATATTTGACTCTTTATGTGTGATGTGATACATTTATATTTGACTCTTTATGTGTCAGCGCCGATCCCCTCTTGAGAACCCACGTCTCCATATTTTGTATGGTCCTGGCTATTTCTGTTCTGTTCGGTTTTTCCCTTAACTCTTTTGCACCAAAGCAACATTGGCAGGGCTGGTAGATTTTGCACAGCTATGCAACTCACTGCTCAGAGCGAGATATTTGGGAAAAGTCTAAATAAGATTAAAAATAGTACATTTCCAGCCAGCTCAACCCATATTTTTAAGTTATAGAGCAACATCCTTCTAGATTCTTTCCATCAACATTTATTATACTAGACCATACACATTAATTCAGGGGTGAAAGAGTTAACAGTAGTATGTTAGTGAGATAGCCCTGTCGTTTCCTAGAGGGATGTGTGGCATTTGATATTAGTCCCCGTGGTTTTTCTCCATTTGTTATCACACTAGACTCTGGCGTGGTCAGCATCATTCCTGGGCCGGTTCCCTTTCTCTAGCTCCAGAAGGAGCCAGGTGCCAATTTCTACGGCTGATGTGATTGAGGGGCCTCCCGAAGGGTTCGGTTCACTCGTCTCTCCGTGAGAGGGCAGTTACATTAAACTCTTCGCTACTCGGATGTCCTTTTAACAGCGTGGTCAGTCAGTCATTTGCATGTCCCTTGCGGAATTTTGCCTCCCTAACAGCTCTCCTATAGGCTTCTCGATTTGTAAGCAAGATGCCCTGCTGCTGATGCGTCCATTGGAGATCATCAACGATGTCTTGCAATCATCTTCGCCTTGGTCTTCCTCTCTTTCTTTTTCCCCCATTATGTATCCTTCCAGGACGGTCTTCTCTAGACTGTCAGCGTGGTAGATTTTGAAAATATTTTTTTTTTCTTTCCTTCAGTTTTCTTCTTTCTTTTTTCGAATGACAAGTTTTACCACTTCAGTCGTCTCTGACATATCATCGGGAGATTTTTGTTAAAATTTCCTCTTCATTTTATGGGAGCTGCTGTTAATGTGAGCAGCCAGTACATCTTTCCGCGGCTCAAAGGGATTCTCCTGTTCAAAGAGGGGCCCATAATGAATGGGCACAGTACCGCTTATCGACAGAGTTAGGGAACCTGAAAATGGCTTCGTACCACCTTACAAAATCCGTCTCAGAATCCTGGCTGTTTATCAGAATTGTCACTAACATCACATTTGTGTGCCCTTTTTCCTAGAACTGAAATATTTCTCTGGCCATAATCTGTTTACTCTTTTTTTTATTGCTTTCCATTTTAATAACGTTTATTGCTTTAAAGCAAGGCATAGCAGTTTTGCAATTATCTGATGCATTTCTTCGAAATATCGTAGAATTGTCAGGGAAAGGTCTACAGTAAAGTAGACCGAGACAGAATAGATATATGACAGATTGTCTGTTAGAGAACGCACAGACAGAGTTTTGAATACGCAAAGAGCTATGCAGGCAAATGTGCAGTTTTAAATGTAAAAACGTCTGATAGACAATTCATTACAGACCTGTAATCCTGGCCAGGAGATTCCAGCACGATGATGTAGGAAGAATATACGCGGACAGAATCAGATTGGGCTGGTAAATTGGAAAATTACCGGCTCGAAACTGATGGACAAATTCCAATGAAAAATATGCTCCCGGCATTTCATCATGGTTTCTGTCGGGAAATTGAAAGTGGTTGTAGGCTGAGTTTATGGTCTTTTACGGAATTTTTTTTAGAAATTTGTCTTTCTTTCTTTCTTTGTATAAAGAATTATTATCTCCAACTTCATTACGTTATTTTTTTTCCTGTTATATCTCCGGCAGGACACGTGATGATCGTGAAGCAGGCATGGAGTCGGATAGGGAGTGGGGATTTTAAAACTTACTTTCAATTCTCAGAGCGGTCCCAAAAGAGGGATTCTTATTTAACTCCGCTTACCGCGAACTCTACGTCGACTTCCGCCACATTTAGCCTGGGAAAGGAAACGTGTTTTAAGCTGGGAGCACCGGAAAGAAGGCGTGTATAGTGATCATGGCTTACATTTCTGTTTTCTCTGACCGCGACATCTGTACCACAGAGGTATCCTGATCGACATTGCTTACAGGAAGAAAAGAACGGCCTGTTTTTTTGTTTTGTTTTGTTTTGTTTTTTTTTTAGGGGGGGGGAGGGGTCTGGTTTTAAATACCTTTTTAACAAGCTCAAAATCAGCCCAGCCGACGTAAGCCCACGTGGCGCTGGTAAGATGAGGGAAGAACATGTTCTGCAGGAGTGCCGAACATACGAGATGCGGAGAAAGCAGACGTGGCCAACATCTGTATCGGTTCAAGAGAAGCTTTATGGGAATGTACACCAGCTCCAACTGACCTTCAATTGCTTCAGAAATATACACGTCGGCGTTTGGGAATGACAGAAGAAGAAGAAGAAGAAGAAGAAGAAGAAGGATTACTGACTGGTCTGTAATGAATTTAAAAATCTGAAAACTGGTTTTTTTTTTCATTAAGGAACGAAAATCGTTCGCCCGCAACTGGTTTTTGTATAATTTCTGGGGAATTTTTCGAATTGCAGTAAAAAATTCACATATTTTAGATCCTATTTAGTACAGAATTCTATTTATGTGTTTATCTTTCTTTCCTTCTTACTTCATTCTCACTGTAACTCCAAGCTGCTGTTCTTTGCAGCTGATGCTGTGGAGATGCTGAGGCGCAGCATCGTATCGGCGTGGGAGCGTTTTATGGCAGCTACTTTTTTTTTCAGTCCTGGAGTACATCTAAAAAGCAATAGATGTGCAATGCTTCCTTAGCAGACTCCACCACTATCCTGGGGACTACGGCGATCCTTGCCCCATTAGGCCAGGCTAGGTCTGTTACTTAGGATATTTAAGAGTAATGTTCTAAGTGTACTACTCTATGGAAGTGAATGCTGGAAAATCACCAAAACCATAGAAAACAAGTTGAATTCTTTCCAGACTAAATGTTTACGAAGAATTAGAAAAATATTTTGGCCAAACACCATAAGAAATAACATCTTATTAGCAGAAATGCAGATGAAGCCACTGACAACAATTATTGAGGAAAAACAATGGCGATGGTTGGGACATGTGCTCCGAATGACTGACAACTCACTACCAAAAATAGCACTAAGATGGACACCACAGGGGAACAGAAGTAAGGGTAGACCAAAAGAGACATGGAGAAGAACAACAGAAAGGATGTTGAGCAATAGAGGGCTCACCTGGGCAAAAGCAGAAAAAAAGGCGAAGGACAGGCATTTGTGGAGGACCCTTGCGGAAGCCCCATGTACCCTGGGCACTTAAGGTTCAGAGAGAGAGAGAGAGAGAGAGAGAGAGGTCTGTTACTTGGGGTACAGGGTCAGGTGGGACAGGGTCTTGGTCAGCTATGGTTCGCTAACCCTGACGCTAGAATGGCGGGTATGGGTCGCTGATTGCCTGATCGGACAGCGTTTTTGCTCCCATATCATAAGTATTTATCCACGATCAAAATACTGTATAATTAATACCGTCCATTTCGCAATCCGTTTGCTAAGTGGATGTTATTCAGCTTCCATGAAGAACGTGTGTAAAGCTTTCTTCCATTGCTCCCCCGCGAGCTTTGTGTTCAATTTATTGTAAATTTTGATGAGTGAATCGTGTATAAAATACATATTCTGTAGCACGATTTTGACATTTATTTGTCATGACATACATCAAAAGATTTCCTTCATGCAGAATTGTTGAAGTACCATGGCTGAATCGATACCGCATATTCAAACAAAATCGGGTAGGCAAATATTTAATGTCCATGATTTTGAGTTTCCATGGACATTGTTCTTCGTCATTTAGAAAGAAAGAGTACGGTATTAAGCTTCGTCATTTAGATAGAAAGAGTACAGTTTTAAGCTTCGTCATTTAGATAGAAAGAGTACAGTATTAAGCTTCGTCATTTAGAAAGAAAGAGTACGGCATTAAGCTTCGTCATTTAGAAAGAAAGAGTACGGTATTCATCATCATCATCATCATCAGGTGCCGTGCCGACTGGCGTTGGCTATTATGCTTCTCCATAGTACCCGATCCTTCATGCAGGCCATCAGTTCAGTTGGTGATCTCCTCTCACACCATCCCGTCAGACTGTCCAGTATCATTTCTCTTGGTCTTCCTCTTGATCTTCTTCCTTCTATTTTTCCTGTTGTTATAATATTTTCAATGCCCCCTCTTCTCATTGTATGTCCTATGAAAGTGCATTGTCTCTCTCTTATCTTTCTGACAAGGTTTTTTGTCTCTCCAGCTCTTCTCATACATTCTTCATTAGTTATTTTTGCTGTCCAGGGGATTCGCAACATTCTTCTAATAAACCACATTTCTGCTGCTTCCAATGATTTTTGTGCAGACTTGCCTATGGTATTAAGCTTCGTCATTTAGAAAGAAAGAGTACAGTATTAAGCTTCGTCATTTAGATAGAAAGAGTACAGTTTTAAGCTTCGTCATTTAGAAAGAAAGAGTACGGTATTAAGCGTAGTTTTAAGAAAGAAATTACGTAAAAGTCATGTTAGAAGATTAAACGGTTATGAACCACGCTGGCTGGGCTATGTATAAAGTCTGGAAGAGAACAGACAAAGGAAAATTATGTACGCACAAGAAATGAGGGAAACAAGACGAAGGGGTAGACCAAGACAGAGATGGAAAGACAACATAGAAGAGGATATAAAAAATTTGATGTCATCAACTGGAGAGAGAAGATTTGGAATAGAGAGGAATGAAGGCGAACTTTATCTGCAGCAGTGAGTCTTAATGCTGGAAAAACTGAAGAAGAAGAAGAAGAGAAAGAAGAAGAAGAAGAAACTTTTATATCCAGAAATAACTTAAATAGCAGTAAAAAGTGTGCTATAAAATATTACTAAAGTAAGAAAAAAAATTCATACAAATTAATTTGAACTTTGAATATTTCACATCTTGTGCGCATGCTCAGACGGTCTTCATGTCAGTGGTTTTCAAACATTATTCGGCTACTGCTCATTTGAATCCCATGCTTTAGTCCTACTGCTCCTGTGCATACACACACTCCTCTGTTAGTTTTGAAGACCTCTGTCCGATAGATCTTTTGACACATGCAGGAGGCAGGTACGGCCCAACGTGAGAACTGTTTTATATCTGTTGGGTCGAAAAAAAAACGGCCTGCTTCAGTCTTACGTGATAGCACTGGCATTTGATACTTCTATGGTTTACAACAGTGGTTATCCTTTGCTTTCTGTCGCTTTGTTTACAGTGCTGTCCGCTGGCAGGTGACTCTGAAAAGGTCCCAACCCACAAGGCAGCACGGGGTGGGGTTATGGGGGCACTTACTAGACAGTGGTCATATCACTGAGTTATGAGGCATTTTATTAAGTTAATACTGAGTTATGGGGCATTTTATTAAGTTAACACTGAGTTATGAGGCATTTTATTAAGTTAACACTGAGTTATGAGGTATTTTATTAAGTTAACACTGAGTTATGAGGCATTTTATTAAGTTAACACTGAGTTATCAGGCATTTTATTAAGTTAACACTGAGTTATGAAGCATTTTATTAAGTTAACACTGATTTATGAGGCATTTTATTAAGTTAACACTGAGTTATGAGGCATTTTATTAAGTTAACATTGAGTTATGAGGCATTTTATTAAGTTAACACTGAATTATGAGGCATTTTATAAAAGAAGTTAATGCTGAGTTATGAAGTATTTTATAAATTTAACACTGAGGTATGAAGTATTTTCTCTTCTTTTGCTAGAAACAGTTTTTTTTTTACCGCTATCGTCATTTATTTTATCTTTCTATTCTTCTCAGCCAGTTTTTACTAAGTTGAAAACCTTTCAGATATTTCTATTTTTAGAAGTTCAGGCTGCTTGCGATATACTGAAATAAAAAGAATTTTTAAAATCTAAACTAATGGTCTTAATCTGTTATCCATAGCCCAGGGGGTCCACGAAAGAATTTTCGGGGGCCAATGGACCAACAAATCGATTTGCTCGATTTAAAATATCTTAGCATCATCTGAGTTTTATTTATTGTGAGAGATCCACAGCTGTTCTCGCGTCAGAAAGGGAGCCCAACTAAGAACCACTGATGCAGTCTGCCCATGCGCGCTTCAGTTTGGGAACCTTTGGATCAGAATGATTATTTTGGTGGGAGAGTTGGCAAGAGCGGGGAGGAGTTTATTAATAAAAGTGCAGAGAACATAACCTCGGGGAGATAACTCTAGTTTGCTAGGAAAATTGACAAGTGCACGTTTAGCGACAATGTCCTCAGATATTAATATGTCCTCCAGCGCTAATATGTCCTCCAGCCCCTAATAAGTCCCTCCCAGCTCTAATCAATTTGTCGTGTTCGCTTCACAAGGGCCAATAATTAACTCTATTGTGCCGAAAGGCACCTTTACCTGGGGATTCTCTCCTTTCCTTTCTTCTACCTTTTTTCAGTTCAAAGGAAACACATGAAAGGGCTGTAAACGAACATAAAAGCAAGAACTGGTAGCAATAAAAGAAAATTTAAAAAAAAAAAAACTTCAGGTACGCCTAGGACCAGTCAAGATAAAAGGAGCTTGTTAAAGTACTTTTGCTGCTAAACTGCTTTTACAACACTACAAGAAAAACAGTCGTTGTTTATATTCTGGATGTTTTCAAGCAGTTTAGAATAGGAAATTTTAGTCTGGAATTTGTATTTTTTTGCTGGTTTTGTAATTATGTAATATTTTTTGGCTATTTTTTTGTAGATAAGAGCGAAGATGGGGTATGCTAGAGCAGGGGCCCCATGTGGGCGCTTCATTTGCGGGCCGGGATTTTATTATGAAAATGTAATTCATTTTATTATAATTAATATTGTTAGCCAAGACATGATGAATGTTAGTGTCATTAATTACTTCATTCATTCATTCATTCAGCTTTCCGCACAAGTGGAGCTTATTGCTGCAGACACGACTTGTCTCCATTCCCCTCTGTTCTCAGCCTTCTCCTGGCAGTTGCCCACTCTCAGGGCTCGTAGCTCTTCCTCCAGGTTGTCACGCCAGCGTTGACTCGGTCTGCCGACGGTCTGTCCGTCTCCGTCTGTCACTTCTGTGTAAGACCTTTTTGTCTGTCATAATGGGCAGTTATAAGTGGAGATTGGAATAGCGTATGAATTTCTTTACTTTCAAATTTTCCGTTATTGTGATATAGGATCTCTAACCGGCCCAAAAAATCCCAGTGTTATGCTGCAACAGAAATAAACCATCACATCTCCAACTGGCTGTGCTAGCCAGTAATGACCCACCCTCCCCCCCCCCCCCAAAAAAAAATCCCACTCCCCAAAACCCCACTCCCCTCACGTGAAGGTAAAGGTAAAATCATGTTTCCATGGCTAATAAGGCATATTGGGACTACGGTTTAGGCCCGTATTTCCACGACCTTCGGGACATTGAAAGTGTGATGTGGCCATTATCACCACGCCTGGCCTCATTTACCTTCCCAGATATTCTCTGAGTACCCATTTTTAGAGGCTGGGTAGACCACCCCCCCCCCAGCCTTGTTTGTGTGTGTGTGTGTGTGTGTTTTGTTTTGGGTGTGTTCCAGGGAAATAAAAATGCCACTCCTGGGGCTGAACCTGGTACCACTGGCTAAGGAAACCGAGCGCCTAACCACTCGGCTAACCAGGCCGTCCTTAAAGCGTGTTATGTAATTTGGCAACAAAACTGGTTGATTCAGATGTGGCCTTGTCACATGACTAGTACAGTAGTTCTCAACCTGTTGCCCTGGCACTTTATCAGGTGGCCCGCGATGATGCTATCAATTTGATATAAGGTGTTATCTGTTGAATAAAAACAATTATGGGGTTTGGCATTGCGATGTCACATATAAGATGGTGGCCCGCAACTTATATGTTGAAAAGGGTGTCCTTGGATAGGAAAAAAAAGGGTTGGTAAATAGTGGAGTAGTGGACACAAGTATGGCTGTCAAGCATTCTGAAGTTGAGCATCCCTGTCCCAGAGTGCCATCATGGTAGTCGGGATAAGAAAGTCAGAGATGGTCAAGACCTTTTGAGTTTATTCACAGCAGTAGAAGTTTAATTGAGACAATATACTTTTTATATCCTCTAAATAAAATCAGATTATTATAAAAACAGACACATACAAATATCTGGGCACAACATACAGCAGAAGCAACATAGTCATTCATTCATTTGCATGTCCCTTGCGAAACTTTGCCTCCCTACAGCTCTCCTGTAGGCCTCTCGGTTGTGAGCAAGATGCCCTGCTGCTGATGCATCCATTTGCAGATCATCAGCGATGTCTTGCAGCCATCTTCGCCTTAGTCTTCCTCTCTTTCTTTTTTCCAGTATGTACCCTTCCAAGACGGTCTTCTCTAGACTATCATAACAACATAGTAAGCGAGGAAATTAAAAGCAGAGTAAAGATAGTGAATAAAATATACCTCATCTTGCAACACCTGTTAAAATCTAAAACCCTGTCCCAAAACACCTACAAAACTTTAATATGACCAGCCGTCATGTACGGATCAGAAAAGCGGAGTTTACAACAAAGAAAGATGAAGAACAATTGCAGATCTTTGAGAACAAGATCCTAAGAAAAATCTTTTGGCCCAGAAAGGATACCAATAGTGGAGAATGGATAGCTAGAAAGATCACTGAACAGCTTATTTAAATCTCATGAATTATAAATGTCTTGAAACTGAACAGACTACGCTGGCTGGGGCATGTAGAAAGAATAGAAGAGAACAGACAATCGAAAATGATGTATGCACAAGAGACGAGGGAAACAAGACCAAGAGGTAGACCAAGGCAGAGATGAAAAGACATTAGAAGAAGATATTTTAAAAAATTAGTGTCACCAACTGGAGAGAGAAGATTAGGAATAGAGAGACATGGAGACGAACTTTATCTGCAGCAGTGAGCCTTAATGGCTCGGAAAGCTGAAGAAGAAGAAGAAGAAATAAAATCGGGGGGGGGGGGGGGGAAGCGCTAATGTGATGTTAGAAGAAAAGAAAATCCATGTAAGTTAATTTAGAACCTTTCTAAAACAGTTTCGTTACGTCATTCTGTCTAGTAACTGACGGATGCCCATTTACCGCTGGAAACCATCGAGAAGTCCTATTTCTTGATTCCCTTTCAAGAGCTGCAGAAATCATTTCCAGCCTTTGATCGTCCTGCCTGCTACATGTACCCGTATCTACACGATCTTCATTGCGTCATCGGCTCGAACTTAGCCAAGCATTTCAATGAAAGGAACATGCGAGGGCGAACAGAACAAAACCGGCTTTCTTATATTAAGAACAGTTTTCAAGAAACTCACGCACGCATTTTTAAGCAGCCGAAAAAAAAAATCCACGTATTTTACGGCTTTCTAAAAAACGAAAGTATAACTGTTTTATTTTTACTTGTAGATTGATAAATTATTTCTCGACGGATATTTTATGGGTGGAAAGAAATATTTTCGCAAAAAACCTCCCAAAAACTTTATATATATATATATATATATAAAGATAAAGAAAAATTAATAATACAGTTGCTTAGCTTTTAGAATACCATACACAAAAAAAAGCATAACCACATAGAAAATTGATAACAAACACAACCAATGTTTTTCTTTCTAATGGTAAAAAGACGTTACATCTATAAATAATTTAAACGAAAGCATAAAGTCTGAACCTCTGAAAACGAGTACAAAACTATATAGGCACAGTAATTTTATGTGTAATAGCTTGTTTTATTTGTTTTTTTAAAGGAGAATTTATATATAAGAGGGCAGGAAGAAAGACACTTGGAAAATCAAAGACGTAATGGATATTTGTGACAGATAATTTGTTTTTCTTTATTCTTCGGCCGCCTATCAGCTTCATCTCAGCTCTAGATATACGTCCGACCTCTCTTCGCGTATTAAAACATTGCTAGCTCAAGCTCTAGACATACGTCTGACCTCTCTTCACTTATTAATACATTGCTAGCTCAAGCTCTAGATATACGTCCAACCTCTCTTTGCGTATTAAAACATTGCTAGCTCAAGCTCTAGATATACGTCCGACTCCTCTTCACGTATTAAAACATTGCTAGCTCAAGCTCTAGATATACGTCCGACTCCTCTTCACGTATTAAAACATTGTTAGCTCAAGCTCTAGATATGCGTCCGACTTCTCTTCACTTATTAATATATTTTAGTAGCTCATGCTCTAGATTTACATCTACCCTCTCTTCACTTATTAATACATTGCTAGCTCAAGCTTTAGATATACGTCCGACCTCTCTTCGCTTATTAATACATTGCTACCTCAAGCTATTTTACTGTGGCTCGACCTAGGAGACACGTATTCTCAGTTTTCAGAAGCAAACCTCTAGAACAAGTCTCAGTTACCTTCGTACTTTTCAGTTTGGACTGGAGTGACTCGAACTGGACAGTTATGGGTAGTCAATTTTGTTACCTGGCACTCTGATGTTAAGACAGATGGGGGATTTTATTCAGGACAGCGAGGAAATTTAGTGCTTTAAGAAATAGACGTGCCTGAGAAGGGGCGGAGCAGGGTTGGGGGGGGTGTAAAATAGGTGGCCATTCTGAACGAAATTATGCAGTCAGAGGTGCGAGTTCGTGTATGTTGTTTTTTAGTAACCTATAAATATGTTGGCTACTTCTGTTGTTGTTTTGTCGCTGTTGATGTTGTAGTCATTGTTGTTATTACTGGTGTTGGTTTGCTGCTGTTATTGCTGTAGTTACTGTTGCTTCAGCTGCTGTTCTTCTGGTTGTCTTGTTGCGATTATTCTTGTAGTTATTTTGCTGTCGCTGTTGTGTATTGTTGTTGTTGGTTTTTACTATTACTGTTCTTGTTCTTGTACAACGCAGAGATAAGGCAGATGAGCAGACAACAACCTGTCTCATGATCAGAAAAAGGAGATGGACATATGTCGGTCACGTGATGAGAATAAACAGTCAGAGAATCCCAAAAGAAGTTGTCAGGTGGAACACAACAGGCTGAAGAAAAAGAGGTCGGCCACGTGAAACTCTAAAGAGGACATTGTTAAGAGAGGCCAGTTTAGTGGGCATAACATCCCTTGATGAGGTTTGAAAAGCTCGCCGAAAACAGCAAAACTTGGCAAACTACCATGCGAGCCCTGTGTGACGTTTAGCGGCAGGGGAAGGATGTAAGATGTCAGAAGTTCTTCTGTTGCTGTTATTGTTGTATCTATTTTTACTTGTAGCAGTATGGGAGATATATGTTGGTCACTTGATGAGAAGAAATGATCAGAGAATCCCAAAACAAGCTATCAAGTGGAACACAACAGGCCGAAGAAAAAGAGGCAGACCAAGTGAAACTCTGAAGAGGACATTGTAAAGAGAGGCCAAATTAACAGGCATAAATCCTTTGATGAGGTTGAAAGACTCACCGAAGACAGGAAAAATTAGCGAACTACTTTGCGAGCCCTGTGTGACGTTTAACGGCACGGGAAAGATATAAGATATAAGTATGGGAGATAATTTGTTTTTTCTCTACAGAAAGGGCATTTCTCACCTTATGACTCTATATTTTGAACGTCCAGAAGGTCACGTGAGTTGAGAATCCCGTGACTGAGAATTTTGAGAGAAAGCTTGAGCAATTTAGTCTTCGTCTGAATGTGTACATGTGAGGACGCTTTGTGTGATGTCTCCCTGGAGTATATGGACGTTATATCTGTTTTGGACATTTGTTAGCATGAATGGACTCTCCACATGGCAGGGGTAACCTGCCGGCAGTCAGATTATTGTCATCTCCATAAGCATTATCATCAGTTCCATCAATAAAAGCTCATGTCAAGTGATACGCAGGGCTGGCTTGACTTCTGTATCAGTGTGTTGCCAATTTGGGGTTGTAAGAGCTTGAAAGTTAAAGAATGGCTGGAGACAGTGAATAACGAATCCAGAAAAGTGAAGTTGATGGCTGGAATTATGTGTATAACAAATCCTGCAACACTCAACAAACACGGCTTTCAATATAGGTGCAAACCAGAATCAGCGTGCCCATCAAGGCAGCACAACACGGCTTAAACGAGTGGCCCCAGTAACCCAGTACAGTAAACACATCGGCAACCAATACTGTTTTATACTGTTGCGATTCTTGTTATTGTTTTTTTTTACTGTTATTGTCGATGTATTTTTGTCGTTATTTTGTCGCTGTTGTTGTTGTAGCTGTAGTTGTTTTCGTAGTTATTGATGCAGTTGTTTGTGCTGCTGTTGTTGGTGTTACTATTGTAGCTGTTGTTCTGTTTTTATTATTGTTGTAGATGTTTAGTAGTTGTTATTGATGTAGTTATTCTTGCTGGTGTCGTAGCTTTTGCTGCTATTTTAATATTGTTGTTTATATTTCTATTGTTGTTGTTATTGCCTTGGTTTATTGATGCTGCTGCTCCTTTTATTATTATTTTTTTCGTCTTGCCGTTGCTACTCTTTTTATTGTTCTTATGGTTATCGTTGTTGTCATTGTTATTGTTGCTTCTGCTTTGGTGTGGCTGTTTTACTGTTGTTATCGCTGTTATTATTCTTGTTGAATCTTTCTGAAACAGAGAACTCGCGGTGGGAAAGTTGTAGCATGCAACATTTTTGAAACACAGACTCCGAGAATGGTGGCAAGTGGCTTACCCGAATGTATATGTTATACAGTGCCCGGTGCGCTCCTTTGTTTTATACCTGGGATGTACGTATTACTCTGACCTCTGTGAAGGAATATGAATGACGTCGTTAGCTACGGAGTTGCTGCTGACGGCGACACTCATTGGCAGTTTCTGGTCAGCTTATGATTTGACCGTGTGCAATGACACTGGTTCACATCTCATACCTTTACTTTGTATGTGTGTGTATTACTTTGAGTAAAAGCAGTACAGTTAGTACTATATTAAACTTCTCTAAGACAGACCGCATACACGAAGGTATTCTCTCGTCATACTCTTCAAAAGAACACGGGGTGGAAACGAAGAGTGAGTGAAACGTCGATTCTGCTGTAAAAAGGAGTGGCTCGTTAAATTGTCTGAAACTTGACAAATGATACCTCTCTCTCTCCATCTCTCTGTGTCTCTCTCTTTCGCCTTTCCGATGTCTGTATAATTTCCGTTTTGTGAAGGGGACGGAATTACTTCCAAATTAGTTCTAATTTACGTAGACTGAGACAAGTAAATAGAGCACTAATTCTCCTAGTTCCGCGCACCAGACACAGAGTAAATAAGAAAGAGCATAGAACAAACAAACGTGGATCACTGTTATAAACGCTAAGTGCCGGGAAGTTTTCCTTGTCAGGGCCGATAACTTAAAGGGCGGACATTAGTATTAGCGTTCGTGGCGTGCTTCGATACAAGATGTTTCACTGCCATTTAGACAAAAGGATTAGAGACAGGCTTCCAGTTACCTTCTGTCTCGGAAATCTGATCTGTTGGCAGGGCCCTGGAGATGTTATGTCGAGGGCCCTGTGGTCAGTTGTTGACGGGGCCCGCTATTCAAACTGTAGCCGGAACGTTGTACTAGGTTTGGGGGTTTGTTTGTTTGTTTTTTCCCCATGACTTTTGTCTCTAATAAGAAAAGAGAGGTAGAATAGGGCCCGGGGTTTTATCATCATCCTGGGCCCCAGGGGTATATTCCTGGTCCTCTGCCTCTCTCCTCTCGCTCTCTCTCCCCTTCCCTCTTTCTATCCAGTCTGTCTGTTGGTGGAACCAAGACAGAGGATTTGCGGTTTTTCCATTCCACTCCAACATCTGTAGCCGCGCCTTCCAGCTTTGGTGTCTGCTTCCTGCGGGTTCGTTATAATACAGAATTTTAACTCTTTCGCTTCCAGATAGCACTGGCAGAGTTGGTAGATCTTGCACGCCTAACGCTAAGCAATCTTCGGCGGCAGTACTTTGACATGGTCGAAGGAAAATGACAAACAGTACATTTCTAACCCAAAACATGTTCGTAAATTATAAACTTCCTTCCTCGTTCTGTCTACCACAACTTCTCAACAAACTGTATTCTGGTGTAAGGTGGAAAGTTATCAGAGAGCAAAAGAGTTAAGAACAGCTATTTGGGGCTTGCCTAGGCGGTAGAATTAGTGGCGTAGCAGCTGTGCTACTAGCTTGGTCTGGAGTACCTGCCATTAAGGCGAGGAAACAGAGTAAACGGGAATTTCATGGCGGGTACTGTTCCCTCTTTTAAGGAGAAGTACATGGTTATTGATGATGATTAAAAGAAAAGGTACAAGCATAGACTGGTAATTGGAAAGAAAGTACACCTTTGTAAACAGATTAGAGATAGAGCAGCTATACAAACAAACAAACAAACAAAAAGGCGATAGAAAGATGTAAAGATGAGAAGAAATGGCGGCAGAAAAGGCAAAATGGCATGTGAAAATTTAAAGCAAACAGTAATAAACCAATATTTCGGCCATATGCTTTTCTCAAGGGCGACGAATATTACGAAAGAGCAAAGAAGAAGACGGAAATTGACATTTAGCTCAGTTAATCTAATTAGTAAAAAAGACAGACAACAAGCAGACAAACTGACAGACATAGAAAGGGTTGGCAAAATTAAGAATGCAGGTAGATTTGTGTACAAGTAGATGGTCACATGAACAGAGAGAAGAGAGAGAGAGAGTGAGAAGGAAAGACAGAGTGAGAGAGAGAGAGAAAGAGATAGAGAAGGAGAGAGAGAAGGAGAGACAGAGTGAGAGAGAGAGAGAGAGAAAGAAGCCGTACAGACAGATAGACAGACAATCATATAAGAGGTAGGCAAGTATAAAAATAGATAGATAGATAGATAGATAGATAGATAGATAGATAGATAGATAGATAGATATATAGATAGAGCAATTAAAAACAGACAAGCACACAGACAAACAGGCAGATAGCACGCAAACCGTCAGAAAACAGAAACGACAGAAAACAAAAAAAAAAAACAACAACCATTAACCATCTTGTCAGTACCAAAAAAAACAAGCCTCAGAGATAATATGAAGCTTGTCTCCAGCCTCTCTCTCTCTCTCTCCTCTCTCTCTCTCACTCGCACAACAGAGAAATAACCCAACACAACTTACACGGTTTTTTCTCGGTGGCCTATTTTGTACTTTCTCTTTCCTCCGTTAAAAACCAGCATCGGGCTCTACGTCTTGACGTCACTACCCTGTAGTTCTCCCATTAATACACCATCATCACTCATCGGTCATTACCGCTGCCTTGGTCCTTTGAGACCTCCAGATGGATTCTATACCGGTAGTCATGATTTTCTGGGCCAAACACCCTCAATGTATCACCAGCCCCCCCGAGCCAAACCAGACAGATATCTTGCAATCTTTTTAATCATGTCTAAGGGCAAAGGTCTTTTAGTTATTTCATTCTGCGAACAGGCTGAAGATATTCATATATTCTTCCTGAGAATAGACTGAAGGTATTCATTCTGTAAATAGGTTTGGGTGAGACAGCGGAAGCGAAGTACAGGTCTGTAAATCTAATTTCAGTATGGCGTGCCATATTTAAGAAAAATGATAAAATTTCGACTTCCTAGAAAATGGGAAGGGCCATAGAGGCATTAAAAATAAATCCTTTGACTGACATACTTCACAATCTCTTCTGAATTTTGGCTAAGCCGAATTATTTTGTTTTTCATAATTAATTTTATGAAAAATAAGATATCACGTACGATACGCGTAAAATAGCTTATTCCAAACTGGAAGAGCCGTTTATGAACGCATTGCGAAAAAGGAATATATATTTTGGTATCTGTGTGTATAAGGGTAAACTTTACAGATTTTGCCCATGAAACACAACCACTTTGTAACATTTTTACCGTAAAACACTATCATTATGTGAAGTATGCTAACAAAACATTACCATTAATTAAGTTTATACATAAAACTCTACTATTTCTTCGAAAAGTTTCCCCTAAATTTTCCTCTGTGTAAAGTTTCTCTGTCAAACGGTGTTAGTTTGTTTTTAGTTTGCCGCTTAAAGGTACCGACTATGAAATATTACTTCTTCGCTGCTTAAAACAGCGGAAAATCTCCTAATCGCAGTTAAAATGCCCCCAAGACATTGTCCAGAAAGCCTGTAACTTAAAAATTTAGGTACATTTTTTCACTCAGAAAAATGATAATTTAACATTTAAGACAATGTTTTGTATGAAAACTGATAATTTAACCTTTAAGACAATGTTTCTTCGGAAAACTGATATTTTAAGATAATATTTGCTCTGAAAACTAATAATTTAACATTTATGACAATATTTGCTCTGAAAACTGATAATTTAACCTTTAAGCCAATATTTGCTCAGAAAGCTAGTAATTTATTTTCTATGATAATATTTTCTGTAAAAATTCCCCGGTAATTTAACCTTAAATATAATATTTTCCTGAAAAAAAAACCCCAGTAATGTAAACTCTAAGTCAGTATTCGCTCAGAAAGCTAATAATATAACCTCTCTGGCAATACTTGCTTAAATAGCCAATGAATTAACCTCTATAGCAATACAGCTAAAAATAAATCAGTAATTTAATCGTTAAGTTTCTCAGAAAGCCAGTAAGTAATTTAACCTGTGGGAGATATTCTTCCAAGAACGCCAGTAACACAACAGGGAAAGGCTTGCTCAAGGTTGAGATAAATTAAATATTAAACTAGTAAGTTTAAGCTACTACAAGAACTTAATATTGAAGAAGGCTGGCTAGTAAAGAGGATTAAAGAGAGAAAGCTTAAATATTTTGGACACATTAAACGTCATGATAATCTAGAGAAGACCGTCTTGGAAGGGTACATAATGGGAAAAAAAATGAAACAGAGAAAGACCAAGGCGAAGACATCGTTGATGATCAGTAGCAGGCCGTCTTGCTTACAACCGAGAGGCCTACAGGAGAGCTGTTAGGGAGGAGCCAAAGTTCCTCAAGGGACCTGCAAATGAATGAATGAGGTTTAAGGTTTATAACCTTTAAAGCGGAAGGAGTCAAACGAAGAGGCACTGAAATTACAGTACTTCGACAGGAGTTCAAACTGGAAGTGTCTGTCTCTGTGTGTGTGTGTGTGGGGGGGGGGGGAGTGGAAACTGCCGGGAAAAACGGGCTTTAAGCTCTAGAAATTATAGATGTTCTGTCTCTAATTTGGTGAATTAAAACGATTACGAGTATTTTCATGATGGAAACCAAATTCAAACGTTTGAGGATAGAATCCTCAGAAGAATTTATGGACCGGTAAGAGACACATAACGCAATAGTGGAAGATAAGAGGTAGCAAAGAAGTCTACACATTGTTTAACTCTCAGCTTATAACAACCGTTGCGAACAACAGCAGACCTCTTAGCTTTTAGCAACCGTTGCGAACAACAGCAGACCTCTCAGCTTATAACAACCGTTGCGAACAACAGCAGACCTCTCAGCTTTTAGCAACCGTTGCGAACAACAGCAGACCTCTCAGCTTATAACAACCGTTGCGAACAACAGCAGACCTCTCAGCTTTTAGCAACCGTTGCGAACAACAGCAGACCTCTCAGCTTTTAGCAACCGTTGCGAACAACAATAGACATGAGGTGGCTCGGACATTTAGAGACAATAGAGCAGGATAGACAAACAAAGATGGTCTATACAGAGGTGATGAAAGGGGGGTAGACCAAGAGGTGGACCTAGACAACGATGGGTAGATAACATAGAAGAAGATATACGCGCGTTATTGCAGTCGGGGGGAAAAAAACTATCAAGAAAAAGATGAAGAATAGAGAGAAATGGAGACGTGTCTTGTCTGCAGCAGTGAGCCTGACCGGCAAGGAAAGCTGCTGAAGTCAGAAAGCTGCTCAAAGAAGAAGGAGAAGAGGAAGAAGAAGCAGAAAGATTAGTAGCAGTCAAACACTTATACTGCAGTCCAGGTTAAGCAGAAGTGTCCTTTACCTTATTTATTTGTATATTTCGCATGACCTGACATAATTTGCTTCTCGGTGAAGTAGTGGACCGTTGTGAAGTAAGTCATGGCAGCGTTGACAGTGATTCAAGCTACTACTACTACTACTACTACTACTACCGCTACTGCTACTACCGCTATTACTACTACTACTACTACTACTACTACTACTACTACTACTACTTTCTTCTGAAGCTGAGTTAACAAAGATAAGTAATCATATTCCTGACCGCATCATCCTCTGTTGTGGTGACAGGTCGAGAAAATAGGAGCACCATATCCCGTACGTGACTTATTCGCGTAATACGGGGCACCTTTAGCTTTGCCTTGTTTGTCAAATATGTTTTGAGTGTCACAGACGGGAGGAAATAAAATTCCTTGGCTAGCTTCAGACTCTTGTCTTTGATGAGAGACCCATGACCGTGATGAGAGACCCATGTCCTTGATGAGATAGCATGTCGTCGATAAGAGCACATGTCTCTGTCTCTGATGATAGCCCATGTCTCTATCTCTGATGAGAGCCGATGTCTCTGATGAGAGCCCATGTCTCTATCTCTGATGAGAGTCCATGTCTCTATCTCTGATGAGAGTCCATGTCTCTATCTTTGATGAGAGCTGATGTCTCTGATGAGAGCCCATGTCTCTATCTCTGATGAGAGTCCATGTCTCTATCTCTGATGAGAGCTGATGTCTCTGATGAGAGTCCATGTCTCTATCTCTGATGAGAGCTGATGCCTCTGATGAGAGTCCATGTCTTTTTCTATAATGAGAGCTGACGTCTCTGATGAGAGTCCATGACTCTGTCTATAATGAGACCTGATGTCTCTGATGAGAGTCCATGACTCTGTCTCTGATGAGTCCATGTCTTTACCTCTGATGACAGCTGATGCTTCTGATGAAATCCCATGTCTCTGATGAGAGTTTATGTCTCTGATGAGAGCTCAAGTCTTTGATGAGAATCCATGTCTCTAATGAGAGGCCATATCTCTAATGAAAGTCCATGTCTCTACTGAGAGTCCATGTCTCTACTGAGAGCCCATGTCTCTATCAATGTCTCTAATGAGACCCCATGTCTAATGAGAGCCCATGTCTCTAATGAGACCCCATGTCTGATGAGAGCCCATGTCTCTAATGAGACCCTATGTCTAATGAGAGCCCATATCTAATGACACCCCATGTCTCTAACGAGAACCCATGTCTCTTACGAGAACCCATGTCTCCAATGAGAGCCCACGTCTCTAATGACAGCCAGTGTCTCTGATGAGAATTCATGGTTTCCGATGAGAGTGTTATCTTTGGTGTGATCTCAGTTCCGCCTTGTGTACTATGCTTCCAAACTTTCGCGGCTTCCTTGATTAATTCCACGTCGAATCCTCTGCGTTTAGGATTCCTGTATTGATTATTCCTTCTGTTGAAAGGATGTACAAGGCAAAATCGAGAGCACATTGTCGTGAAAATGCGAAAAGAGTCTGGAAACACTGTTGACAGAAGGGAGATAAATCCAGACAGTCTGATCTTCAGAATGGGAGGATATGGGAAATTCTGGTCTAGGTTCTGACAATGTCTGACCACACAAGTCTGATGATGTGTGAGTAGTCTCCGTTTGAACAAAATTGTCTATTATTTAAGCGTATTTTTCTTGTACTCTGGGTTAGAGACTGGATGTAAGTGAATGGAAGAAAGGTTAATGTTCATGTAACGACGGGTCATATAATTACTATATTGGAATGTCCCAGGTCATATCTCTGTTAAGAGAAAGTACAAGACCTGAAAGTTTTCTGCGTTGTTTAGGAAGTGGGTAGGATGGAAGGAGTTATTTGTTGAGAGAAGGTAAGGAGAAGTGCTGTATAGGCATAGATTTTAAAACAAGGGTGTTTTATATAGGCATAGATTTTAAGACAATGGTGCTTTATATAGGCATAGATTTTAAGACAATAGTATCTTCGTGGCACAAATTACAAAATATTAGTACTGCTGTGAAACTGCTTCTAAAACAGGAGAAGATCAATCTGAAGCTCGAGGAAAACTGAAATAAACACAGATATCACCTGGACACTTAACAAAACAGCTGAGAAACACATAAATGCCTTTGAATGTAAATGCTACAGAAGAGTTCTCCAAATATCGTGGACACAAAAAAGAACAAATATATCTATACTACAAGAGCTTAATATTGAAGAAGGCTGGCTAGTGAAGAGGATTAAAGAGAGAAAAGTGAAATATTTTGGACACATTAAACGTCATGATAATTTAGAGAAGACCGTATTGGAAGGATACATAATGGGAAAAAGAAAAAGAGGAACACCAAGACGAAGATGGCTGCAAGACATCGTTGACGATCTGGAAATGGATGCTCACAACCGAGAGGCCTACAGGAGTGCTGTTTGGGAGGCAAAGTTCCGCAAGGGACATGCAAATGAATGATGATCATCATCATCACCATCGTCATCATCATCAGTTCTCTGTGCTCCTAGTGGAGTATAAAGCATCGACGTGATTCTCCAGCAAATGCTGTCTGGAGCAAGTAAGGAGATACTCCAAACAATGTCTTCCCCGCTTCTTTTAGTTCTTCCTACACTATGCATCTCCGTGTTCCCCAATGGCCTGCCCCTGGTGGTGTCCCAAGTCAAGGCGTATCAGTGTGTATTAAGCTATATAAATATTTATCACGTAAAACTTATTTTGGCTGAGTCCAAACACAGGAGCTGGATTAGGATTATATGAGATATCTTGGGATGCGGAAATGACCCCGGTAAAACTGAAGGTATTATATAACGCTGCCAGAGGTGCAATTTACATAATATCCATTGTGAAAAATTACCAACAGTGAGAAGCTGATATGCTAGCGTCAGGGTTGGCAACCCGTGGCTGACACGCTGGCGTCAGGGTTGGCGACCCGTGGCTGACACGCTGGCGTCATAGTTAACGACCCATGGATAACAAAGACCTTGACCCACCTCTCTGATGATGCTCCCAGTAACTGATCTAGATTGGCTAACAGGGCAGGGATCGTTAGAGTACATGATGATGACGTGTTGGAGTCTGCTGCTAAAGAAGCGCTGCATATCTTCTGCTTTTTTTGGCTTCACTTAGGTACTGAAAAATACCGACGCCATGACCCGCTCCCAATCCGAATCCATGCTGTGCCTCAGCTTTCTCACTACATCGGCTGCAAAGAACACCAGGAAGAAGAAGAAGAAGAAGAAGTAGTAATAGTAGTATTAGTGGTAGAAGAAGAAGTGGTGGTTGTAGTAGTAGTAGTAGTAGTAGTAGAAGTAGTAGTAGTAGTAGTAGTAGTAGCAGTAGTAGTAGTAGTAGTAGTAGTAGTAGTAATAGTAGTAGAAGAAGAAGAAGAAGAAGTAGTAATAGTAGTAATAGTAGTAGAAGAAGAAGTGGTGGTAGTAGTAGTAGCAGCAGTAGTAGTAGTAGTAGTAGTAGAAGAAGAAGAAGAAGAAGACATACGGTCAGTAGTATTAAAAATGACTGCACATCTGACGAGTCCACTATCGTTTCAAGTTCTGTCTGCAGAGGAAGATATTCATCGCGATGCACTAGCTCCGTAGCACCTGCTAGAGCTCTGAGAAAATGGGGAGGGGCGGGTAAGTGGGTGGGATTCTACCCCAGGCCACATAAGTCCAGTATTTACCGAGCAGCCGCGTCCCCACCGAATCTCCCAATACTACTACTCCTTCTCTCCCCCCCCCTCCTTTTCGTTTTCCTGTATCACTTTTATACCGACATTGTTATAAACATTATCATCATCATCTAACTTCCTTGCCTTATTATCCCCAAAGGCCCTTTACACATTCATGACATCTTAGATGATTACAAATCAGTTGTTTCTTAGATGATTACAAATCAGTTGTTTCTTAGATGATTACAAATCAGTTGTTTCTTAGATGATTATAAATCAGTTGTTTCTTAGATGATTACAAATCAGTTGTTTCTTAGATGATTATAAATCAGTTGTTTCTTAGATGATTACAAATCAGTTGTTTCTTAGATGATTATAAATCAGTTGTTTATCAGTTTGACCAGGGAATTTTTTTTTTAAATCAACTCTTCTTATTTGGGAACTGTAATTTTTCAGGGACTCTCAAGTTTCTATATCCTGTCCGGAAATTATTATTAATATTATTATTTTATTATTGTTGTTATTATTTATTTTTTCTTATATCAGTTTAGTTTTGCTTTAGTGTTTTTTTAAACTGTTGAACAAGGAAACAAAACTGGTGAAAAGTTAATGTCAATGAAAAACATGATGATGATGATGCTGATGACGACGACGACAAAGGAAAAGACCACGATGATGATAATTAAGATCCAAGAAGACTACAAGATGATAGTAAATCCATCAACAAAACACATGACTTCAGTCAGTCATTTGCATGTCCTTTGCGGAACTTTGCCTCCCTAACAGCTCTCCTGTAGGCCTCTCGGTTGTAAGCAAGATGCCCTGCCGCTGCTGCGCCCATTCGCAGATCATCAACGATGACTTGCAGCCATCTTCGCCTTGGTCTTCCTCTCTTTCTTTTTCCCATTATGTACCCTTTCAAGACGGTCTTCTCTAAATTATCATGACGTTTAATGTGTCCAAAATAAAATTTTCTTTTTTGGATCTTCCTTACCAGCCAACCTTCTTCAATACTGATATATCCATAATATGGATATATTTTTTCTTTTTTGTGTCCATGATATTTAAGGACTCTTCTGTAGCATTTACATTCAAAGGCATTTATGTGTTTCTCAGCTATTTTGTTAAATGTCCAGGTCTCACATATACAAGAAAACTATATGAAATCACTTCTTCTTCTTCGTTCTTCTTGTTCCTCTTCTTCTTCTTTCTTCTTTTCTCCTCCCCTTTCTCCTCCTTCTTCTTCGTCTCTTCTTCTTATTCTTCCTCTTCTTCTTCTTCTTCTCCTCCTCTTTTCTTCTTCTTCTTCTCCTCCCCCTTTCTCCTCCTCCTCATTCTCCTCCTCCTCCTTTCTTCTTCTTCTTCTTCTTCTTTTCTCCTTGAAGACCTGGAATCTCATGAATTAGCCAGATTATTTTAACTGGTTCTGTGTCCGTGGTTTCAGCTACTTGGAGCAGCATTGCAGCATTTGTAAGATCTTCCTTTACTTCGTATGTTTTTGTTGTATTTTTTTCTGTGAAAGTTATCAGTTCTCTGACGTGTTGGGAAGCAATGGCTACTAATTCAGAGTATATTCACCATGGTATATAAAGGGGGGAAAATACACAAGGGAAATAATTTTATAAGAGTTCGAAAAGTTGCCCCTGCTGTCAGTCAGTCAGTCAATCAGACAATTTGAATTGAAAAATAAATTGAAAGTAGGCAGTCGTATCGATAATGTTTTGTTGTGATATAAAGAGAATCGAATTTGAGGACGTCACAGAAGATAAATATGTTACATTACGTCATTTCCCAGTTAAAATGCATATCGGTAGTGATTATTTTAACTTTTAGTGTCTCCTTGGATGTTTAAATTTTTTTTTTATCTGTAGATTTGAGCTAGTCTTAAAATCACAAGAATGTGTATTTATCAGAGAAAATGCTGGACGCCATTGTCACCTTTACACATATTTTCTCCTGCTTGTTAGGGAAGTGATACTGTGGGTTCGGAAAATAGCTGTGCACTAACCCAGTTTCGATTCCGGTATCGTAATGATATTTTAATGACTGCGGCAGGTAGACGTGACTAGATACGGCAGACATTAAGATATCACTACGATACCGGAATCGATACTGGGTTAGTGCACAGTTACTTATGGAACACCCTGTACTGTATATTGTTTTAAACATGATATAAACCACTGTTAGTGGTCAGCACGGCACAGTTTGAAAAGCAGTAGGACACAGACACAGTGCTATATGGCTAGACTTCCAAAACACCAGAAACAAAGAACTTTTAGACCTTGGAGAAAGAAAAATAGCGAGAGAATTACCTGGGATTTGAACCGCAGACATCGATAGAGTCAGCTGCCATGTAGCCACAGTTAAACAGCACATTGATAAACTTCGCTATCTCGCAACAAATAGAGAAAGCGAAGTTGTATTAATGCGCTGTTCTCTCGTGGCTACACGTTTGCTTGCTCTACCAAAGTCCGTGTCTAAAGTCCCAGTTCATTCTTTTGTCATTTTTTTTGCAACATCTTGTCTTGTTTTCTATCTCCCTGTAACTGAGACCTGTTGTTCTTTGCAGCCGATGCTGTGGAGATGTTGAGGCACAGCATCGTATCGGCGTGGGAGCCCTGTTATGGCGGCTATATTTTCAGCCCCGGAGTACAGCTAAAAAAGCAGGGGGGGATATGCAGTGCTTCTTTAGCAGACTCCACCACTATGGGGACTATAGCGATCCCTGCCCCATTAGCCAGGCTAGGCCTGTTACTTGGGGCACCAACGACGAGGTCGGACAGGGTCTTGGTCAACTATGGTTCGCTAACCCTGACGCTGGCATATCAGCTATGAGTCGCTGATTGCCTCATCGAACATTCATCTTCAACCTTTTTTCTGGAAGATCTAAAAAAAAGTGCCTTATTTATGATTCTTTTCGATGTTTAAATATACAACACTGTGCTCCGTTGCTTTACTCTGCAAAAGGCCCATTGTTTCCTACTTGTAGAAATTTGTATCACAATTTGAAAACCGCTGCAATCAGAAGGGAATCATAGTTTATTTTTTTCTCCGTTCGCGTAACAATATTTTCCTGCGTATTTTCGCTTATAGTAATTAGCGAAGAGAAAGTCGGGCCTGGCCAAGTGTCACATTTATAAACGGAAGACTTGTGAGTAGTACTTCCTGTGACGCAGCCATTATTCAGCTCGGACCTGATTTATTAAGCGGAAGTTCAAAATAACAACGGAGACCGGAAGTCACGTATCGAAGCTAGTATACATCTCCCAAGATTTATTATTAGGTTGTCGATCTCAGGACCTGAAAGATAACAGTACATTTCTTCCTGTTCTAGCCGTTTCTCTTCGTTAATCCCCTATTTCCAAGTGGCTACAGCCTATTTCCTCTCCGAATTTCTTATCTTTTTTTTTTCGTTCCTGCACTATATTCTGTCACCGTTCATTTCTAAAATATAAGCAGCTTTCTCCTCTGTAACCAACTCCTCTTCCCTATAACCAGCTTCTCTCCCCTACAACCAGCTCCTGTCCCCTGCAACCAGTTCTTGTCCCCTGTAACCAGCTCCTGTCCCCTGTAACGAGCTTCTGTCTCGTGAAATAACTTCTCTTTCCTGTAACCGGCTCCTGTATTATAACCAGCTTCTCTCCCCTACAAGCAGCTCCTGTCCCTGTAACGAGCTCCTGTCCCCGGTAACCAGTTCCTATCCCTTGTAGCAAGATCGTCCCCTGGTAATCCCTTGTAAATAATTACTCCTCTCCTCTGAAACCAGCTTTTCCCCTGTAACCAGTTCCTCTCTCCTGTAACCAGCTCTCCCCTGTAACAGGTCCTCTCTCCTGTAACCAGCTTCTCCCCTGTAACCAGCTGCTCTCTCCTGTAACCTGCTTCTCTCGTGTAACCAACTCCTATATCTTATAACCAACTTCTCTCCCCCTACAAGCAACTCCTGTATCTGCAACCAGCTCCTCTCTCCTGTAACCAGATTCTCCCCTGTAACCAGCTCCTCTATCCTGTAACCAGGTCCTCTCTCCTGAAACCGGCCTCCCAGATTTCCGAGTTCCGAGTTTTCGTTCAGTGAGAAGGTTAGAGCAACCAACGCTATGTACGCAAGTTACAGGAGCTATATACGCAAGTTACAGGAGCTATGTACGCAAGTTACAGGAGCTATACACGCAAGTTACAGGAGCTATGTACGCAAGTTACAGGAGACGAACTAGAAAGATTTCCTTTCATTAGAACAGCGGTTCTCAACATCTCAGACCCCAGTTCTCCTATTTTTTCCAACTCAATTGACCTCAGGTCCTTCCTTATAAGTTAACTAATCACCCAGGAAAGATTATTATTTATTATGTAGGGAAGGATTTGTGCCTTTATGCATTCTTTCACTGTTGTAATTTATTGAAACTTACGCTTGAAACTCCTTCCCTGGGAACCAGCTGCTACCCCGCTGAGGATCCCTGCGTTTGAGTGAACCGCGGAGAAAAGAATAAATGACAGCGAACTTCTCAATGTATGTTCAGTCAATGATGACTGTCGTTTTCTTATGTATTTAACTGGTAGGTTTCTTTCTGAGTTTGTTTTTGTTATACATTCCTTGTCTGACGTCTTAGTTGTCCATGGTTTTCTTAGCATTCTTCTTCTAAGAAGCCACATCTCTGTTGGCTCTAGTGATCTTTCATCGATCTGTTGATTGTCCATGGCTCGTTTTCATAGAGTAGAGTAGGCTTAATGTAGCCTTTTAGAACTCTCTTTCTGATGTTCACTGATAGAGGTGCATTGCACACGATGTGTTTTTGTTTTGTTTTGTTTTGTGTCATTTGTTTGAAAGCGCTTTACGCTTGGCAAATTATATTTTTGATTTCAGAGCTGCATTTCTCACTCGACGTTTCTCGACTTGCATAAATATTTAAATGTTAAACTTATCATCCCAGAAATGCAGATGAAACCACTGACAACAATTATTGAGGAAAGACGCTGGCGATGGTTGGGACATGTGCTCCGAATGACTGACAACTCACTACCAAAAATAGCACTAAGATGGACACCACAGGGGAGCAGAAGTAAGGGTAGACCAAAAGAGACATGGAGAAGAACAACAGAAAGGATGTTGAGCAATAGAGGGCTCACCTGGGCAAGAGCAGAAAAAAAGGCGAAAGACAGGCATTTGTGGAAAACCCTTGCGGAAGCCCCATGTGCCCTGGGCACTTAAGGTTCAGAGAGAGAGAGAAACTTATCTGCTGTATTCTTGCTATGTAGGGTGAGTTCTTTCTTCTTACATTCTTCTACTACACTGTCTGGTTGAGTTCTTTCTTCCTATTTAATTCTACTGCTATGCCTGTGTGAGTTCTTTCTTCCTACTTTCTTCTACTACTATGTCTGTGCGAGTTCTTTCTTCCTACTTTCTTCTACTACTATGTCTGTGTGAGTTCTTTCTTCCTACTTTCTTCTACTACTCTGCTTGGGTGAGTTCTTTCTTCCTACTTTCTTCTACTACTATGTCTGTGCGAGTTCTTTCTTCCTACTTTCTTCTACTACTATGTCTGGGTGAGTTCTTTCTTCCTACTTTCTTCTACTACTCTGCCTGGGTGAGTTCTTTCTTCCTACTTTCTTCTACTACACTGTCTAATAATTTCTGTAGGCGTTATAAATATTTTGACTATCGGTAATGTGTCATTAGCACATCGTAGATTACTGACGTTAGTACCTTCAACTCAAATTCCTGGTTTTGTTTGTTTTTTATTTCTCTCGTGACATTTTCACTGTACAGTGAGAGCATACGCTGGTGAGAGGAGACAACTGTGTCTAACTCCTGGCTTTATTGGCCTATATTTGTCTGTCACATTGTCTACCCTGATGTCTGCTTCTTGATTCCAATTATAATTATTTTGTGCCGTGTCGGACAGCGTTGGCGATACTGTTTCTCCTTCTTGTGCTATCCCAGTGTGACAGCATGACTAAGGGACAGGGAACTCTATTGAAAAATGGGAGATGTAGAGTAACGCACAGAACATTAGTCGGGGAAGCGGGAATTATACATCGCACACCAATTAGTCTGACAATGAAAGAGGACATGGCAAGTTACGACAGAGAGCAATGCTTAGATTTGGGGGTCACTTAAGAGACAAAAACTTGAGGGTGATGGGGGGGGGGGGGCTTGACTCCGAGACAAGAAGTTTGAGACTAAGTACAAACCGAAAAAAAGAATAACGAGACCAAATGACAGAGAAAACGGACGAGAAAGAACATAACGAGACGAAGGGGAATCGACGACATATTGGTTTATTTCGTTTCATGAGAAGAGATGAAAGACTGCTTGGACACTGCAACCAAGGTCAGTTGGAAAATAAACATTGACAGGTCGAGCCTTGAACTTTATGGAGTCAGCTTGAGTCAGTTCAGTTGGATCTTAAAGTTGGATATTAAAATTGGATCTTTCAGTTGGATATTAAATTGGCTTGAGTTCGAACTGTGGTGGCTGACATCATCTTGAGCTGGATATGTTCAAGAAAGTAAGAACTGAGTTAGATTTCGGGAATGGAAACATCACCCTGAGTTGAATATGTTCGAGAGTTCAGTGTTACTATCTTGGGTCACTTGTTGATCCTTGTCCAAAGGAAGGCAGAGGAACGATAACACCCGGGGTGTTTCCGGTTAATTTAGATACTTCTATTTTCCCATGGTTCTTTCATTTGGCCTTCCTCTCTTCCTTTTTGTTAACTGTCGAAGTTTCACATTCATTTAGCAAAACTGGCTCTGTATCACACTGTTATACTCTTTTCCTCACTTTTTAGGAACATTTTCTTGTTTGTTGGCGTCTTCTTCATGTCGTATAAAACTGCATTTGCCTTACCTATTTGCGATTTTATTTCATTTGTACACTCGCCATCAGCTGTTGTTGTGGTTGTTATTGTTATTGTTGTTGTTGTTGTTGTTGTTGTTGTTACAAGGTAACAAAATATACTTTCTCATGTCAGTGTGTCATCCTGATTAGAAAGGATGTTACACTTTGGTATGTTTATTTTCTTAGATATGACCACTGTTGTCTGCCTTATTGCTTTTCTAGCTCTATACTTCTTTTCTTTCTGTTTTCAGTAATCTTGATTCCAATACATATTTATTTATTTATTTTATTATTCTCAGTTCAGTGGATGTATATTTGCTGTGTTTCAGATTTACCAGTATAAGGTGGAAAAAAACGACTCATAACTCTGTAACACCAAAGATAACAGTGCAGTCAGATAAAAAAAACGACTCATAACTCTGTAACACCAAAGATAACAGTGCAGTCAGATAAAAAAAAACGACTCGTAACTCTGTAACACAAAAAATAACAGTGTCATCAGATAAAAAAAACGACTGGTAACTCTGTAACACTAAAGATAACAGTGTCATCAGATAAAAAAAAACGACTGGTAACTCTGTAACACTAAAGATAACAGTGTCATCAGATAAAAAATGACTGGTAACTCTGTAACACTAAAGATAACAGTGTCATCAGATAAAAAAAAACGACTGGTAACTCTGTAACACTAAAGATAACAGTGTCATCAGATAAAAAAAACGACTGGTAACTCTGTAACACTAAAGATAACAGTGTCATCAGATTAAAAAAAAACGACTGGTAACTCTGTAACACTAAAGATAACAGTGTCATCAGATAAAAAAAACGACTGGTAACTCTGTAACACTAAAGATAACAGTGACATCAGATAAAAAAAAACGACTCGTAACTCTGTAACACCAAAGATAACAGTGTCATCAGATTTAAAAAAAAACGACTCGTAACTCTCTGACACCAAAGATAGCAGTGTCATCAGAAAAAAAAAACACTAACCACTGGACTGGTTTTTTTCCCCCCTTTTTTCCCCCCAAGTTGCTAGTAAGAGCCTATTGTGATGTGCATAAAATGTAGCACGGACATGTTTTACGTTAATAACAAGACAACAATGTGTAATATTTTGGCAAGAAGCCTTCAACATTCACATCTCTTCATCTGCATTCTTTCGTCACCGCGACCCGTGGTGTTGTTCTCTCGACACGGAGGCATAGGGAAGTTGTATTGAAATTGTTCTTTTGATATACAAATAATGTGAACAAATTCTCTTTACAGACTACCTGTGAGCACAGACAAATGCATTGAGCGGGGACTTTGCTTTGTCTCCCGTTCTCCATGAGGAAAATAAGACAAATTTTAATCATGAATGTGTCTGAATAGTTCCGCCAGTTTGTCTCCACTGGGCAAATTTCAATTCCTGTTTGCATCGAACGGGACATGAATAAGGAAGATATCGATGAAAGGGCCAGACCAGATTAGATTTTAGATTATTTTTAAAAGTATAACCCAGCACCGAAATTATTTATATATCGATTTCTGTACTTTCGTGAGAAAATGTGTTTTAGTGATGGTATGTGAGGAAGAGAATATATGAGAAAATATGCTTTGACTGTGATAGAGAAAGGAAAGAATAATGAGAAAATATGTTTTGATCGTGACAAAGAAGGGAAAGAATAATGAGAAAATATGTTTTGATTGCGACAGAAAAAGTAAAGAATAATGAGAAAATATGTTTTGATTGTGAAAGAGAAAGGAAATAATAATGAGAAAATATCTTTTGATTGTGACCGAGAATAAGAATATATTAGAAGATATGTTTTGATTGTGACAGAGAATCGAAAGAATATATTGCAAGATATGTTTTGATTGTGACAGAGAAAGAAAAGAATGTATAAGAAACTATGTCTTGCTGGCGATAGGTAAAGAAAGAGTATTTGATGAAAACGTTTTGATCGTGATCGGGAAAGAAAGCACTATATGACATAATATGTTTTGGGTGGGATAGAAAAAGGAAAAAACGTTGTAATTTGTTATTGTTATGTTGCTGCTGTTGTTGTTGTTTTTTTTTCATGATTGCTAAGTAAAGCTTGAGTAGTTTTAAATACAAAAGAAGCAACAAAAAAAAAGAAGAAAAGAAACATTTTCATTTCTTCTCCCATCCTTTTATTCACGAGTTATAAGCTGTTAATGTAGAAACACGAACGATATATTTATTAATCATTCAACTAAAAAACGCAAAGCGCTTTCTCTTTCAGTGTTAGAATATTAATCTTAAAAGCTGAAATTATTTCATATATTATTTACCTCTTCCCCCCCCCCCCCCATAAACACACACACATACGGCCCGCATTTTCCAGCAATCTGTGTCTCAGCTGCCCACAAATTTCGGCTTATTTTCTCCCTGAAAATAGAGCAGCAGGTAAGGCAGGGGCCACAAACTGCTGAGAGATTCCATTTATCTTCTTCAAACTGACAGCCTTTGTTTTTGTTTTTCCACCGATCTTTGCTGATTCGTGGTAGACCAGGAGTTAACTTTAACACCTTCTCAACGGTCAAGAAATTAAGAAGCGTGCAATCTGTCGTAGCTCTGACGTATAATGCTACAGTATTAATCCATTAGTGTTTTGTTACCACAGCAAGAATGTAGGGCACACGCGAGAAAAATGTTGGTGTTTTAAGGACCTGTTTTAACTCTTTCACAACCGAAATAGTTTCCATGCTCTGACCAAATAATTTTTTATTAGAAATTTTGACAAAAAGAAACTAGAAGGAAGTTAGAATGTTGGTGTTTTAAGTACCTGTTTTAACTCTTTCACAACTGAAATAGTTTCCATGCTCTGCCCAAATAAATTTTGATTAGAAATTTTGACAGAAAGAAACTAGAAGGAAGTTTCTCTATAATTTATAAATGTGTGTTGAGTTGGAAATACTTGTATAGAGCTTTGAATTTTATATAGACTTTGCCTAAATATCGCTACGAGCATTGATTCGTTCAGGTGTGGCAAGATCTACCAGTATTGTCCAGTATTGTTTTGGAGTGAAAAGAGTTAAAGAGAGAGAGAGAGAGAGAGAGAGAGAGAGAGACAGACAGACAGACAGACAGACAGACAGAGAGCTGACGTAGTTGTTAGAGCTCTCGTTTCTCAGTGCAGGGTTGGTGGCTTCTAAGTCTGGCTGGAGAAGCCCCCAGGCAACCAGCTGTAGTGGCTGGCATCCGGTTCCTTCTTGAGACGAAGAAGAAAATGGCGCCCATGCTTAGTACTGGTAAGAACACTCCGTAGTGTGCAGGAAGGAAAAGGAAAATGTAAGGGCTACATCACATCCTGTAGCCGGTGTATGGCGTGTTTAGTCTTTCATTCTTGAATTCATATCCATGGTCTACTACAGTGTTTCACAGGCTTGTTCGGTCTGCCGCCTCTTTTCTCTCAGGTCAAGTCCTCAGTGCTCCCCCTCCCCCCTGTTATGTACTGTTCGTACAATGGCTTATTAAACTAGGATATGCATTACACAACTAAAACCTTCAGCAAGCAAAGCATTTTATTTAACAAAATGAAGGAGTACATTTATAACTCATCTATTGCATTATTTTCTCATCTTTTAATGTGATGGGTGAGCTTCATGTAAGGACACAAATTTCTCAACATCAGGTTGAGCAGTGCTAAGAAGGAATGTATTACTGCCCCCGTCTAAGAAGGAAGGTATTACTGCCCCTGTCTAAGAAGGAATGTATTACTGCTCCCGTCTAAGAAGGAATGTATTACTGCCCCTGTCTAAGAAGGAAGGTATTACTGCTCCTGTCTAAGAAGGAAGGTATTTCTGCCCCCGTCTAAGAAGGAAGGTATTACTGCCCCCGTCTAAGAAGGAAGGTATTACTGCCCCCGTCTAAGAAGGAAGGTATTACTGCCCCCGTCTAAGAAGGAAAGTATTACTGCCCCCGCCTAAGAAGGAAGGTATTACTGCCCCTGTCTAAGAAGGAAGGTATTACTGCCCCTGTCTAAGAAGGAAGGTATTACTGCCCCTGTCTAAGAAGGACGGTATTACTGCCCCTGTCTAAGAAGGAAGGTATTACTGCCCCTGTCTAAGAAGGAAGGTATTACTGCCCCTGTCTAAGAAGGAAAGTATTACTGCCCCCGTCTAAGAAGGAATGTATTACTGCCCCTGTCTAAGAAGGAATGTATTACTGCCCCCGTCTAAGAAGGAAGGTATTACTGCCCCTGTCTAAGAAGGAAGGTATTACTGCCCCCGTCTAAGAAGGAAAGTATTACTGCCCCCGTCTGCAGCTTCGTTTTCCATCAGCACCCCCCCCCTTACTGCCCCCTTTTCTACCGTTGCCCCCCCCTCACACTGACCTTTTTTCACCCCCGCCCCAGTACTTTCCAGTGCCCACATCCCGAGGGGGGGGGGCGTTATCGCCCACTTTGGAAAACGATGGCCTACTAGAAACATTTTAATGATAAATTCTGGCAGAAAGAAATTGTAAGGAAGTTATTCCATACTTTAAAAATATGGGCTGGGTTAAAAAAAATGCATCACTTTGAATTTTATTTAGCCATTATCTAAATACAGGTCTCAGCATTTACTGGCACGGCCGTGCAAGATCTGCCAACAGTGGTGGTGCCGTTTTGGAATCACAGAGTTAAGAATATGTTTTATAGTTAACTTGTTTTGGAAACAAAGAGTTAAGACTGAGTTTTATAGTTTATTTGCTTTGGAATCAAAGGGTTAAGAATATGTTTTATAGTTACTTTTGTTTTGGAATCACAGAATTAAGACTATGTTTTATAGTTAATTTGTTTTGGAATCAAATAATTAACTTTATGTTATATAGTTACTTTTGTTTTGGAATGAAAGAGGTAATACTATGTTTTACAGTGAATTTTTTTGGAATGAAAGAGTTAAGACTATGTTTTATAGTTACTTTTGTTTTGGAATCACAGGGTTAGGAATATGTTTTATAGTTAATTTGTTTTGGAATCAAAGAGGTAAAACTATGTTTTATAGTTAATTTATTTTGGAATGAAAGAATGGAGACTACGTTTTAAAGTTAACATGTTTTGGAGTGAAACAGTTAAGACTATGTTTTATAGCTACTTTGCTTTGGAAAAAAAGAGTTAAAGCTTTGTTTTATATTTACTTTTGTTTTGGAATAAAAGAGTTAAGACTATGTTTTATAGTTAATTTGTTGTGGAGTGAAAAGGTTGAGACTATGCTTTATAGTTAATTTGTTTTCGAATGAAAGAGTTGAGACTGTTTTATAGTTAACTTGTTTTGGAATGAAAGAGTTAAGACTATGTTTTATAGTTACTTTTGTTTGGGGGTGAAAGAGTTAAGACTATGTTTTATAGTTATTTCTTTAAAAAGCACACATTTTTTTGACAAGAAATCGGATTATGACACTTTATGTCTCGCAGATTTTCAGCCGGTTTCGTTTTTCATTTTTACTTACATTACATTATAGTCTGAGGGTCCCGTAATACCGCTGGTATGGAATATGTACCCCCTCTACTGCCAGACATGTAACATATCTAGTAAAGCTTTCAACCACGTGACAAATACTTTGCTTCAAATCTTACCTTATTTTTAACTTTCTGACTGCAGACATCACCTTTTACATAACCCCGGAAGAAAAATAACAGAAGAACGAGGTCAAGTGAGCGAGGTGGAACCTGTATATCCTCGGGGTTAAACTTTCTCGTCATGTGTTAGATTTTGCGGGTTCGAATCCCACCAGAAGTAGAAGTTGCCGGGATTTTTATTATTATTATTATTATTATTGTTGTTGGAATCCTTTAGGAATAAATTCTCCTGGTCTTTAAGTCGTGGGATCTAACCTCCATGTACATTGTCGAGCACATTAAAAATTGTTTGGCACATGGAAATGCACCCCCCCCCCTCCAAAAAAAAACAGAGAGAAGAAGATTAGGCCAGATGGTCCCTGCCTGACCAATAGTCTAGGAAATCTGCCACAGAAATGGGCGCAGGCGCTTGAATTGTCTGTGCTGTCTGTGGCACCCATTCGGAGATGGTAATTGGAAAAAAGGGCGACTAGAATCTCCTAATTGCGAAGAATTAATTTTCCGAACGATAAACGGACGAGAGAGGAAGTCTGATAATAGGTTTTTCCTGTACCATTTCATCTTCTAGGAGAGTTTCCATTTAGGAGTTTATGAACGACGTAAAAGGAATATAATGTGGCCATATGAAAAAGACATAGAATGTTTTCATCACTACGAGTTGAGAAAGATGATGAATATTCAAAATATTAAGAAGCTAGTTTCTCGTCATGGTTTTCTCTGTATAGAGAACTGGCCCAGCAATATCAGGAGATTGAAAGACAGAAAAACAGACAGGCAGACAGACAGACAGACAGGCAGGCAAACACACGAAATAGACACACAGACAGACAGGCAGGCAGAGGGACAGGCAGACAGACAGACAGACCGACAGGAGGACAGACTGACGGACTGACAGACAGTCAGTCAGACATATGAAATAGACACACAGACAGACAGGCAGGCAGAGGTACAGTCAGACAGACAGACAGGCAGGCAAACATAGATAGACACACAGACAGACAGGCAGGCAGGCAGAAGGGCAGACAGATAGACATATGGAACAAGAAATGAGAGCGTGTTGGATGTCTTTTCAGTAAGACATAAGAACACAGAAGAAATGATATTCTTGACTAATCTGCTATACCATAACTGTTCATTAAGACATAAGAACACAGAAGAAATGATATGTTTGACTAATATAACTTTTATACCATAACTTTTCAGTAAAACAGAAGAACACAGAAGAAATGATATTCTTTACTGATCTTCTATACCCTAATTTTTCAGTAATCAGTTACACAGAAGAAATGATAATCTTTACTGATCTTCTATACCATAACTTTTCAGTAAGATAGAAGAACACAGAAGAAATGATAATCTTGACTGATCTTTTATACCATAACTTTTCAGTAAGACATAAGAACACAGAAGAAATAATATTCTTGACTAATCTTCTATACCATAACTTTTCAGTAAGACATAAGAACACAGAAGAAATGATATTCTTGACTAATCTTCTATACCATAACTTTTCAGTAAGACATAAGAACACAGAATAAATGATATTCTTGACTAATCTTCTATACCATAACTTTTCGACATCGTGTTTATTATGTTTTTGTTGTTGTAAAAGCAGTAAGGCTACACAGATGGCCTTTGAATATAGCCATGCGAAGCTTTAGAAAAACGAATGCCTTAACACTTTAAAATACTTCCTTAATCATTCATTAAGATCTTCAGAGATACCGTGTTTTTTTTTCATTATCATCATCATGTGCCGTCTTCGGAACGTAGATTGGGGGTAACGAATCTCTAGTTTCCTCGCAACCATCGTTTGATGGTGCACACAGCCCGGCCGGCTGTGTCTATTCGCTTTCATCAGCCTTCCCATCTTCATCTCTGCCTACCTCTCCCTCTGTTTTTCCTTCCACCTTTCCTTCTAGTACGGTCTTCAGCATATCTTTATATGTTTTGATATGACCAGAGTATTTTCTTTTCTCGATCCTTATTTTTTTTAAAAATAAATTCACATTTGCACTTCTTATATTATAAAGCGTATGCATTTAAATATTTATGTAGTCGAGTAACATCAGATGGGATATGTGCCCTCTGAAATCAATATGTCAAGCCAAAACAGCTTTCAAACAAATGAAAAGAAACATCTTGTGCAAGGCATCTCTGTGACACTGAACGTCAGAAGCAAAGCTCTCAAATGTCACATTGAGTCTGTCCTACTCTATGGAGGTAAGGGCAAGAGGAGAAAAAATTCATGGATAATCTAACGCGATGGCACAATAAAATGTCATCAACTGAAGTGATGGAACATGTCAGATACGGGGATATTTACGGAGTAGCATGACCGCCAGGCGTGATGATCATAATGATCGAAAAGTATAGAAAAGGTATTAAATTAATTCAGTCTTTGGTTGTGGTCATGCGTGCGGCATCTACAGGAACATCTTTCTTGCAGGACAGTCAAAGGCAGGTGGCAAAGACCCGTTAGTCAGAACATACGGAGTTGTTTAACTGCTGGACGATAAAGACTGGCGGTAAACAAGTCCGTCATACGCCCTTCACTCTCAGAGCATCTCAGTCAACTGATCACTTTTTGTCCTCATTGTCCAGTTCTAGAAACTACACTCATGCGACGTAGTGTCAGATGTCCTCATTGTCTAGTTCTAGAAACTACACTCATGCGACGTAGTGTCAGATGTCCTCATTGTCTAGTTCTAGAAACTACACTCATGCGACGTAGTGTCAGATGTCCTCATTGTCCAGTTCTAGAAACTACACTCATGCGACGTAGTGTCAGATGTCCTCATTGTCCAGTTCTAGAAACTACACTCATGCGACGTAGTGTCAGATGTCCTCATTGTCCAGTTCTAGAAACTACACTCATGTAACGTGGCGTCAGATGCTCTGCTTTCACCCGTCTTTGTTTGTTCTTTAAGTTTTGTAACCCTACAGGAAAACCCATATTGTCATAGAACCTGGCCAGTATCAACTTTCTCAAGAGCTTTTTATTATGGTTGATTAAATGTATTGTATATGTATATATTAATTGTATATGCATATATTAATTCTATATGTATTTATTAATTGTATATGTATACAATATTGTATATGTAGTATCTACTTTAATAACGTCGCTTTGAATGTAAATGCTACAGAAGAGTTCTTCAAATATCATGGGCACAAAAAAGAACAAATATATCCATACTACAAGAACTTAATATTGAAGAAGGCTGGCTAGTAAAGAGGATTAAAGAGAGAAAACTGAAATATTTTGGACACATTAAACGTCATGATAATTTAGAGAAGACCGTCTTGGAAGGGTACATAATGAGGAAAAGAGAGAAAGGAAAACCAAGGCGAAGATGGCTGCAAGACATCGTTGATGATCGTCTCATCAGCAGCAGGCCATCTTGTTTACAACTGAGAGGCCTATAGGAGAGCTGTTAGGGAGGCAAAGTTCCGCAAGGGACACGCGAATGACTGAATAACATTTAACATTTCTGATGCAAAAATTTGCATCCCTCGTTTACTCCATAGATTGGGCTTCTCCATCACAAAGGTAGAAACAAAGGAAGGGAGGGGGAGGGGAATCCCCTTTTCCGCGCCATTAAGTTATTTCGGGGACACGGTGTAAGCCCTCTATTTCCATGACCTTGGGCACATGAAAGTGTGGTATGGTCAGTATCTGGGGCCTTTTTTTAAGGTATGTACGACAAAAGAATCACAACTCTGGGAATCGAACTCACTACCAATCAATCAAGTGCCGTGCCGCGTGGCGTAGGCGATCATTTCTCTCCACAATTCCCTGTCTTTAGACTTGATTATGAGATCCGCCGGTGACTTTCTTCCTAGCCACACTGACAGCCCATCCAGTAACTTCTCTCTCTGTCTTCCTCTGTCTCTTCTTCCCTCAATTTTTTCCAGTTGCCACAATGTGTTCCATTTTTTTCTCTTCTCAGAAAATGTCTTACAAATCTCGCTTGTCTGCTTCTGATCTTTGCTGTAATTTGCCTTTTAACTCCAGCCTCTCTTAACAATTCTTCGTTTGTTTTCTTAGCTGTCCTTCAGCATCCTTCTTATGAACCGTATTCCCATGGCCTCCATTTCTCGCTATACTCTCTTATTCATGGACCATGCTTCACACCCATAAAACAAAACTGGCTTGATGTAACATTTAAGTAATCGGAATCTTGTTTCCACTGATATGGATCTGTTGCACAAGATGTTTCTCATTGTCTGGAATGCTGACTTGGCCTGAGCACATCTGCTTTTCATTTCATTGTGACATTTCCCATCAGCTGTTATAATTGTTCCTAAGTGCTTGAATCTATCAACTTGTTTCAGTTCTGTGCCATCGATGGCAAAGCTACATTTTGGTGGTACAAAACTCACTGCCACCGGATGAGTAAACCGAGCGCCCCACCACTTAGTTATCAGGCCGCCCTCCATCACAAAGACTTCTCTGAATGTTGTTCTCCATGTTTTTCCAGTGAGCTCCACGCCTTGCAACCGATGGAGAAGTTTCTCGTGTATGATTTATGTAAAAGATGACAATATGCAAATGAAGCTATCCGGAATCTACAGGAAATCTTGACCCCTTTTTTTCTCTCTTCTAAAATGGATAAATAAAAATATAGTAAGATTTTTTAAAAAAGATTTAATCTATTTCAGAGTTCGTGCACGGCTGTAGTGGGCAGGTGGCTTCAGCCATGTATGAATTAATCAGAGATTGTTGAGCAAGAAGAAAATATCAGGGATTTTGTTTTCGGAGCTCGTCTGAGCTTTAAGTGGGCGTTGCTGTTATTCAAGTCACGGTAAGATTTGAATGACAGTTCTCGGAGCCCAGATGTAATGTAATGGAAGGAAAGAAAGGGGAAGGGGAAGTTTTTTGGAGTGGGGGGATGGGGTGAGGGGTGAGGAAGGATTCTTGGCTAGGGAGGAGTGAAATCAGGAGACAAACAAACAAACAAACAAAAAACTGTTGTAATGCCGGTCCACAAAGATTATTATGACATTTTGTTGCTTTATCTGTTTTTATTCCCCCCCCCCAAACTGTTTTCTTTCTTTCTTTCTTTTCTTTCTTTCTTATCTGTTTATTATTTACTTGCTTGTAATTATATGCCTCCATAGACTAACCAGCACTCTCTCAACACGTGACTCGCCAACCATCAAGTACTAAAATGACATAGTTAGAAAAGTAACTTGTTAGATATTGTTAGAAATTATTTTAATGTTTGTTAAAAAACATATGTTAGAAGCTCTGTACTGAAAATGTATTTTTGTTTATGTATATGTCTGTGTGTGTGCGTGTATGCGTGTGTGAGTGCTATTTTATTAGGTTAATTACTTCTTCTCTTTTACTTTGAATGAAATAGTTTAATCTTACACTCTTTCGATATGTTTTTTTTTCCTAATGTAATTTGTATACTTGTATTAAATCGAGTATGTGGGAAGAATGAAAGATGGGGTGATGAAGTGCAGAATGTAAGACGGGCCTACGTGCCCAATTCTTTACACTTTAAGCATAAAGACCGTTCATTCATTCATTCTTTCTTTCTTTCTTATTATTATTTTAGATTTTCATTTCCAGCGTTTTATTCCTTATGGCCAAGCTTTTCTCCGAAGACTGTATCATTCTCCAAGTGGAGCTGCATTATACTTATCTCCTCAAAGAGCTACCATTGAATGAAGGAGGAGTAAAAATTATACCGGTCAAAGTTCATTCCGGTGAACATTTTTTTGTTTGTTGCTGACACTTTTCCCAAGGAAAGACGGCAGCTGCTCAGTCTCCTTGAAAAATCGAGCAAGATTTTTGTTTTCTTTTCCAGTCAGTGCCGTGAAGATGTTAAGGCTTTGAAAGCATCGTGACATTTTAGGAGTGGGGTTACAGAGTGGGGTTACAGAGTGAGTTACAGAGTGGGTTACAGAGTGGGGTTACAGAGTGGGTTACAGAGTGGGTTACAGAGTGGGGTTACAGAGTGAGTTACAGAGTGGGTTACAGAGTGGGGTTACAGAGTGGGTTACAGAGTGGGTTACAGAGTGAGTTACAGAGTGGGTTACAGAGTGGGGTTACAGAGTGAGTTACAGAGTGGGTTACAGAGTGGGTTACAGAGTGGGGTTACAGAGTGGGTTACAGAGTGGGGTTACAGAGTGGGGTTACAGAGTGGGTTACAGAGTGGGGTACAGAGTGGGTTACAGAGTGGGGTTACAGAGTGGGCTACAGAGTGGGCTTTGCAGAGTGGGCTACAGAGTAGTTTACATGGTGTTTTTTTTTCCCTCAGTCCCCGAGTTGAGGTAAAAAAAAGGGGGGGGGGCGTGCAATATTTCTTAAGCAGACTCCACCACCTTGTGGACTATGGCGGATTCCTGCCTCGTTAGCCAGACTTGGCTTGTTTACTGGGGATACAAAAAAAGGAGAGGTGGGACAGGGTCTTGATCGGCAGTGTATGCGTTTGGGGGTTGTGCAGTGCTGGTCGTGATATCGAGTCGTTTTTCCTCTAGTCTGCTCACAGGTAACAACTGACAGGTGTGTCTCTGCGCAGTTATTTATGTGTACAATGTTGCATCAGCTAGAGACACACTTTTACAAACACACGAAAGTGCGGCACAAACGAAGCCAGAGGGAAGACGTCAACTCCTGGCGTTTTAACAATGACATCATTTGAAGTCTCTTCTTCAGGACATCTAAAGACACGATAATCTGCCGCCCGTTCTTTCAGCCACATCCTGTCCATTCACGATCACGTCCACGCTCGGCAACTATCTCAGTCTCGAACACCCGCCACCAATCTCACTCTCGAACACCCGCCACCAATCTCACTCTCTAACACCCGCCACCAATCTCACTCTCGAACACCCGCCACCAATCTCACCCTCGAACACCCGCCACCAATCCGCATCCAGCAGACCTTCCCCACTAATCACTTAACCAGGGACATCCGGTTTAAAATGGCGGACAAAGAAGGTCGTTAATTTTCAAGTACGAGGAAGCCCCACAGCTACGACATAAAAAAAAAATCATTCCGGAGAAGTCTTGCAGAAGTGCCGATATGCGCAGCGAAGGACGAGCTGCAAAACCGGTAATAACCTCAGAGTAAAAAAAAAGAGTGAACCAAAAATCTCCTCCCTTATATGGATTTATCGCCCAGGACATGTCATTATCAAAGGCAGTGAAGTGGTAGATCACCTGGCAAACTATGGGCAACCTACAGATGGACAAAGCGGACATTGTAACAGCCACTCGATCAAAATTACAGGGAGATAACCAAAAAAATGTTGAATACATCGCCTGTCACCCAAGGCTATACGAAAGGGGAATAACGAAGGGCAGTGGCAGACATTCAGAACTTTGGGGGAAAAGATCGAGCTGTGTTCAGTCATTGGGCTCACTGGCACTATCACCCAACACACACAGCGAGCAACACCGAAGTTAAATGCTGAGCACATACGGGAGTGTCCTGAGTGCAAGGGAGGCCCATCTCTAGGCCATCAGCAGAACATGACCGTTCTTCAAGTTCAAATTCAGATGGCCAGGTGAACTTAAGTCGGATTTGATTTTCAAGTCGGGGTCACTCCTTCAAAGTTCATTGACACCGGGTAGTTGTTATACAGCTGTATAGAAGCAGAGATAATTCCAAGAACAGGGAATACTGGAGAGCCTTTATCTGTGCTCTCAAGGGAGTGAAAGGCGATGATGATGATGATGATGATATGGCTATGGTCGCTGAACCTGACGCAGGCATGTTAGCTATGGGTTGCTGACGGCCAAAGCGTACCACGCCTACAACAGCATGAAGAAAGTAGATAATAGCTGCACTGAAACTTGCCAAGCATCATTATCGCTGAGCATTATAAGTTTAACGAACTGCAAACAGCGAAACTTGCACACAGTAAAGTTGCTCTGTCTGCTGTTTTTCGAGACAGCACAGAGCTCTATTACTTTTTTTTTTATTATAAAACTTGGTAGATCCCCGCGCCGATCGTCATCATCATCAGGTGCCGTGCCGACTGGCGTTGGCTATTATGCTTCTCCAAGGTACACGATCCTTCATGCAGGCCATCAGCTCAGTTGGCGATCTCCTCTCACACCATCCCGTCAGACTGTCCAGTATCATTTCTCTTGGTCTTCCTCTTGATCTTCTTACTTCTATTTTTCCTGTTGTTATAATATTTTCAATGCCCCTTCTTCTCATTGCATGTCTTATGAAAGTACATTGTCTCTCTTTTTGACAAGATTTTTTTGTCTCTCCAGCACTTCTCATACATTCTTCATTAGTTATTTTTGCTGTCCAGGGGATTCGCAGCGTTCTTCTAATAAACCACATTTCTGCTGATTCCAATGATTTTTGTTCAGACTTGCCTTTTGTCCATGATTCACTTCCATATAACAAGATAGGTTCAATATAGCATTTTAGGACTCGTTTTCTAACATTCATTGATAAGGATGTGTTGGTTAATATGTTTCTCATTCTCTGAAATGCAGTCTTTGCTTGACCTATTCTGTTCCTAATTTCTCTTCTGCATTTCCCATCTGAAGTTATTACTGCTCCAAGGTATTTGAATTTCTGCACCTGCTTTAGAATAGTTCCGTTTAATACTGCATGCTGGTGGATTCTGTTTCTTAGATATAACCATAGTCTCGGTCTTTTTGATGTTCAAAGTAAGGCCTTTCTGTTCACTTTCTTTGGCGACTTTATCGAAGAGATTTTGCAGGTCTTGTTGGTTCTCAGCTATCAGTACTGTATCGTCAGCATACAGAAGGTTGTTAATATTGTATCCTTCAGTTTTTATGCCTGGTTCTGTGATGATCGCTCTTAGAATATTCTCGCTGTACAGAGAAAAAAGGTCTGGAGATAGTACACATCCTTGTCGCACCCCTTGTTTTATAGGTTGATATTTTCCAGTTCTATTTTCAACTCGAATTGCTGCTTCTTGCTGCCAGTATAGATGTTTTACAATTCTCAGGTCTTTGCCGTCTATATTGGTGTCTTCAAGCATTTTAATAATTTCATTATGCTTCACCTTCTCGAATGCCTTGGTGTAATCAATGAAGCATAAGTAGAGATCTTTCTGTACTTCTAAAGCTCTTTCTGTTAGTGTTTGTAAAGCATAAATGGCATTGTGTGTTCCCTTTTCTTCAGTAAATCCAAACTGTTCATCTGTTATTTCTATTTTTATCTTTTTCCTTGTTCTTCTCATAATGATTCTCAGAAGTAGCTTCGTTATGTGACATGAGAGGCATCACATTCCTTTGCATCTGGCTTCTTTGGTAGTGCTATAAACGTGAATTTAAGCAGGTCACTGGGAATATAACCACTGTTGTAAATGTCATTCAGTAACTTGGTTATTATTTTTATTCCTGTCTCCTCTAGTGCCTCTATTTCTTCTATTGTTATATTATCAGGCCCAGTCGCTTTTCCTTTCTTCATATGTTTGATGGCATCTATGAGTTCATCTTCAAGTATTGGTGGTTCATCACAGTTTTCAATATCTGGTGTTAATTCTGGTCTTTCTCCTCCATATAGCTCACCGATATACTATGTCCACCTGTCCACAATGTCTTCTTTTCCTATAAACATTTTACCGTCTTTTGATTTCAGGCATCCTGTGGTATATTTTGTTTTCCTGCCTGTTAGTTCGCTAATTCGTTTGTGCTTGTTTTTTGCTGTCTGTATTATGAGAGTCCTCTATCTGTCTGCACTGTTCATTTAACCACACTTCTTTTGCTTCTCTGCATTTGCGTCTTATTTATTTATCTTGCTATATTTTTCTTGGTTATTTTTACTCCTCTTCATCTTGTCCATCAGTTCTAAGATGTCGTCTATCATCCATTTATTTTTAGGAGCTTCATTTTTTTGGTGGTATTATCTCCTTAACAGTTTGGTGGATAGAATCTCTTAACATTTCCCATTGTTCATCTATACTATTTATATTCGCTATTGCATTGTATCTATTTGTTATAATAACTTTGTATTGTTCTCGCAGTTCTTGGTCATTTTTAAGGAGTTCTGTATTCAGTTTGATGTTTCTCATTTTTCTGCCTGCTTTCTTTAGCTTTATTCTAAATTTTTCACACATTGGGTCATGGTCACTATTGCAGTCAGCTCCTGACATGGTTTTTGTTGTCAATAATGCATGCCGGTCGTACCGGGAAAAAAAAAACTGCCTGAATGCGAAATCGAACCAGGGACCCTCTTATCGGCTGGCAGTGCACTAACAACTACACCACTACGGTAATAATAGTAAATCTACTGATAAATATAAAAAAGTATATTGCCCTTGCAAATAAAACTTTCCATAGAAATAGTTCTTGAAAGTTGCAACACTGTCCTTTTCTTTGCAATTTATTTTAAGAAATAACGTCTAATTGAGATCATCGTTCTTGTCATCCATTCATTTGCATGTCCCTTGCGGAACTTTTCCTCCCTAACAGCTCTCCTGTAGGCCTCTCAGTTGTGAGCAAGATGGCCTGCTGCTCTCTTTCTTTTTCCCATTATGTACCCTTCCAAGACGGTCTTCTCTAGATTATCATGACGTTTAATGTGTCCAAAATATTTAAGTTTTCTCTTTTTTAATCCTCTTTACTAGCCAGCCTTCTTCAATATTAAGTTCTTGTAGTATGGATATATTTGTTCTTTATTTGGTGCGCCTAGCCCTTCAAATAATATTATCTTGTTATTTCGACACCAGAAGCATATTTTGTAAGGCACTGTAGAATGGCAGCTGCGGCGGGGAGGGTGGATTTCATATTTCCATTGCCTCCATTTTACCCTTACCCAACAAAATCCACGAAAGCACACACGAACACTTTTTACACTCAAATAACATCACCGCCATGTTATCCTTGGAAATGACACGGTGGCAATTTTTAAGAGTTAATGGCGGTTTATTGTAATGAACTCCCAGACTGCGGAATAAAATTATATATCTCTGCAGTTATTTCATTTCCAGTATTTTTGTCAAGCCATTTATACCGACCAGTGTTACGATAAGATGTAAAAAAAAAAATAATAATCATTATAATAATTTTTAATTCGCTAGCCACTCATCTGCTCAGCAAATATTGTAATTTCCGATATTTGTGAAAGAACAAAATCTAGCAATCATCATCTTTTTTTAGGTGACTTTTTTTTCTTGAGGTTTTGGAGTAATATTCCTGCTAATGAGGTAATGATCTCTCTAGTTTTCTTTAAGATGTATGTATAAATAGAGTCCGTTGTGTTTAAAATAAATAATTACGCATTCTGCGGTGTCTTTTCCATGTCACGAATTTATTGTCAGTATGTATATTCTAGCATAGCTCTCCTTTCTGCATGAACATTTTGAAAAACTAAAGGATAGACAACGGTAGAGAAAGAAAAACTAAAAGAAGATAAGCGCGCTTTTGAGAGTAGACGTCTGGCAAGAGAAGATCAAGAACAGAGAGGAGTGACGTGTGTTGTGTGCAGCAGTGAACCGCGGTGGCTCGGAAAGCTGCTCGAATAATAATAATAATAAGAAGAAGAAGAAGGAGAAGAAGAAGGAGGAGGAGGAGGAGGAGAAGAAGAAGACATGGAAAGTTAAAGAAGGATTATTTAAAAGGAAGGTGTTTCATCACACAAAGTCTGCAGCCCACCCAAAGTGCACCTAGAAAGAGACACATTGTAAAGGCTGTGTATGCTCTGCCAGGGAAACGGCGCTGGTGGTCCATTGAGTCATGTCACACTGTGGTCTGCTGGGAAGCCAAGAAGCTGACAGACGTGTCAAATCTGGTATCTGGCAGCCACAAAATCAGTAACCTGTCACATACAGTGAAGCCAAAACTATAGTTTTAAAAAAATCATACGGCAATCTGTGGACTGACCAGCAAAGCCCATCATCTAAACGAAAAGATGCTGCAGCTTTCACTTGAAGGACAAGCCAGCATCTTCAGCCTACGCACGTGACAGTGCCGATTTGCGGGCACAAAAGTACCACCTCAACCTGTCATACGCCCCTGAATGCACATGCGAAACAGGAAAGTAGATCCCAGAGTGCAGTCTGGAGAAAAAGAAGAAGAAGAAGACGACGATGATGATGATGATGATGATGATGACGACGCCGATGATGAAGTAGGGTGTTTCTTCAAAAACCCATATGTAGAATTGTTATTCCATGTAAACCCATAACATCATATGTAATCACAGAACCTTGCCTTGTCTTATCTCCTTCCTCGTATACCTTTCTGTGTTGAGGGGAGAGATAGACATCTTTATAGGGCTGGACGATTTGCTTCATACAATGGGATATTTAATGCTGCTGTAATTTCCTTTCTTCATCCCCTGCGTGGGCGACCTCTTCCTCTGTTACCTACAACACAGAGCCCATAAACAGTAATCATCATGTGCCGTGCCGGGAGGCGTCGCAGACCGTGTCACTCCACAGTTTACGTTGTTTTCTCTCAGCTCTCTTGCTGTGCTCCTCCTGTGCCATTTTCTCAGTCCATGAAGATAAAAAATACTGCTGTAAGTAAAATCAACACACTTTATTACTATGACTTTAGTATTCATAAATATTATTGCTGCTTCATAAATCCTCAAAACTTTATTACTGGTCATCAAATCCCGTAAATAATACATTTATCTTCACTAACCCGATAAACAGTAGCTGTATCACTACAAACCCCATAAACAATTTTTTTTTCCTAGAATTTTGACTGGGCATCGGCCGTCTGGTCTGCCCTTTTTTAGCGATTTCCAACTGCCAGTGAACACTGTACAAGAATGTTCCGCCCCACTGCCTAGAAACTAGGGGAATTTACTGCTGGAGGAGTCACAGGGGAAAAAATCCTTACCATATCTGGTAGGATTCGAACTCGCGACCTCCAACACCCGAGGCGAAAGTCTTCTCCCGAAATGATACAGCCTCCGCCATGTTGAAGTCATGACCAGTCCTGCTGGGTAACAGTGTTACTTCTAAATATGACACTCAGTCAGTCAGTCAGTCATCTTGATGTCCCTTCAGTCAGTCAGTCAGTCAGTCATCTGGATGTCCCTTGCGGAACTTTGCCCTCCCTAACAGCTCTCCTGATTGATAGATTGACTGATCTTTATTTCAAAAAGGTTAAGAATTGGGCTCGCAGGCCCATCTGACATTCTGCCCTTTATCATACATCTTTCACTCTATTCCACACATTCTACAAATATGTTGTTCATATAACAAACATAATTAACATTGAAGCTGAGAGACATAAAATAAAATATAACATTTACGTTTCGCTCTTATCCATGCATTCAGTACAGAAAGTAACTACATACATATATAAATGACTATCTACCAAGCAACAATTTTGGTAATATTCAGAATAAACAATTAACTGAACTCGGTGTCTTTAAGAACAGTCTGAAATAACTTTTAAAGTTTTACGATTCATGGAGGCATTTAGTCGACATCAAATAGATATTGGAAAAGTTTGTAGTCGTAGGAAGGAGTATAATTTTTTACACAGAATAGGAGAGTATTGCAAAGGTAAGCAGCAGAATAACTAAAGCTTTTCTTGTAAAGTTCAAGTCTAGGTTTTGGATGACTTATGTTGTTCAAGTGTTGGCTGCACTTTGGGCTAAATTTAAACAGGTTCCATAGATAAGGCGGAGCATGCTGTGAAAGAATTTGATGTACTAATTTAGCTTTGTTGAAGAGGAACCTGTTCTTAAGAGGCAGTATTTTGATACGTTTCTGCTAGTTAGTTGTTTGTGCTTGATCTTTGTCATTAATAAGCTTTTCTGCTCGCTTTTGACGTGAGTAAAGCCTCTTTGTATTTGACACTGAGCAACCATCTCAGATTGCTGATCAATAGTCTAAATGTGTATATGTGATATGTAGTATGTCTTCCTTGTGTCTTGATCGATGAAGTGCTTAATTTTGGCTAACTGGTATACATTTTGCGCGATGAGTTTTGTTAGACCTTGCACATGAGAGTTCCAGGTCAGATGTTGGTCAATAATAAGACCTAGTGTTTTGTGCTCGCTAACGTTTTCTATCTGTGATGTTTCCGTGCTGAGCAGAAGTGTTGTTTTTTATTCGCGTTTTTTAGTCTCTGTCTTGTTGTTTTGGGCATTGATTTTGTTTTATCAGTGTTTATAATCATACCATTTGTAAGCAAGATGCCCTGCTACAAAAAGATTAGTAGAAAGAAAATTCTAATCTAAAGATAATTTTTAAAAAAGAAAATAAAATTGTTAGGAGATCAGATTCAGTGTCTCTCTGCATTTGGTTCCTATGCCCGGAGAGAGATGAGAGAAATGACGACTGTGGTAAAACTTGTTGAAGTAATAAAAGTAGACAGAGGTGTATGGTTCAGTCTTACAAAAACAAAAGTGAGGAAAGCGGGCAGGAATAAGAATAGAAGACAGTAAGATGAGTAAATGAAGAACATATATTAATCCAATATTTCGCTTATGTCAAAGATCATACACAAAAACAACACAGCAGGAGAAAAGATGAAAACTTCCAACACCTAGTTCCTTTTGTACACTTTTCTGTGGGAAAGAGTGGCACAAAATACGCCCAGATAGATATAGGCAAGCACAAGGTGGAAGCAGGTGACTGGGTGAGAAATGAGATGAAAAGACGATGACAACAGTACCAGATGGTAAGTAATACTGCGTCAATCGCACACGGTCACAGCTTGCTCCCAGTTGATAGCTGTGGTCTTTTATATTTGAAAGATATATCTCAGACTGCTGATGGAAGCACATAGAACGCAAATAACACTCACAACAATTTTAACTGTTACAAAAGCAACAAAGGCGCGTTAACTTTAAATAATAATGCAAGAGAACAAAGTATGGAAATTCCCACTTTTGTCGCATCATGTGGGTAATTCCTTCCAGAGCATTGCTCCATTGATAGCCAGTACCACAACGTATCCTTTGTTAACCGTGATGCCTGCTTCATTGGGTATAGTTTTTTAGAGTGTCTGTGATTCTTGGACCCCAGAGTCTCCTCAGTTATTCCCCTTTCTTGTTTGCCAGGAACTATACATTCTATTAATGTTCCTTCTTTGTATGTCATCTTATTGTTTAAAATGACCAAGGAAGGCTAAATTTTCATTTATTTCTGATGAAGTTGAATAGCCAACCTTCCTCTACATCTTTTTCTTGCCAAACGGTTTTGTTACTGCTTCTTATCTTCTCATTACCTTCTGTGGAATCTTCTTGTTCAAGATTTCATTTAAGCTAAGCATTTACTGTTTGAAAAAAAATCAATACTTTATCGAACCCAGCTTTATCTTATACTTAATTTGTTTCATTTACATGCCATTGTTTACTTTCTTGCGATTATAATTCTTGTACCTTTGTTCATAATTGATAACTGACCTTTTAATACTGTTAATTTAATTTAAAAGCACTCCTTTATAACCAGCCCCTTGTCTAATAAATCTTTGACACGGAATATGGATGAGTTAAAGGACCTTAAATTGTCAAAGACAACGGGATAACGATTTTATCCTTTAGGGATAAACGCAGATTTTCTTAATTAGTTCTAGATGTCTGAAAATAACTTGTCTTTCCCCAAGAGATGGTGAGGGTTTATGTCGGGCGTTTGTTTTTATATCTTTATGGGGAGGCGCTTTTTAGAAAGTACATGGCGATAAGAAGAAAGAAAGAAAGAGAGAGAGAGAGAGAGAAGAAGGAAAGAAGAGAAAGATAGAAATGAAGACAGTATGAGCAGAATAAAGAAAACCAGAGAAAGTATGAGAAAAAAATAAGAGAACGAAAGTGAGAGAGAGAGAGAGAGAGAGAGACCAACAATGCCAGAAAGGCAAAAAGAGAGAGAAATATAAGAAGTAAAGAAGGAAGGAAGGAAGGAAGGAAATGAAAGGAAGGGAAGGGAGGGAGAAAGAAAGGAAGGGAAACAAGAAGGAAAGGAGGAAAGGAAGAAAGGGAAAGGAAGGGATGAAATATAAGGAAAGGAAGGAAGGAAGGAAGATGAAAGAAGAAAACGAAACAAACAAAGAAGAGCGATAAAAGGCAATGAATAAAGAAAACAAGGAAGAGGTATAAATCCATTCAAGAAAAGGATAGAAAGAAAATATCGGGATATGACAGAAAGGTCTACAAGATCCAAAGCTATTATTTTTGAAAATTACAAGCAAGTCCATCAAACAACATTCTCTCTCCCCCCCCCCCCCCGTAACTGTGGTTTGCCCTTGTATGGAGGGTGAGGGTGGGGTAAAGGGAGGAGCTTAGGCGGGTGCCACTACAGAATGTTATCTCTTTCGCCTGACTCCACCCCGGCCCCCGGATTTCATCCCGTCGGCCTGCCAGTTCTTCGGTCTGATCATAAATCTCCCTTCGCAGATAGTTCACTTAATTAAACCATTCCTTTTTTCCTTTTAACTCATTGAGCTCCCGAAAGTGGCCCCTGGAAATTAATTTCAGCTCCAAGAAACTGACAGAGACTTAATGATAAGGCAGAATAAAAAGTAATGAGTTAACGATCAAGGAGCGAGAAATAGAGTGGAGGTTTTCTTTCCTAAAATTATTTCGCTATTTTTTGTTCTGCTTCGAACATTATGTGTATTAATACTAATACAGTACGTAATCATCGGCACGGCACTTGATGATGATGATGATGACGTAATAATAATAATAATAATAATAATTGCCCGTCACTCCCTTCTCAAGTATAGACCACGTACACAGACTGTCCAGTCTTCGCCTGTTCTTGAATTAGTTCCCTACTTTCCTCCATGTTTCCCTTGTCTCTGAGCGTATTCATAGTTCCACTCTCCAGGTACTACACAATACATTACATTAATCCTTATTTTTAATTTTTTTTTTTTCACTGCGTGTTATATCTAAGAAGTCAGTGTAGTTTTGACTTTTTCTTCTTGGTTTTTTTTTTTTGGCGCGTCTGCGTCAGAGGGTGGAAGGGGGGGGGGGGGACGTTCATGGCCCCTTTGCTTTTGTTCGAATATTTTTACCTCTATATCAAACAATGTCATACACTAAGACCTCCCTTTATTTCAAGTGTGTATCACACAGTGTCACACACTAAGACCTCCCTTTATTAAAAGTGTATATTACACAATGTCATATACTAAGACCTCCCTAGGTTCGTCAGTCATACAATAGTTTAAAATGTAAATATGCATTCTTTCTGATAATCAAAGATAGTAAATAGAGAACTAACTAGAAAGAATACAGAAGACTAAAGACATTACAGAAGGCTGAAGAGAATTCTTTAAAAAAATATCACACAAACGATAAAGAACATAAATGGTTGGAGGGAGGTTAGACATTTAAGCAGCTTTTGTAAAGCAAAAATAAAATAACTGCAATATGTGGTTTTATAGTGTAGTTCAGATGATATAATTTTAGACAGCTTTAAGCACCAAAAAAAGAACAAATATATCCATACTACAAGAACTTAATATTGAAGAAAGCTGGCTAGTAAAGAGGATTAAAGAGAGAAAACTTAAATATTTTGGACACATTAAACGTCATGATAATCTAGAGAAAGCTATATTGGAAGGGTACATAATGGGAAAAAGAAAGAGAGAAAGACCAAGGCGAAGATGGCTGCAAGACATCGTTGATGATCTGCAAATGGATGCATCAGCAGCAGGCCATCTTGCTCACAACCGAGGGGCTACAAGAGTGCTAATGAATGAATGAATGAATTAAGCAGCAAAAACTGACGATGTATCATTTCTCCGCAAGATATTGCAGCTGGAGTATTTGACAAAACGTGTTACCATAGTTATTCTATGGGAGCAGGCTGGGACCATCATTGCATGTCGCTGTGTTGTTTACATCTGGTGCTGTTGTCATCGTCCTTTTTGTCTCATTCCTCATTCAGTCCCCTGCTTCTGCTTTGTGCGCGTATATAATATAGCTGTTTGGAGGTCAAAGAGTTAAGACTGTTTTTCAGGGAGTAAAAAGCTGAAGAGGAAGATGATGACGCCGTGAGAGTAGACGATAGATTGGTCAGTAGGCTATAAACTGTTGTATACTTGTACAGCATCGCGAAGTATCAGCAGACATTATTGGCAGGGTCACCTGCCCAGCCGCCAAGAGTTGCAGATAGCACAGAGGCTCAGGGTTGACCTTCGAGGAATGAGCGATAGTTCTACATAGATTACTCACCCGCTGAGCTAGCTGCAGCTTCAGCACAAAGCAGCCTGCACCAGCTCCTTAGCGCTGGACATGTACTTGGCAACATTCTGAATGGAAAGGAAATTATACTTTTAGCAGCTTACTTATTTAAAATGAGCTACATTTTGGCTACAGACCAACTACAACTCCATTTAACAAAAATAATCCAACATCATTATGAGTATTGCAAGTTTCATTTTTAGTGGTCTTCTACAGAGAAGGAGACCTATCCATGGCTTCTTTATCTGCTTCATTGTCTCAGTTTCACCTGCACTTTTGTCTGTCTGAGAAAAGTCTGTCTTCACGTGTCTCCGTGTTTTTCCTCCCCTATTTCTTGATTCTAGTGCTAAGTCCATTGCTTTGTGTGTTTTTTAAAAATGTAGTACAAGTCAAAACCATATTACTCTGTTTTATTTTAATCTCAAGTCAAAATCATATTACTTTGTTTTGTTTTAGTCTCAAATCAGAATCATATTACTTTGTTTTGTTTTAATCTCAAGTCAAAATCATATTACTTTGTTTTGTTTTAATCTCAAGTCAAAATCATATTACTTTGTTTTGTTTTAGTCTCAAATCAGAATCATATTACTTTGTTTTGTTTTAGTCTCAAATCAAAATCATATTACTCTCTTTTGTTTTAATCTGAAGTCAAAACCATATTACTCAGTCTTGTTTTAATCTTAAGTCAAAACCATATTACTATCTTTTGTTTTAATGTCATAATGCTTTATGTCATTACCTTCAGGACGTTTTTGGACGTCTGCTGCCTGAAGTAACGTGGTTTTTTGGATGTCCACTGCCTGAAGTAACGTGTTTTTTTGGATGTCCGCTGCCTAAAGTAATGTGGTTTTTGGATGTCCATTGCCTGAAGTAATGTGGTTTTTTGGATGTCCGCTGCCTGAATTAATATGGTTTTTGGATGTTCACTGCCTGAAGTAATGTGGTTTTTTTCTTTTTTTTTGTTTGGTTGTTCGCTGCCTGAAGTAATGTGGTTTTTTTTTTTTTTGGTTGTTCGCTGCCTGAAGTAATGTGGTTTTTTTTTTTGGTTGTTCTCTGCCTGAAGTAATGTGGTTTTTTTGGTTGTTCCTTTCAAATGAGAGGGCGTTTGAATATCGTAGTGGTTGGTGCTCCCGTCTCTCATGGGGAGGTGTGTGTGGTTCGAGTCCGGCTCTTTCTGGCGATGGGGAAGGAAAGGCGGCCAGGCGTGGTGCTGACCCTCTAGTGTGCTGACAGGTCAGGAAAAATATGGACACCTAACACTGCATCACTACGTACCATTTTTGGCGTGACAGGAGCTAGCTTTTTTTCTTCTTCTTTTTTTATAATAAGAAGCAACAACATGGAGTCTGTCCATGATTATTCCATTTCTATTTTCTAGAAATCACGTTTCTTTTCTTTTTTCCTATATCCGTTCTATTTAAAAGAAACAAAAATAATCTATGAATTCATGATGATTTATCATCTCTCCTTCTGGCTTCCTTACAGTTCTGTAAACTCCCGAGTCCCTTTCTCTGTAAAGAATATGACACGAGACACTCGTATGTTCTCTATTCTTTTAGCAAGCGCACTTTTCTATACAAATCCTGTAGCCGAATGCCATGAAATCAAATATAGAACACACGCTATGCGAGCATAATTGAGTTATCGACGGGGCGTTCACAAGGGCTGCTGTAAAATAGATTTAACAGGATCTCTAGCAAGGGTGGAATGTACTGGCACTGCAGAATGGCTTGGAAGTCTGATTTGGAAAATCTGGACCATCTTTCAACTGCTCTAGTGATGATCTGTTTCGGAGTTGCTGACGGTTTTGGCTTTTTTTGTTTTTTTTGCAAGTTCCAGAAAAAAAAAATCTGAATTTTTATAGAATACTTGCACGGAATGAGAAAGTGAGATAGAATGTGATCTTTCTTGTTTTGTCTAATTCTTATCTTATCAATATCTCCTTGTATTACTTTCCTTTAAAAATTCATTTACATTTTTTCCCATTTTTACGGAGACAGAAACTATACTGTGAGATTATAGTTTTATTAGGACTAGATGGAAGAAGATTTTTTTCCTACCTTCACATTGTTTTCCTTTGCATCAGGCTTCTGTGCCACCATAGCCTTGTTAATGGAAAAGAAGTCAACATGTGTCGATGTATATTCATGAGAAATAAACTTCGTAATCTTATATATAATATAACACCGCACTATAGAATTTATACCGGGGGTTCTTATTTTACAAAAGTATGAGAAACATTGCCTAACCAGTTATTGCAACATTTTGAGAAAATGATTTAACTTCTCTTCTTTAACATCACATGTGCTGGAATATATACAATTCTTGCAAGCCATTTAAGCTGTTTTTGTGTATATAGATGGAAACTTAATACCCATTAAACTGCTTATGAGTTTTAGTGCGAGGTATAGTTTTTTCGCGAATAATTGTTACCGCGAATAGCGAGAATCTGCTAGATGGCATCTGTGAAAGATCACTTACGGAAGAGAAAAAGCCGAAAGATATTATAGCGTTAAAACACAGAGACAGATAGAGAGACAGAGAGAGAGAGAGAGAGAGAGAGAGAGAAAGAGAGAGAGAGAGAGAGAGTTGTGATGGAGCACTGGAAATTGTCGAGCATACGGCGATAATTGACCATAAACTCTAGATTTAAAAAAAAAAAAAGATCTTGCAACAATATTTTCTGGTCATTTCGGGTTTTGGTGGCCGGTGGAAGAGTTCTCGCTCTATGCATGGATTGCGTTATTCTTGATACTGCAAATATATTAAGAGTTATCTGTCCTGCAGTACTTACGTAATAAGTATGATATTGTTGTAAACGATAACCCCATCAAGCATCCCCGTACTCGCTAGATCTGTTTATACATGATGTTCATATAAGTGCTGTGTGTGTGCACCCATAGAAATGTATTGCAGTGGTTATAGTAGTGAGTTGTGGTTGTTTATATCTATATATATATATAACAACAGTATGAAGAAGTGGTATGCGAAATTGCGGGATGAAGGCTGTCTATGCAAAGCTCTTCTGCAGGTACGTCTAGGGCCAAGCGAGAAAACTGTGAATCGTGTTAGAGAAATTTGACAGCGAAGACCCGGTCTTCATCCGAGAATTCTTCTTGATACCGTTGAAACAGGCGCTGGCTTCTGGAATTCCGCTCGAAATCGTCGCTGCAGCAGCAGTCACAACGGACGAGATTCTTTCGCATTCCAAAACACAAAATGGCCGCTCACGTTTATTGAACGCCATATTTGCTACTGCTGCCTCCTAGCGGCAGACTTGCTCGCGGGATGTTTAAGAAACAAAAAGAGTTTATCTTTCTCTCTTGACGTAAGGATAATCATGATTCGTTACGTAGTTTATTTGTTGCGAATTTTTGAAATGTTTTCACGAGTATATGAATAATCGTGTATTAATTCAACAAACATTCCAAGTCACCCAACAACCACACCTTTTATATATATATACACACACACACACCCGCAAACCCGCGCGCACACACACACAAACACACACACCCGCAAACCCGCGCGCACACACACACAAACACACACACCCGCAAACCCGCGCGCACACACACACACACACGCAAACCCGCACACACACACACACACATGCACAGAGTGAGAGAGAATGAGGAGGAGGAAACAGGTCAGTGAATCTCCTTTAATATTTCACACAAATCTCTTCTCCCCAGACTGCCGTATTTGATTATATCCACTTTGTTGTCCAGTCTCTGCGACTTGCTGGGGGAGGGGGGGGGGGGGGGGGGGCAGTTCGTCCTTCGTGACACCACGTTCGTGACTCACGTGATTATGTCAGCCTCCAACAACGCTGTGAAAATTTTGTTTTCTTTTGTTGTGTGTATGTGCGCGCGCGCTGGGTTTGTTTGTTTTTTTTTTGCCATACGAAAAAAAAAATGTAAAAAAAAAATTCAAGTGAACAAATTTTCAAATTGGAAAGTCTACACAGGCTAATGTCGCTGTCGCGAGGCAGGGGGTTGTGGGGGGTGGTGGGACAAATGCTGGCTGAGATTTTACTTCATTTCCACAGTTCCTCTCAACAATAGGCTGTGTCACAGCACTCTAGTAAACAAGGCGAGGATCGTGATTGTTCCTATCGTAGCGGAGCTTATTGAGAAGTCTGCCTTTGCAGCTCGCCGAGAGAATAGCACGCTGGCTCCCTGCATGAACACTTGATTTAAAAAAAAAACCCACGACAATCAGTTCTCAATCCCTTCCCCCCCCCCCACCCTGCCCCCCGCTATAATCAGTAATCAAAATCAATGTTTTGGCGTTGTTTTGTTTTCCCTGATGAAGGTGTTGTGCGGAAATATTTGTTTCTTCTTGTTTTCCATTAATTATCTTGAGCTCTTCTTAGTGTCTTTCATTGCGTTTTGTCTCGTATCCTTTCTCTTTTGTTTTATCTTTCCTGTAAAACTACATTATTAACGCCCATGGGCTCTTCCCCATTAGCATCGGTTTTACCAGTCATCTTTATAGTCATCTTTATAGTTATCTTTATAGTCATCTTTATAGTCATCGCTCATTAGTTAGAAGAGCAACTCGTTCGCTTCAGCGGTCTTCAGAACAAGCGAAAGAACGCAGAAGACAGCAGTTTTTAAACATCATCCCTGCATTAACTCTTTCAACCCTGGCTGTGACAGCAGGACTTTAAAAGTGTCCAACAGAATTGCTCGCTTCATGAAAATTTTATGCACGCACACTTTAACTCTTGTGAGACTGGGTTGTCATGATGTCAATTATCCCGCTTGACAATCCGATTTTGAAAATGTGTTTGTTCAGACGTCTGCGATACTGTGAGTAAAATTTTGATTTTTATGGCTTCAGTAAAGTGACCTCAGCGTAGTGGCTTCATCATATGCTTCTTCAGTTTCTTAAAGATTTATATTGGATTTTTTTCACCGTCTGTCTGATGACACATTATTACTGTCCACAACACAAAAAGGAATGGAAAAACTAATTATGTCAGTCCGCAAGAAGAGCGAAGAGCAGAACCTCTATCTTAATGCAAAGAAAACTAAAGTGATGACAACTGACAAAACAAACAAGGCAACTGAAATATGTATCAATGACGAAAAACTGGAAGAAGTGGAGAGTTTTGAATATCTTGGATCACTACTAACTAATGGAGATACAATGAGGGAAATTAAAAGGAGGACATCTATCGCTCTTCAGAAAGTAAAACAAATAAAGAATCTGTGGAGAGGAGCAGACAGAACTACAAAAATAAGATTTTTAAGGGCATGCATCTTTCCCATCGCAACATATGCCTGTGAGACCTGGACACTTAACAAAACAGCTGAGAAACACATAAATGCCTTTGAATGTAAATGCTACAGAAGAGTTCTCCAAATATCGTGGACACAAAAAAGAACAAATATATCTATACTACAAGAGCTTAATATTGAAGAAGGCTGGCTAGTGAAGAGGATTAAAGAGAGAAAACTTAAATATTTTGGACACATTAAACGTCATGATAATTTAGAGAAGACCTATTGGAAGGATACATAATGGGAAAAAGAAAAAGAGGAAGACCAAGACGAAGATGGCTGCAAGACATCTTTGACGATCTGGAAATGGATGCAACAGCAGCAGGCCATCTTGCTCACAACCGAGAGGCCTACAGGAATGCTGTTTGGGAGGCAAAGTTCCGCAAGGGACATGCAAGTGAATGAATGAATGAATCGTATAAGTATTGTCGCTTCCTTTGTACTAGTGGTGTCCTTTCTTCTTTATTACCGTTGTCCGTCTTCCTTACCACTGTTTTCCCTTCTTTTGTATCGTTACTGTCCCTTCGTCTTTAGTATTGTCGTCCCTTTTCTTGTCCCTTCTTCTTTAGTATTGTCGTCATTTTTTTCTTTACTGTTGTCGTCCCTTTTTCTTTACTGTTATCGTTCCTTTTTCTTTACTACTATCGTCCATTCTTCATTATCACTGTTGTCCATTCTTCATTATCATTGTTGTCCATTCTTCATTATCATTGTTGTCCATTCTTCATTATCATTGTTGTCCATTCTTCATTATCATTGTTGTTCATTCTTCATTATCATTGTTGTCCATTCTTCATTATCATTGTTGTCCATTCTTCATTATCATTGTTGTCTATTCTTCCTTCCCATTGTTGAACCTTCTTCTTTTTCTATGGTTGCCCCTTCTCCCTGTACTATTGTTACCCATTCCTCCTTAGCACTGTTGCGAATTATTCCCTTGAATTATTGTTGCGATGAATTTTTCATTCACAATTTCCTGTATATCCTTATCTTGACATTAATAACTTCTAATTGCGATGTTATCCATTAAAGTGCGCTGCGGTTGGATGAATTAACCCTTTCATCTAAGTTTTGAAGAAAGTAAATATCTGCTGTACATCCACGTAGTTTACCAATTCACGTATCTGTGTATTTTTTAAAGAAATATTCATTCGTTCTAATGATCCTTATCCTTTTTTTTTTGTCAGTCTGGAAGAAGGGAAAATATAAATTTAAAAATCTTGGGATAATTATCTTCATTTAGATCTTTTACTTTATTGTCTTCAGTTTTCTTCATCCATCTCCGATCGTGATGTTTTTTCCCTTGTGCTAATTGAATAGTAATTAATTGACGGACACAGAAAATAGATGAAGTTTTTTTCCCGTTTGGAATTTATAAATAAATAAAAAAAAGAATTGAACGGTTCCTTGAAAAGAATGAGAAATATTAAAACGATATGACATTTTGTGGAGGAACCATTTAACAAATGATATGAAAAATGTTAGTCAAAATGCCAGCCATCAAACAGTTTTTAGAAATAACTGACGATGGACTTGAAAGGGTTAATCCAAATGTGGGCCAGCAAACAGATCACTTGATATTGCAAAGCAATATTCTTGTCTTTTTTTTTTAAAAAAATACAACAGGCTTTCTGTGAACAAAAGAATGAAGAATATCTCTTCACGATTCTTAATATCAGTAGCATACGATGAAAGAAGTTTGATATACAAAATGATTGTAGGGAAAAACTCTTGCCAGATAGGGCAGGTTTGTATGTGACAGAAACACGGAGAGACACAAAACTTATGTTTGGCATTCCCTAGATTTACGGGAACTGGGATAACAAACGAAGCAGCGGATGTTTCTGACATAAGACAGCATCCAATGCTTTCTACTTTTATAGCTCTCGTCTCTTCAGGGGCATTCAGTTTTTTTGTGTGTATGTGGGTTTTTCTTATTTCTTTCGTGGAGTTTTTATAAATAATATTCTTTTCCTGTAATCTTCTTTTTTTTTTTACCTTTTTTCTTAATAAAATCATTCTGTTACATAAATCTTCATTTGTTTGATTAAAATTATAGAAAACATAGAAAAGGGATAAGGAACATCAAGCTAGGCATGGACCTTTTCAAAAGCAGTGAAGAACTAAAGGGCATGTATAGGATTATTGTTATAAATAGAAACAATGGATTATGAAAAATACAAAGTATTGATGAGCAGTGGGAAATGCCGCAGTCAGTCAAACAGGAAGAGAAATGATGCTTGAGGGAAAAAAGAAACAGCCAAAAAAAAATTTTTTTTTTAATCGATGACACTAGAAATGCTGCAGCTTACGCATAAGAGAAGATATTATTTAAAAACATAACCACAAATGCCATTCCTATGCCTTTTTTTCTGCTCTTGCCCAGGTGAGCCCTCTATTATTCAACATCCTTTCTGGTGTTCTTTTCCATGTCTCTTTTAGTCTGTTCCCCTGTGGTGTCCATCTTAGTGCTATTTTTGGTAGTGAGTTGTCAGTCATTCGAAGCACATGTTCCAACCATCGACAGCATCTTTCCTCAATAATTGCTGTCAATGGCTTCATCTGCATTTCTGCCAACAAGATGTTACTTCTTATGGTGTTTGGCCAAAATATTTGTCTAATTCTTCGTAAACATTTAGTCTGGAAAGAATTCAACTTGTTTTCTACAACATCTGTAATGATGAATATTTACCTAACGATCTATTAAAATTCACTTTCATAAGCCAAAGAAGCCATGAGCTAAAGAGTGTGAACACTGCAGGACAATAAGCCTTCACGTCATATCACAAAACTACTAATCCGAACTATTATGGCAAGAGTTAAACACAGAACAAGGATGGAAACAAGAGATGGGCAATTTGGATTTCTGGAAGGGAAAAGAACACATAACGCTATATCTGCACTAAATCAGAGAGAGAGAGAGAGAGAGAGAGAGAGAGAGAGAGAGAGAAAGAGAGAGAGAGAGAGAGGAGAGAGAGCTTTAGAAGTCCAGAAAGACTTATTCTTTATTGACATATACCAAAACATTGGACAAAGTAAGACGTGACGAAATCATGAAAATGTCAGAGAACATAAATACTGAAAGATCTGAGAATAATTTTTTTTAAAAACTCCTTATATTAGAATCAAGAAGCAGCGATCAGGGTAGAAAATATGATAGACAAATCTCAACGAATCAAGCAGGAAGTTAGGCAGGGTTATGTCCCTTCATCAGATTTGGTTCTCACTGTACAGTGAAAGTATGAGAGAAATCAAAAATAAACCAGAAATTCAAGTCTGAGGCTCTGCCGTGAACAATTTACGATACGCAGATGATGAAATACTAGCAGGTGGCCCGGTTAGCTGAGTCTTTATCCGCTCGGTCTACAAGTCAGGGTTCAAAGCCCACCAGTTGGATTTTCTTTGATACCACCATACCAAAAATGCCCAGGGGTCCACGTAGCCTCTAAAAATAGGTACCAGAGAAATCTGAGAAGGAAAATGGGGCCAGGCATGGCAATGATGACATCACATTCTCACGTTCCGATGCTCTAGGAAATACGGGCATGTCACGGTAACTGTATGCCTTAATGGCACAGAAACTGAAATTTTACCTTTGCCTTTTTTAACAGTACTAATAGCCAGAAATGAAAAGAGCTTCCAGACGTCATCACGTATAGCAATAACAGAAAGTGAGAAAAAAGGACTCTTTCTAAATAGCAAGAAGACAGAAATAGTGGTCATTTCACGAAAGAAAAGCCCACCTAAATTCATTGTTAAAGCCCAAGGAAGAACAATGAGACAACTAGTTCAAGTGTCGTGCCGCGTGGCGTAGGCGATCATTTCTCTCCACAATTCCCTGTCTTTTGCGTTGATTCTGAGATCCGCCAGTGACTTTCTTCCTAGCCACACTGACAGCCCATCCAATAACTTCTTTTTCTGTCTTCCTCTGTCTCTTGTTCCCTCAATTTTTCCAGTTGTCGCAGTGTATTCGAGACAGCTGCATGCAGTTAAAAATCTGGGGCTCTCGAGTAACATCAGATGGGAAGTGCATCTCTGAAATCAAGAACACAGCATGCCAAGCCAGAACAACTTTTTTTTTAAAATGAGAAACATCTTGTGCAAATTCATCTCTGTCACGGAATATAAGAAAACAGAGTTCTAAAATACTACACTGAACTTTATGGAAGTCAGTCATGGACAATGGACAGATTGGCGCAAAGATCGATAAAAGCAACGGAGATGCGGTTTCTTATAAGAATGGCGAGAATACTACTGACAGCTAAAATGACAAACGGAGAATGTCTAACAAAAGCAAATGTAGATTAAAACCGATTTAAATCTAAGAGAAAACAACAGTCATCATTCGCTGGAAGGCCCGAAAACGTGACAACAACTCGACAAATAACTGGGAGGAGAGATAGGGGAAGACCAAGAGGAAAATAAACAGCATAATGAACAGTCTAACGCGATGGCACAGCAAAACTTCAGCAACTGAGCTGATGGAAAACATCAACAGATAGAAATCTGCATAGAAACGTGATCGCCAGAGCCTACTGGCATAGCACATGATGATGATGATGGCACTTTTATTACCTTCATCCCAATTATTGCGCTGTTTTCTCATGTATGTGATATCATCATGCCAAATTAAATGGCTGTATGGCTCACTCTCACCTTCTGACCTTATTTTCGCGTTAATGAAGGTATTTTCTTCCTGCCTGCATAAATTTCTCGTCTGTCAAGTTTTTGTTTTCTTTCTTTTCTTTAAAAACCATCTTTCACCTCGTTCACGTTAATTCCTCATTTGTCAAGGTCTCCTTTTTCTGTCTTAAAAATCCATCACTCACATTCTTGCCATCACATTATCATCATCACATTTCTATTGCCTATTACAGTCTTTTTTTAGTTTAATTAGTCGTCCATTACTGCTATCCTTCATTTTAGTATGTCATTCAGATATTATTTCTGACATCTGTCTTCGACTTGATGGTTTGTTTGTTTTTTTAGCATTTTCATACGTACATCACTTTTTATTCTCTCTTTTTAAATTGATGGGTATGTCTTGTAAAGCTTCATCTGTTTGTATGTACCCTCCTTGTATTTTGATTTCTTCAAAGCTCGACACATTATTAATGTTTGATTGATTCTTTCGCTTGCTCACATAGTTTTAAACTCAGTAACTAAAACTGTCTTTTTTTTTCTTCTCTCTCTCTCTCCTCCTTCTTTGTCTATCTTTGCCTCTCCCCCCCCTCTCCTCTGTCTGTCTTTCTCCCCCCCTCCTTCTCTATCTTTGCCTCTCTCTCTCCCCGTCCCCCCTCCTTTGTCTGTCTTTCTCTCCCCTCCTTCTTTGTCTATTTTTGCCTCTCTCTTTCCCCCTCCCCCTCCTCTGTCTTTCTTTCTCTTCCCTCCTTCTTTGTCACTCTCTGCCTCTCTCTCTGTCTCTCAGCTTCAATGTTAGTTATGTTTGTTATATGAACAGCATATTTGTAGAATGTCTGGAATAGAGTGAAAGATGTATGATAAAGGGCAGAATGTCAGACGGGCCTGCGTGCCCAATTCTTAACCCTTTTGAAATAAAGATCAATCAATCAGTCCCTTTCTCTCTTCATCCTTTCACTCAAGCCTTTTTCAATATTTACAGGCTTGTAACTATATGCCTCCATAGAATATCTAATAGCCTCTCATATCACGACTGAGTTCTGTTCTAAAAGAACATAGTTTTAAATGTAACTTGTTAGATCTTGTTAGAAATTATCTTAGAAAATGTGCAGGAGTGGAATATCAGAAGAACTTCATTACAATGTGTAGTGTGTGTGTGTGTGTGTGTGTTCATCTGTGTGCGCGCTATCTTGTTAGATTAGCTACCTCTTGTGTAATTCATTATCTTATTTTTGTGAGTGTAATATTTTCATCTTGGATTCGTATATACGAGTGTGTATACACACACAGATAAATAAGAATATATATATATATATATATATATATAATCAAATAATTTGTATACTTATATTAAATCGAGTGTGTGGGAGGAATGAAAGATGGAGTGATAAAAGGCAGAATGTTAGAAGGACTTGAGTGCCCATTTTTTCTTCATTTGAAGATAAAGTGTTTTCTCCTCTTTACCGTCTCCTCCATCCCTGATCTCTTTTCTTCTTGCACTTTTCGTCTTCATTTTCTTCATACTCTTTCTGACGAAAAATGCCCCCCCCCCTCTCTCTCTCTCTCTGGTTGTCGCGATTGGCCACCACGGCGATTTTCAAACTATGACATGGGTGATCGTGCTACAGACAGTTTGTTTGTAGTATCTCGCGTTTCTTTTTAAAACGTGAAGAGCATTGTTTTCTTGTAACAAAACGTGCTGGGATTTTCATAAGAATTGGAGCCTCTTTCCAAAGAAATACAAGTTGTTTTTTTTTTCCAGTAGATGGAATTTTATTTGAATTTTATTAATTATGAATTTACAGTAAGTATTTAAGTAATTCTAGAATATGAACTCTTAACTTTAGACTTTTTCTTTTTTAAAACTCAAATGTCAATAGAATTCCAGTGTATGAATAATTGAAGAACAACACACAATCAGGTTATGATTAATACTTGTTACTTCCGTGTCTGTTTTCGTATCTTCCTGAAAAGAAACAGGAACGAGCTCAGAGTCAAGAGCTCTTGCTGTAGGACTAGCTGTAGGACTAGCTGTAGGACCAGCTGTAGGACTAGCTGTAGGGCTAGCTGTAGGACTAGCTGTAGGACTAGCTGTAGGGCTAGCTGTAGGACTAGCTATAGAGCTAAGTATAGGGCTAGCTGTAGGACTAGCTGTAGGGCTAGCTGTAGGGCTAACTGTAGGACCAGCTGTAGGACTAGCTGTGGGACTAGCTGTTGGGCTAGCTGTAGGAATAACTTTAGAATTAGCTGTAGGGCTAGCTGTAGGATTAGCCAAAACAGAATTACTCACATGGGATAACTTAAATAGATTTCAAATCTCCGGGTTGAAGTAGAGGAAATGGCAGGGAATCACATGATATACAAATACAAGACCAGAAATAGAATAAGGAGGAGGAGGAGGAGAAGAAGAAGAACAACAACAACAACAAGCATTACAGCTGTAATCTTATAAACCACTAAGGTTACTGAACTTTGATGTTGTTTAAGAAATTCTCTTCTTCTTCAATCATTCTCAGATGTCGGCTTATATACTTCAAAAGTAATCAGCGGTCTGCTGGAGTTGCTGTACATCCCCGCATAACTTCTTTTGAACGGATGTAGGTTTCTGGGCCATATCTGTCTTCTCTGCACCTCATATGCTGGGCGCTCCTGCAGAATGTGTGCATCACAAAAAGCAAAATATTTCTAGTGCATGCGAGGCAGAACTTGAAAACCGCTGGTCTGAAACACTTAGATTCTCAGAAACAACGGTCCGGCTGGTGGTATCTCGGCATCGATTCTCTTCTTGCCCAGAGCAAAACAAAATGCTCACATCGTCTCTCGCATGGAACGAAAGAGAATGAAAGAGGTATCTAGAAAATTTAGGAAAGACAGATGCAGAATAATAATAAGAAGAAGATGAGAGAGAGAGAGCATGAAATGTAGACGTTTTAAATGGAAATATTTTTAAGGACGAGGAAGGTTAAAAACTTGTAATTTTGTCCTTTTTTTTATCTCTCCTTTTTAATCGAGATTTTATTCTTTATTTTTCTCTGTCATTGTTTTTCAATCTCTGTACTTCTTTTTTTCTTATTAAAATTATTTTTCCCTTTGTTTTGTTTTGTTTTGTTTATATTTGGTCTTCTTTTCTAATCTTCTCTTTTCTTCCTCTTCTTATTTCAGATTTCTTTTTCGTTCTTTTTCATTTTAGCTTTCTGCTTACCATGGCTGCGAAGACAGCGTCCAGTTTGGCGGTCGGCGACCCATATCTGGCATTCTAGCGTCAGAGTTAGCGACCCATAGCTGACATTCTAGTTTCAGGGTTAGCGACTCGTAGCTGACATTCTAGCTTCAGGGTTAGCGACTCGTAGCTGACATTCTAGCTTCAGGGTTAGCGACTCGTAGCTGACATTCTAGTTTCAGGGTTAGCGACTCGTAGCTGACATTCTAGCTTCAGGGTTAGCGAATCGTAGCTGACATTCTAGCTTCAGGGTTAGCGACTCGTAGCTGACATTCTAGCTACAGGGTTAGCGGCCCATATCTGACATTCTAGCTTCAGGGTTAGCGACTCATAGCTGACATTCTAGCTTCACAGTTAGCGAATCGTAGCTGACATTCTAGCTTCAGGGTTAGCGACTCGTAGCTGACATTCTAGCTTCAGGGTTACGACTCGTAGCTGACATTCTAGCTACAGGGTTAGCGACTCATAGCTGACATTCTAGCTTCAGGGTTAGCGACTCGTAGCTGACATTCTAGCTTCAGGGTTAGCGACTCGTAACTGACATTCTAGCTTCAGGGTTAGCAACTCATAGCTGACGTTCTCGCGTCAGGGTTAGTGACCCATAGCTGATGTTCTCGCGTCAGGGTTAGCGACTCATAGCTGACATTCTAGCTTCAGAGTTAGCGACTCATAGCTGACATTCTAGCTTCAGGGTTAGCGACTCATAGCTGACGTTCTCGCGTCAGGATTAGTGATCCATAGCTGACATTCTAGCTTCAGGGTTAGTGACCCATAGCTGACGTTCTCGCGTCAGGGTTTTAGAAACAATGTAGAACAAAACTGCTCTTCACCTCCTTATGGTACCCACAGTAACAGACTTAACCTGGCTAACCGAGTAGGGTCCGTCATTATCCCCATGGTGGTGGAATCTGCAAAAGAAGTACTGGACACCTTCTATTTTTTAGCTCCGTTCTGGAACTGGAAAATAGCCACCGTAACCCACTCCACATCCGACGCAAAGCTGTTCCCGAACATTTTCACTGCATCGGCTGCAAAGGACACCGGTTTGAAGTTTCAGAGAGCCAGTAGAAGAAGAAGAAGAAGAGAAATAAGGAAAAGACTTATTCTCATACTTGTATTGCTCTGAAGCTACTAAAAATACTATTCATTCATGTGACTTGTCCTTTCCAAAACCTTGCCCCTCTCACAGCCTCCGCAAATTGACCAGCGTCTCTCGATGACACATGCAGACTTTCCATAATGTCCTGAGTCACTTTTCTCTTTTGCCGTGCATTTCTGTGGTTAATTAAAAAGAAAGATTAAAAAAAATAGTTGGGAAAGAATTTTTTAAAATTTAAATTACACGATTCATATTGCGGAAATACTTTTCTTGCGAATGTAATAGATCAATTTGATTGATTGACATTTTTTTTAGGCCAACATTGGCTCATAGGGCGGAAATCATATCTTTCCGTGTCTGACGACTCGCCTCCGCCCGCTGTAGATCTTGGATTGACTTGAATCCTAAAGTTGTACTCTCTCTAGCGATGGTTTTACAATAGATCAATCCATAATCTGAAATCAGTCACTTCTCTCCCCGTCTCCCCAGCTGTATTTCAATTTTACCAAATCATGAGCACTCATGATTGTTTGTTTGTTTATTTGTTCGTTTGTTTATTTGTTTGTTTCGGAAAAAGCAAATGCGATAAACAGAACATGTTCTTGTACTGCGATAAACATATCATGTTGTTGTACAGCGATAAACAGAACATTTTGTTGTACAATGATAAACAGAACCTGTTGTTGTACTATGATAAGCAGAACATGCTGTTTTACTATGATAAACAGAACACAGTGTTGTACAACGATAAACAGAACATGTTGCTGTACAACGATAAACAGAACATATTGTTGTACTGTGATAAACAGAACATGTTTTGTACTACGATAAACAGAAAATGATGTTGTACTATGATAAACAGAACATGTTGTACTACGATAAACAGAACATGTTGTACTAATACTTAGAAATCTTCTGTATCTTTTTTTTAGTTCTCTGTCTCTGAGAAATCTTTGTTTAAACGAACAAAACAAAAAAAAAACAAATATTCTTGAAAGATCTTTTTACTGGAATATCTCAGAACGTGAAGTGTGTCTTCACCCCAGATATATAATTCTGTTGGGCGAGTTTTCAGTTTGTAGTACATATGGCGTCTCACCCTGCAGATGTCTTACAAAATGTATTTCTATGGGGGGGGGGGGACTTTAGTGTCTAATGTGACGAGGAAGTATCAATATATAAGTACCCATCAGCTGCCATTGTACACCATACCTTCTGTGTGGGCAAGGTACAGAACTCTTTGGTACGTGCTGGGCAATTCAGTTCCTTTTTTGTTGGAAGGGAGGGTGAGGAGTGGGTAACTGTGAAAGTGTTTGAAATCCTTGCTCTAAAGATTTGATGAGGAAATATGCTGAGGTACATTATAGAACGCCGGCCTGGTTGGTTGATTGATTGGTTAGGTACACTGTCTACTAATCTGGTGGCATCGGGTTCAAGTCCCAGCAGTGAGGGGATTTCTTTTCTGGTACAGCCACGCATAGAAGGCCCCCGGGGCCCACTCACCCTCTGTAAGTGGGTACCAGAGAAATCTAGGAAAGTGAACGCGGCCAAGCGTGACACTGAGTACATCATACTGTCATGCGCCGATGAGGTCTTGGAGATGCGGGCCTAGCACGGTATTCCCCTGTATGCTTTAATGACGTGGTAACGGGGATTTTATCTTTGTTAAGACGGTTGTTAAAAATTACGAGCCTAACCTGGAATGTAAATTATGATAAGATTTTTTTTTTAAAAAGGGACTCAAAGAATAGACAGGTGTCTTAAAACTGAGAATATATTAACTTTTAAACCAACACTGGATTGAATTTGTCACGTTCACTTTTTTTCAAGAAACATACGCAGCAAAGTTCTCTTGTATTAGAAAGTCTTAACAAAAGTTAAATTTGTTTAAATCTAAAGATGAAAAGCAAGAGGAGTGTGGTAAAAGTGGAATGTATTAATTCTTGGCGCTCTCTCTCTCTCTCTCTCTCTCTCTCTCTCTGATTTTCTTTAAGCCTCGTCGCAGCGTAGAAATAAAGGCAGGAACATTTTAAAACTGTAATTTATATTCCAGATCTCCAGAGTGACTCTGGTATGCGCTGCAGTAGCTGACCTGTTACATGGCAACTTAAAATTTGATAAGTGAATGCTTGGTATACAGCGGTAGGATAATGATGCCTGGAGTCGCTGAACCTTGACGAGTGGCCTAGTTTGAACACAAACCAGATTTAAGTTGTTAACCTGGCCAACTCATTAAGCCTATCACTAACATAACCGGACAGGCTCTCACCTGCGATCCCCAGGGTAAGACGGAACAAGGACGACCTAGAAACACCTGGCTAAGGGGTCTTGAAGCAGAGATAAGAAAGATGAAGCACACCTGGAGACTGATAGAAGAAACAGCCCAGGAAAGAAATAACTGGAGAGCCCTTGTTGATGGCCTATGTACTAGACATGGGGTAAAGAAGATATGGATGGATGGATGGATGGATGGATGGATGGATGGATGGATGGATGAATGGATGGATGGATGGATGGTCAACTGATTAGTAGGCAAGGCGGGCTGCACTCGGACTAGTTGGTGTTCAGCTTATCTGAATGAGATAGGTGTTGAGTGTGGACTGGAGAGAGTGTATTTGACAAAACATAAATGTATCGGAAATTTGTTGCACTGACAGCACAACAGAACTGCACATCATCTGACGAGAGTCCAGTGAGGTCACTGACAAGCTTAATGAATTGGCTTCTTCATTTCGCCTTCGTTTGAGCAACACGTTCGTGTGTTTGTAAGGCTGTCCCTGGTCCACACAACATTGCACCCAAAACTCACAACCCAACGGAATTGTCAGTTGTTATCTGAGAATAGATTCCAGGAAATACAACTCGATATCATGGCCAATAGTGAGTGCCAACACGCGTACAAATATTTCACACTTTTTTCTATAACAGTATCCCATATCAGCACTGAATTATGCTTGAAATGTAACAAACACTTGCCCCTTTTTTATTTACCTTGTTTCAGTTGTCTCCCTGCTATATGAGGTTATCTAACATGAGATAGTACCTTGTATCTGTCAGGCCTATATGTTAACTCTTTTTCTCTAAAACAGCACCAACAGGGTTGGTAGATCTTGCTACCTATGCAAATCACTGCCAAGGGTCCCGCGTCTGAGACCCACCAAGAATACAGGCTCAAGCCCTGCGATACTCTGAACATCTTGTGGTCCTCTCGGGGATCTCATGTGGTCCTTTCGGGGACCACACGGGGGACCACGGGACTTAACGAGGATCATAGGCGTAAATTCAGTAGGATCACAGGGCGGTCTTGGTGTAGAAGCGAACGAATAAGAAGAAGAAGAGAATGCCAAGGGTGATATTTAGGCTAAGGTTAAATAATCCCTCCTATTATGTTTATGCTCAAACTTCGACAGAAAACGTATTCTGTCACATCAAGAAAAATAACCGAGGAGTGAAAGAGTTAAGAACATTACAAATAATCTGCAAGAATTTTTTAAAAATTACTTTTTTATGACCAATTTAAAAAAATAGTTTATTATCATTGCATTATCTTCCATCTTGAACTATTTTTAACTGAGTCTGCAGGAAAGACTGTGGTGAATTGGGAAATCATAGAAAATACCATTGCTTTTGTAATATAGACAGGAATAAGGACAGACAGTTAAACTTAAGTTTTCTTTTCAACAACAGAAGCATAAAAAAAGAATAAATAAGGTCAGTGACCAATCAGCTCAGAGGTGCGCAACTCTGAGTAAAATCGGTACCGACTGATCCAGTATATAAACTAAATGCGGGAGAATGTTAATAGGTCGGGTAGGAATGTGCCAACGGATCGGAGGGAAATTATGTTTTTTCTTTAAGCACGAATGAGTGTGTACATCGACGATGTAAATATATATATATATATATATATATATATATATATATATATATATATATATATATATATATCCTTCCCGTACCGTTAAACGTCACATGGGGCTCGCAAGGTAGTTCGCCAATTTTTTTCTGTCTTTAGCGAGTCTTTCAACCTCATCAAGGGATGGGACGTCATAACTAGCTGGGATGGGACATCACTGGGATGGGACGTCATAACTAGCTGGGATGGGGCATGATAACTAGCTGGGATGGGGCATGATAACTAGCTTGGACTGGACGTGATAACTAGCTGGGATGGGATGTGATAACTAGCTGGGATGGGATGTGATAACTAGCTGGGATGGGATGTGATAACTAGCTGGGATGGGATGTGATAACTAGCTGGTATGTCCGCTTACTTCTTTATGCATCAATTCTTCAATTTTGTTTATGAACAGTTTCTAAAATTCTAAAGTTCACGTAATCAGGCCGAATTTGGTCCCGCGGGACTGCTGTTTGGCATCCTTGCTTTAAAATAATGATCAAATTTCGCAAAGAAGCGTGCAGGTCGTAGCCAGAAGAACACACATCTAATTACTTGTCTTGCTTTTGACGATCTCTAGTCCCAGTTCTTGTTGTACTGAAGCCCATCAAATTCTAACTCATGGCTTCATGATTTTCGGGTGAGGAGAGAGAGAGAGAGAGAGAGAGAGAGAGAGAGAGAGAGAGAGAGAGGAGAGAGCGGAAAAAAACCCCCCAAAAACCGGAATTCCATACTGTTCAGTGTCCTCAATTCTCATTTCCATTTCTTCTACGCTTTTTGGATCTTGTCCAGTTTCCTTTGATGTTCTCTTTTAGCTGTCTTTATTTGTTCTATATTCATTATGTATTTATATATTCGATTATTTCTTCACTTGATTTTATCCTTTTAAAGAGAAAAAAAAAAACAAACGTCAAGCGTAATTATATTGTTCTGTTCATTCCGACTTGTACAAGCCTCGGGATAGGATGCAGGATACCAGGACAGGAAAAGAGTTCTGTAAATTGATGGTTAATTTGTGAGATAATGTTGAGAGAAAATAAGTAATATAATTATATGAATCTTCTTCTTCTTCTTGTTCTTTGAGCAGCTGCTGAATTCATCACCTTTCCCAGCTAATGGGTCTTGTTGTTGCAGACAAGTCACGTGTCCATTCCTCTCTGTTGTTTGATCTTTTCTTGCCCAGTTATCGACTCCGTTATCTCCTATATCTTCTTCTAGGTTGTCTAGGCCCTGCTTCTTGATCCACCCCTTTCATCAATTCTGTATTATCCATTTTCTGTCCTCCTCCATTCTTTCTTACATGCCCAGGGCCACTTCGATCTGTTTAAGAAAATAATGGCTTGTGAAATAATTTAGAAGTTTGTAAACCGTTTACACAAAAAAAAAAAAAAGATCGAAGAAGTCAAGGTATGATTTGCAGCGCTGCCTTTCAATGTCTCATGTCCCAGTGCTCTCTTTTCAACCATTTCTTCTTATGGGGAAAATCATTCACGTTGCATTTCTGGTTGCTCTAATCTTACATCTCTCATCCTTCCCGTGCCGTTAAACGTCACATAGGGCTCACATGGTAGTTCGCCAAGCTTGCCTGTCCTCGGCGAGCTTTTCAGCCTCATCAAAGGACTTTATGCCTACTAATCTGGCCTCTCTTGACAACATCATCTTTAGAGTTTCACGTGGTCGGCCTCTTTGTTTTTTTTTCTCCAGCCTGTTGTGTTCCACTTGGTAGCTTGTTTGGGGATCCTCTGATTGTTTCTTCTCATCACGTGACTGACATATGTCCATCTCATTGTACTGATTGGCCATGAGGCTGCTTGTTGTTCGCTCATCATACCTGTACCCATATTTTATGATGGTGCCGTAGTTAGACACAGGCGGCAAAACGTCTCCGTCTAAGCTACCCGCTACACAACCCACTCCAGGGAATAATCTTATCACACCTCAATCTTCTGCAGGAGAAGCTGAATCTCAGTGCTGAAAACCAGGGACAAACTGATGAAAACCAGGGACAAACTGCTGAAAACCAGGGACAAACTGATGAAAACCAGAGACAAACCGCCGCATCTGTGAGAGAAACTTTCATCGACCAATAACATGATGGTTTGCATTTGAGGGACGGCGTTGAATTAAATATGACTTGTACAACAAGTACCAGTTGTGGCTCTTGTTTCATTTCCCCGAGGCACTCTAGATAACAGGCTGTCGAGGGACTACAGCCTGTTTTAACAGGGGCAGAATCTGAAGTGCTTCCAACAGGACTGGAGTTTACTGGGAGTCATGCTTCTTCGGTCCCCTACCTACAAGCCACCTAACCCACTCCTCATCCGTCTTGATGTTTCAAGATCGATGTAACACTGGGGTGTGCTGCTGGTAGTTCTTACGGAGTGACAAAGCAAGCATCATAGTAGGCCGAAGCAGTGGCATGTGCTAAAGGTCTTAAACATCCATGGTAGCTCTATCTTGTTCCAGTTCTCCCGTCTAGGATGCTCTCTGGTTACAGGGGTACCTGCTCCGGCTTGTTGAACAGAGAAATGTCAGGTTAAGAAAGGGACAAAGGTAGAAGTACAATATGACAGTTTAGCTAGATGACTTGTAGTCACCATCATCATCATCAGGTGCAGTACCCGATCCCTCATGCAGGCCATTAGCTCAGTTGGTGATCTCCCCACACACCATCTCGTCAGACTGTCCAGTATCATTTCCCTTGATCTTCCCCTGGCTCTTCTTCCCTCTATTGTTCCTGTTATTATAATATGTTCAGTGCCCCTCTTCTCACTGGATGTCATATAAAAGTACATTGTCTCTCTCTCTCTTAATTTTTTACAAGATTTTTATGTGCATATAGTACTCCTGTCAAATTATTTTTCTTTAGAAAATTGAAATTCTACAGAAGTAAGTCGAGAAGATGGTTACTAAAAGAATTGTTTGTTTGGTATTTTCTCTGTGTTAATGTTTTAGAAGTAAATCCTAAGAAAACTGGATGTACATATGACAAAGCAAATAAAACTAGCGCAAATGAAGAATATGTGGCAAGATACCAGCAAGAAAACAAAGTTATGTTTTACTAAAGGCTTACATATTCCCAGCGGCAACGTACGGATGCAAACGCAGACTTAACAAATAATTAGAAAAGAGAATAACATCATTTGAAATGAAATGTTATAGACGGGCACTTTTCTTTTCTATCATGGACGCAAAGAAGAAGAAAAAAAGATATTGATGGGATTGGGTGGTGTAAATACTGTCAGAGTTAGGAAGCTGAGATACTTCGGCCATGTCAAGAGACGTAAATTGTTTTGGAGAGTTTGAAAGAAGAAGGCAGATGGACTCAGGACATCACGGAAAATCTGAATATGTCATTGCGAGATGCTGCTCAACTTTGCTCAAGACTGCATAGCATTCAGGGAGGCTGTGGGAGGAGCCAGAGTTCTGATTCGGCCAGGTCACATGACACACACGTACCCATATAAGGCAAGATTGTTAAACTCTGTTGGCTGAACAAAGAACAACTCCCTGGGAGGCCAGCAATATCTGTTCTGACAATCAGAACATAGTATGACTTAGAATTTGCAGCAGTCCCAGGTCGTGGTAACAAGATTTGTAACAAACACACACACAAAGCAACAATCTTATTCGTACTCTTACTGATTCATCAGGCGCACGAACAAATCAATCTTTCTTTTAATTACATTTGTTTCAAATCTTCTCCTTTTATCTATCTATTATATTCCTCAGTCGTACATTCCTAGACACACGACTATACATAGGAACTAGGAGACCGTAGTTTAGAATGTGGCTTTTGGTCCTCATCAGTAATATCTATGAGAGCTCACATCAGATGTCCGGTCATTTAGTTAGTCGTCACTTATACGTGATTATTTCATAACTTTCTGTATTTTTTTTCGTCTTCATCGTTGTTTTTTTTTTAATTTGTGTCTAATGTCCGTGGTTTTTTTGTTGTTGTTGTTGCAATCTAGTGTCTGTTGTTTTGCAATCCAATGTATGTGTTTTTTGACAATCTAATGTCTGTTTTGACAATCTAATGTCTGTTTTTACAGACAGCAACCCATAGCTCATTTGTTAGCACCGGATTTGGCGAACTATAGCTGACCAAGACCCTTAATCCAATGTATGTGTTTTTTGACAATCTAATGTCTGTTTTGACAATCTAATGTCTGTTTTTACAGACAGCAACCCATAGCTGATTTGCTAGTACCGGATTTGGCGAACTATAGCTGATCAAGACCCTTTCTCATCTCTCCTTTGGTGTTCCTAGTAGCAGTGACCATCATACTCAAACTCTTCACCAGCTCCCAGTTACAGGGAGACAGAAGAAGAAGAGGAAAGAGGAGGAGAAGAGGGAGGAAGAAGAAGAAGAAAAAGAGGAGGAGGAGGAAGAGAGGGAGGAAGAAGAAGAAAAAAGAAGAAGAGGAGGAAGAAGAAGAGGAGGGTGAAGGAGAATAAGAAGAGGAAGAAGAAGAAAGGAGGAAGAAGAAGAAGAAGAGGAAGAGGAAGAAGAAGACTAAGAAGCGGAGGAGTAAGAAGAAGAAGAAGAAGACTAAGAAGCGGAGGAAGAGGAAGAAGAAGAAGAGGGGTGGAAGAGGAAGAAGAAGAAGAAGAAGAAGAAGAATCGGAGGAAGAAGAAGAAGAAGAGGAGGAAGAAGAAGAAGAAGAAGAAGAAGAGGAGAGGAAGAGGAAGAAGAAGACTAAGAAGCGGAGGAAGAAGAAGAAGAAGAAGAGGAGAAGAAGAGGAGGAGGAAGAAAAAGAAGAAGAAAAGAAGGAGGAAGAAGAAGAGGAGGAGGAATAAGAAAGCGAAGAGGAGGAAGAAGAAGATGAAAGAAGAAGAAAAGGAGGAGGAGGAAGAAAAAGAAGAAGAAGAAAAAGAAGGAAAAGGAGGAGGAGGAGGAGAAGGAACAAGAAGAAGAAGAAGAAGAAGAAGAAAATGAAGAAGCAGAAGAAGAAGATAAGAAGAAGAAGAGGAAAAATAAGAAGAGGAGGAGAAAGAAGAAAAACAGAATTTTTTTCAATGAATGCACTGGAGTTTTATATATGTTTCATATTTGTCCGGCTAAAATGGCTACCAGTTTTTCCCCGAATATTTCGCTGTCTACTTCCTCCTTTCTTTCATTTTTCCTACAAATTCTTTGTCTATTTCATCTTTTCTTTTCCTTTCCAAGACTTTCATCGACTCTGCGCATGCTTTTGGAGCGTAAGATTACATAGGACTTTTTCTTCTTTTTTTTATATAACGAAATTTCATGGTCATGCGCACACGAATCTTCGCCATCCGGAAGTCCGCCGTATCAGCGCTGATGTAAAGTGAAAGTGCACGATTTCACGAGCTGTTAGAGCTAGGCGGACTGTTTTGAAAGAGTCTGGGTTCGTATTTTCAACTTTCAACAGGAACACCCGGTTGGTACTTGGTGGATGTGGTGTCAGCGAGTAGGTACTTGGTGGATGTGGTGTCAGAGAGTAGGTACTTTGTGGATGTGGTGTCAGAGAATGGGTACTTGGTGGATGTGGTGTCAGAGAATGGGTACTTGGTGGATGTGGTGTCAGGGAGTAGGTACTTTGTGGATGTGGTGTCAGAGAATGGGTACATGGTGGATGTGGTGTCAGCGAGTGGGTACTTGGTGGATGTTGTGTCACCCGTTATTTACTTGGTGGATGTGGTGTCAGAGAGTAGGTACTTGGTGGATGTGGTGTCAGAGAATGGGTACTTGGTGGATGTGGTGTCAGAGAGTAGGTACTTGGTGGATGTGGTGTCAGAGAGTAGGTACTTGGTGGATGTGGTGTCAGAGAATGGGTACTTGGTGGATGAGGTATCAGAGAGTAGGTACTTGGTGGATGTGGTGTCAGAGAGTAGATACTTGGTGGATGTGGTGTCAGCGAGTAGGTACTTGATGGATGTGGTGTCAGAAAATGGGTACTTGGTGGATGTGGTGTCAGGTGAGTAGGTACTTGGTGGATGTGGTGTCAGAGAATGGGTACTTGGTGGATGTGGTGTCAGAGAGTAGGTACTTGGTGGATGTGGTGTCAGAGAATGAGTACTTGGTGTATGTGGTGTCAGCGAATAGGTACTTGGTGGATGTTGTATCACCCGTTATTTACTTGGTGGATGTGGTGTCAGCAAGTAGGTATTTGGTGGATGTGGGTGTCAGCGAATAGGTACTTGGTGGATGTGGGTGTCAGCAAGTAGGTACTTGGTGGATGTGGGTGTCAGCGAGTAGGTACTTGATGGATGTGGTGTCAGCGAGTAGGTACTTGGTGGATGTGGGTGTCCGTTCTTTAAAATTCCTTACTCTCACAGTCTTTTCTTCACCCTGTGGTGGTAGGCTGGCACAGTTTAGTGTGTGATAACTGGCTTCAGAGAAGAAAACTGGGTTTTAAAAAAAAAAAAAAGATGCGGGGATCCAGTTCTTTAGACCATCTTTTTCTCTGTATTCACTCTTTTTACATCGGAAGCTGTGTTTTCTGAAGTTGGACGCTATCTGCTTTTGGACATGAGCTCAGATCAGAAGTGAGGTTACAGGATATCTTGACTGAAGTTTCTGAGAGGGACCAAAGGGCCCCGTCCAAACTGAGCTATCAGTGGAGGGGAGGGGGAGGGGGGCGCAAACAAAATTGTACTACTTAGTAAGACAGACAAAAAAGGGGGCGAAACAGATTATGGATTAGTATCACAAGGATGTAGGATAAAGTTCGTATTGTCTCTTAAATTTCTTTTGAGACATTGGTTTTTTTGTCCTAGAGTGGATGCCCTTTTAAAATTCAGTTGTATTATTTCGTTTGTTTATTCCGTGTCATGAAATGAAGAAAGCCAGTATTCTCTACTGTGGTAACCACCAGAAATACCACGATAAGCAGCAGAAATACCACGATAATCGTCAGAAATACCACTATCGTCACCAACAGTGACATTAATATCACCAACAGTTCTATTATCATTACCATCAACATCACAAAAACCATGATCATTACCATCAACATCACAAAAACCGTGATCATTACCATCAACATAAAAAAACCCGTGAACATTATCATCAACATCACAAAAAACCGTGATCATTATCATCAACATCACAAAAACCGTGATCATTATCATCAACATCAAAAAAACCATGATCATTATCATCAGCATCACAAAAACCATGATCATTATCATCAACATCACAAAAACCGTGATCATTATCATCAACATCACAAAAACCCGTGATCATTATTATCAACATCACAAAAATCCGTAATCATTATCATCAACATCACAAACACTATGAACGTTACCAACAGCATCTCTGTCATCACCACCAGTATTACGATCATCATCATCAACAGCAACATCATCCCACTTAACAACATCTTGAGTATGACTATCAACATCCTTACGCCTCACCCCCCCCCCCCCCACTCCCAACAACATCGTACGCAATCATCACAAACAACATCGCGATGTCATGAAATAAACATCATGAAACAGCATTTCACTGAATACTACCAGGTGGAATAATGACAATACGCACCCATGTAGCTACTGAAATGGAAGGGACATGGCAATACAAATAACAATAATAATAATAATAATAATAAATAAATGAGCGAATATGCGATAAAAATTGACACAGTGTTAAGATTTCTTTTGCCGTTTTTCTTTTCTCTGATCTGATGAAGTCGTGGAGAGTCTGAGTGCAACTTTTGATGTTGTCCATCATGAGAAACCCGCCGTGCTGTGATACTGTCAGTAATGCAATACTACCAGTATTATATGAATAACTGTAATATTAATTTAAATAGAACTACTTCACTGCCGCGCAACATTGGCAGTGCTTGATAGATTTTGCACTCCTACGTGAGTCTGTATTCAGAGCTGTGTATATGCAAAGTCTAAATTAAATGAAAAAAGTAAAATGAAAAAAGTTTTTTTAAGGACAGGGTGGGTTGGAAATGTGCTGCTTTTCATTTACTGTGAAATTCCTTTCAGTTTCTTTCTACAAACAACAACAACAACAACAACAAATCATCACAATTTACTCCGGTACAGCATGAGAAATTATTTCAGGCGTGAAAGAGTTAAAGTTATTTCATCTGTCACGTGGTCTCTTTCTCTTTTATTTTACCCTATTCTTCATCATAACACTCAATTCCCTCTATGTATCTGTCTGGCTGTCTGTCTTTTCTTTCTTTCTTTCATTCTTTCTACCCCCCCCCCCCCCACAAAACACCTTACCTCTCTAGGTTAATGTCTCCCAGAAATATGTCGCAGGTCAAAGGTGTCCCGAAAAACTTTGATGGTTGAAAACATTTGTTTGAAATTACAGATAAGTATGGTTTAACCAACATGATTCAACCACTGTGGTTCAACCACTATAGTTCAACCACGAGCCATTGCTCACCTGCCTACGTCAGTTCCTCTAATAACTAGTTTTACCGCAGTCGTCATCACATTTATCTTAAGCTACTTATATTTGTACTAAAATCTTTATTCATGGATGTAACAAAGAATTAGAATTGCACAAGGCAGCACTGACCTTCAAGAATCTTGAGAACATATAGCATTCAAAAGTTATAAGCACAAAAACCAAGCTAAGATTATCCAATTCAAATGTAATATCCACTTTCATTTAAGGATGCGATAGCTGGAAAACAACTAAGGAAACAGACAACAAATTAGACTCTTTTGAAAACAAATGCCTAAGGACAATTCTCGGTAGAAAGTGGAACGAATTCAAGAACAATGCAAAGATAAGACAGATGAGTGAACAACAACAACCAGTATCATGGGTGATCAGGAAAAGGAGATGGACATATGTCGGTCACGTGATGAGAAGAAACAGTCAGAGAATCTCAAAACAAGCTATCAAGTGGAGCACAACAGGCTGGAGAAAAATTGGTCGACCACGTGAAACTCTAAAGAGGACATTGTTAAGAAAGGTCAAATTAGTAGGCATAAAATCCATTGATGAGGTTGAAAAGCTGGCAGGAAACAGGAAATCTTGGCACCTACCATGCGAGCCCTGTGTGACGTTTAACGGCGCGGGAAAGAAGTGTTAAGATTGTGTTTGTTCAACATTTCTCTATGAATAAATAAGATATCTACATCCAAACATGCTCACATTTTACATTGAAAGTTGGAAACATGTCCAATAAAGTCTAAAATCTCTCTCAAATGTTTATTCTCTCTCTTGTCTTCCTATAAAAAAAAAATATTTGTTGTACAGGCAGTCCCCGAATTACGAACGGATACCCGTTGGTAAGTCGAATTTGTACGTAAGTCGGAACAGTAAGATGTGGTTTATTTCTAATGTCAGGTAGTCAAATGTATTTCTTAGTGTGTAACTTGCAGTGAAACTTTCTATGCATAAAAAGCGTTAAAAAAACTAACCGCTGTAGACGCGCAATGTTTTCATCCGCACCGTAAAATAGCGCCCATTTATTACTGCAAACCATTGTATGCAACTCGAATGTAACACTGGAACTATCTGTATTAGAATTTGACTACATTGAACCTACTTGTAATGTAATCTATAAAATACTGCACACGCAGGTTAATGACACGAGTATCTAACAGGTGTACCTTGAAGGATCTATGTATTGCCAAAACTCCCCTGTCGGAAAAAAGGTTTGAGAATCACTGGTGCAGAATTCCACCTCTTCTCTCCCCCTTGCTACATCTCATGAATCTAAAATTCTCAAATTTCCAGCAGCCATAATTTTCCATTTTCCCATGAGAATAATCCTGTCTTGTCCTGATTCCGCTCAATTTACTGCCTACGTTGGCTAGTTTTCTTTGCATGTACATTTATCACAAGCTTTGATTCGTTTCTTTTGTCTATCTGCCTATCAAAGTCCTCTGTGTGTGTATGTTTTTTTTTTAACAAAAGTATTTTTATTATCCCCGGAATTTTGTAAGATACAGTATGGAGCAAATATAGTTTCATTGCGGTGAAGGGCTTGTCAAGGCATTTATCTTCTAGGTACTCCAGGTAAAGGAGTGTTAGTGAAGAAACAGGTTCTTCTATAGGTCTTTCTCACTTATCAACCGCACCCCCTCCCCAAATCCAACATACCCCCTTCCCACCCCCACAGAAGCTCCTCACTTAAATTATCCCATGCCCATGAGTTCTCATTCGAGGCTCGTGCAAGAAGTCGCCTTCCCTGCAGTATCTACCGAACTTCTCCAGCTGTACTGAGTCAAGGGAGATCACCTCAGCCGACTTAAGTCGTAACTTCAGTTTGAAAAGTAAAGGAAACAACACCAGGAAAATCTCATATTGTTTTTACATCAGGAATTGTCACTTGTATCATAAAATTATGATCTAGCAAGAAGAACAGCTGTAACTTACTGATTCGTAACAAAGGTGAGTATACTGAGGTGATGGTGCGAGTGTATAGACCAATAGATCAGCGACACTGCAGCTGGATAAGTCCAAATCCTATCTCTTGGTGATGATCCTTGTAAGGACTTGACACGTTTCTTTATTCTGTAGAAAGGGTTGAAGACGCTGACCGTTTTGACAATCAGCGACCCATAGCTGACAGGCTAGAGACCCATAGCTGACATGCTGGCATCAGGGCTGGCGAGCCATAACTGACATGCTGGCATCAGGGCTAGCGACCCATAGCTGACATGCTGGCATCAGGGCTGGCGAGCCATAACTGACATGCTGGCATCAGGGCTGGCGACCCATGGCTGACAAATGCCGGCGTCAGGGCTGGCGACCCATGGCTGACATGCTTGTGTCAGGGCTGGCGATCATGTCTGACATGGCGTCAGGACTGGTGATCCATAGCTGACCCTGCCCCGACCTCTCCGTTGGTACTCCCAGTAGCAGGCCTAGCCTGGCTAGCGAGACAGAGATCGCCATAATCCCCATTGTGATGGAGTCTACTAAAGAAGTACTGCGCACCCCCCCCCCCCCCCGTGCTCGTTATCTCCGCTTAGGGACCGAGAAATAGCTTCCCTAATCCACTCCCAAGCCGACACAACGCTGTGCCTCAACATCTCCACTTCTCCGCCTGCAAAGAACACCAGCTTGCACTTCTAGAAGATAGAAAAGGAATTATTCTGAAGAACCAGCTAGGGCTGGTATTTGTCCCCATGGTGGTGGGCTCTGTTCAGAATCTCGTCAGTTTGATCCAGAATGCGTTCTAAAACAGTCTACTCTGCTCCAACATGACAGGGTCCAGCAGTAAAACAAACAAAAAAAAACAAAACAAACAAAAAATAGATACTCGTTGCGATATGTTGAGGAAACGTACCTCTGATAACTCAGAATATCTGCAGCCTTGGTGGGACATACCGGACTATATTGTTCATACACGACTTCAGTGGATAAAAGGAAATTACAATGTTCAGCTCTTGTTTAACTTAGAGCGTAAGAATACAGAAAAGAAGGTCACGCAGTCCGCGCAGAAATATATTCCCATGTTATATCTTTATTATTTTTAACATTATACATAACATTTACTAGTTTTCCTGTAACTCTAAATAAAACATCAGACTGGAACACAAAATAATCTTCCCTCTCCAGTTGGTGACACCAATTTCTTTTATATCCTCTTTTATATTGTCTTTCCATCTCTGTTTTGGTCTACCCCTTGGTCTTGCTTCCCTCATCTCTTGTGCATACATCATTTTCGTTTGTCTTTTCTCTTCCATTCTATCTTCATGCCCCAGCCGGCGTAGTCTGTTCAGTTTCAAGACATTTATAATTTGTTACTTTTATACGAGTATATTCTTTTCCCCCATAACTTTTCAGATGCCAACTCTCTTTAATGTTTTCCATCATCGTTAATCTGCCCTCAGTTCCCCCAGGCTTCTTCCACAGGGGCAGTAACCCAGGCACTTTTCGTTTATTGTTAAATGTCTCTTCTTTTATGTTTATTGTTTTATATTTATAATTTTTGTAAATGTCCCACTTTGATGTTGCTTGCATTTCTTGGCAAATAGGAGACTGATTATTTTTTATTATTATTCAGTGTCTTTTTAAGACATTGAAAGTCATTTTCTTGAGGTAATCGTTTTGTCTTGTCAGTCGTGACATTTTTGCGCGCGTCTCTTGTCCTGCTTATTGCATGAATGGCCGAGACGTCGATAGCAGTGCTAGCGAAACAAGGCTACTTAAGTCAGTGTTTATATCTTCGGTTGCTTCCCCTTAAGCTGTTGTATTACTTTATTCTGACTAACAGTGTAGATGGTAACCATGTTCTGTATGTGAGCGGATCTTGCTAAGAAGCCATCGCCTTACATCTGCTCCAAAAGAGAAAATCTCTTTCACAACTTGTTTCCTAATACTTTTTTGGTGTCCGAATTATTTCCCCTTGCTGCGTTGTCTTCATCACAGAGTCATCATTTAAGATCATCAAAGTCATAGAAAGATCCTATAACCATACTTCTTCTTCTTCTGCTTCTTCTTCTCTGGAATTTCGAGCTGGTAGTTTTTTTTCCTTGCGTCCAGTGCGGTGAAGATGAGGCACAGAACCGTGCCGGCTTAGGAGCGAGTTATGGCAGCCATTTTTATCAGTCCTTGGATGGAGCTAAACAGCAGCGATTCTGCAGTATTTGTTCAACAAACTCCACCACCATGGCGACTACGGCGAACACTGGCCCCCGTTAGCCAGGCCAGACCTGTTAGTAGCGGTGCCAACGGAGAGGTGGGACGGGTCTTGGTCGTCAGTTACGGTTCGCCATACCTGACACTAGCTATGGTTCGCCATCACTGACACTAGCTATGGTTCGCCATCCCTGATACTAGCTACGTTTTGCCACCCCTGACACTAGCTATGGTTCGCCATCACTGACACTAGCTATGGTTCGCCATCCCTGGCACTAGCTACGTTTCGCCATCCCTGACACTAGCTATGGTTCGCCATCCATGACACTAGCTATTGTTCGCCATCCCTGACACTAGCTATGATTCGCCATCCCTGACACTAGCTATGGTTCGCCATCTCTGATACTAGCTATGGTTCGCCATCCCTGACACTAGCTATGGTTCGCCATCCCTGACACTAGCTATGGCTCACCATCCTTGACACTAGCTACGGGTCACTGATGGCAAAACCGGATAACATCTTTACCCTATCATCACTCTCCTGACTGATCTTTCTTCGGCTGCCAAAATATTTTCTCCCGGAACGTTATGGCGCATAGTCCTAAAATACATAGTCTCGGCTTGACATTTCTTCATGTAATGTCTTTTTAACAGCGGTTCTCACATCAGTCAATAAATTATCGCAGGATTCCGTGATGTGTGCATCAGAAAAAGTTTGGGAACCAGCACTGTAAAGAATATTTCCCAGAAAAAAAATTTACATTATTCTAAAAAAAATATATAAATTATTCTATCAACGTTTCTGTATTATAAATCCTGACTCACAGGAATAAATACGAGCCAGTGAATTCAAGTTAAAGGAAGTGAAATTTTCAGGAATAGCCCTGTGAATATTGTACAAAGGTCAGATAACAAATGATGAAATCAGAAACTCTTTGAGGCATCCTATGTCTGAGGGACTTCTTGACCTTTTGCATTACTGAGAGGGCACAAAGGTGAAAGATCAAATGTTATATGTATGATCATATGATAAGATCACGGAATGTAGTTAAATAGAGATGGTCTAGAAATAGAGTCTAGTAAACAGAATTATAGGCTGGTAAAGTAGAGATAGTCAGAATCTCGTAAAGTAGACACAGACTGGTAGAGATATAGTCTAGTACAGTAGCAGTAGATTTACATTGTCTAGTAAAGTAGATATACTCGGAGTCTAGTAAAGTAGAGATAGTCTAGTATATATGCGTCTCTCTCTCTCTTCTCTCTCTCTCTTCTCTCTCTCTCTCTCTCTCTCTCTCTCTCTGAACCTTAAGTGCCCAAGGCACATGGGACTTCCGCAAGGGTTTTCCACAAATACTTGTCCTTTGCCTTTTTTCCGCTCCTGCCCAAGTGAGCCTTCTATTGCTCAATATCCTCTCTGTTGTCAGTCATTCGGAGCACATGCGTCTTTCTTCAATAATTCAGTGGCTTCATCTGCATTTCTGCCAACAAGACGTTATTTCTTACGGTGTTTGGCCAAAATATTTTTTTAATTCTTCGTAAACATTTAGTCTGGAAAGAATATATGTCAGCAAAGTAGATACAGTCAGAGTCTAGTAATGTAAAGATAGTCTAGTATATATGAGTCTAGCAAAGTAGATATAGTCAGTCTCCAGTATAGTAGAGATAGAATGCAGTAAAGACAATCTGAGTGCAGTAGGGTAGAGATAGAATGCAGTAAAGACAATCCGAGTCCAGTAAAGTAGAGATAGAATGTAACAAAGGCAGTCCGAGTCCAATAAAGTAGAGAAAATTTAGTAAAGACAGTTTTAAAGACAATCCTAATTTGTTATTCCTAAGGTCCTTATAGAACTGTAAGGAACTATAAGGTACTCTATATTCCCCCCCCCCCCCCCCCAGCAGTAGCAGTAACAATGTTGAAATAGTAGCACTATGTCGGATAGGTTTTTAAGGAACAATTTTGTATAAATAGGAAACTACGAGGTTTTGGTACGGTAAAGTAAGAGAACAAATATTGTAGGATTAAACCTCGAAAAAATCGTAGACAAAGCACTTTAGTGAGACGTGAGAGAAAGAAAAATCACAAGAGAATTACCTGGGATTCGAACACGGACTCCGGTAGGACGAGCAGCCGTCTAGCCACGAGAGAACAGCGGAGTCCGTGTTTGAATCCCAGGTAATTCTCTTGTGATTTTTCTTTCTCTCACGTCTCACTAAAGTGCTTTGTCTACGATTTTTTCGAGGTTTCATCCTACAATATTTGTTCTCTTACTATGTCGGATAGGAAGTGGCTTAAAGTTGATCGCGAGTGGTGAGATTTAAACTCCCCTTTCTGAACAGCTAACACGGGTAATGAGGCTTTAAAATAAATAAATAGGTCTGTATCTTCAGACGGAATATATCAAGATATAAACTGAAGAATGAATGATACATGGTACATGATATTCAGACTTTCAAGACCGGTGTAATCCTTAAATAAAAATGAAGGAATGATGAGAAAAGTTCTCTGGATGTTCCAGGAAATTTAAAATTAACGCCAGCGCAAAAGAAAAGGCTGAGAAAAGCTCGGATGCGGGAAAGACTAAAGGCAGCGCATAGTGGACGAGATTAGAGTAAGCCAAGAAGGATTTGAAAGGGGGAAACAAGTGAAAAAAAATTATTTCATTAATGCTTGGATGGGGAAAAAATGATTTCATTAATGTTTGGATGGGGAAAAAATGATTTCATTAATGTTTGAATAGGAAACAAATCACAAGCAGAGCAGGAGAACAGAAAGAAATAAGAACTAAATTTGATAATCAGTCCCAAAAAAAAGTCACACTTGGTGGATTATGACTGTAAAATTATATGGCAGAAATATGACTGTGGGTACATCTGTACTGAAATGCACTGACCTTCACGACATTCCAATGGCCAGTTATATCTGTAAAACAGCGCCAATTGCGTAAAACAACTAAAGAAGCTGTGGAGAGGAACTGACGGAACTACAAAAATAAGATGTTTTAAGGATATACATCTTTCCCATCGAAACATATGCATGTGAGACTTGGACACTTAACAAAACAGCTGAGAAACACATAATTGCATTCGAATGTAAATATCCTTCTAATATCATATACACAACAAATATATCCAAACTGCAGCATATTGAAGAAAGTTGGCTAGTAAAGATGATTAAACAGAGAAAACTTAAATACTTTGGACACATTAAACGTCATTAGAATTTAGAGAAGACCGTCTTGGAATGGTACATAATGGGAAAGGTCTACAGGAAAGCTGTAAGGGAGGCAAAGTTTCGCAAGGGACATGCTGACGACTGACTGAGTGGCCATTCGCGATCCCTAGTTTAGCCATAGTGCTACATCATCACCAGTTTAACAATAGTACAACAGGAGCTGCTACGTACAAGACGTTCTGACGATATACACAGCAGAACAATCTACACCCAGGTTAAATCCATGAACGATGGACATTGACTTCATCATTGAGGAAGATCCATAGCCGGTAATTCAATGTTTAATGAACACGCAGCAAAATGGTGATGAAATCCATGATGCATGAATATCTCATATGACGATTCAAATTGCTGGTTATAACACACAGAATATCATTTCGGGGCAGGTATACCAGGACAGGGTGGTGATACCGCCATAAGAACTCAGCACCTGCAAGACACATTCTATTTCAATCACAGTAATTCTACCTGATGAATCACGAGACCTAACGAGACAACATGATCACAGGAGTACCATACTTCAAGTGACACAAGATTTTGTCTCCCAGACCAAAACTTGTGATAACTTCGCACGAAAAAGGAGAGACACGTGATCCAAGAAGTTCTATAACTCTGATGGCCAATCTTTCACAAATAACTTCCTAATTATCTTATCTTTGATATAATACTAGTACAAGAAATGGCATATAAAAAAATTACTTTCTAGTTAAAGAAGAGTTTAAAATGGAATGGAAGAATAATATCGAAAGAAAGGAAGAGTTTGCACGAAAATAATCTAGAGTAAAGACGACCGTGTTAACACGATGTCAAGATTGTCGCGGCTAGTGAACCACAGCTGGTCAAGATTGTCGTTTCTAGTGAACCACAGCTGGTCAAGATTATCGCGGCTAGTGAACCACAGATGGTCAAGATTGTCGCTTCTAGTGAATCACAGCTGGTCAAGATTATAAAACGTCGCTTTCTGTTCTTCTAGCAAGAAGCTGATGCTTTTCTTATCTAGTCCATGGGATAAAACTGAACATATCCTATATGCTGATGAAATGTGTCTACTCGAGTTCTCCAGAAAACATGCTGATGGAGTATACCTTTATTTTAATCTAATAGAGGTTTCCAGAAAACATGCTGATGGAGTGTACCTTTATTTTAATCTGATCGGGTTTTCCAGAAAACATGTTTACCTTTATTTTAATCTAATCGAGTTTTCCAGAAACATGCTGAAGAAGTTTACCTTTTTATTTTATTTTATTTATTTATTTTTTTTGCTTTCTTTAAGTGTAATCGGCGACTACAGAAAACAATCTCAGTAAAGTCAGGTCCCATATGGCGCCTTTCCCTCGCGGATGCTACATCATAAAATGTTCTGTTCTAGGTAGACAAAGGAAGAAATAACGATGATGATGATGATGATAATAATATCGTAAAAAAAATCAATTAAAACAAAAAAAAAAGAAAGCTAAAAACAAACAACCGAATACTCATTACTGCCATTAGTAGATGGTGTTTTCCTATCCCTGGTGTCGCGGTGACTATGTTGAAGTACTGACATTGTGCCGGGTAGGGAGTTGATAATAAGGGATGGGACTTTGGAAAGGGGGGGGGGGCGAATTTGAACTTCCTTTCATAACGACTTAATACCGGTAATGGGGGTTTTATTATGGGTTAGTAATTTCTTATTGAGTCGTATTCATTTTAAAGAAACAGAAACAATCGTATATGTTTTTAATACAACTGCATCTGTTTTTGTACAATAGTATAATGTATTTAGTTGATCACTGTAGCACAACCTGCTACCAACACTGTTAAACCAGCAACCATTATTTGTATTCCTGAACCACAAATCCAAGATACGAGAAGGCTGGCTCTGTGCTGTGTCCGCCATGTTTGTTTCTGCTTGACCTAGCGTGGTTTTGATTAGGTATAACCCTCCCCCCCCCACTCCCTCCATCTCCCTTCCTCTTGCACATAAACCCATTTATCTTACAATTTAATGTCTACTTGTCAATGTCACTCTAATTTAGAGTCAGGACTTTTTTTTATCCACACGAAGTAAAAATGTACCGGTAGAGAATATCTAATGATGGTTAATAAACTTGAACACCAAAGTAAATTTAAACAGACAAAACCTAACCCTAACCTTAAAGGGGTTAATGACGCGAGAGATTTCAAATTCTTATTAACTCTTTTAATGCTCTAGCATTAGTTAATGAATACATTTTATAACTTCCGTTTCTTCCAAGTCTCATGTTTTAACCTTCTTTATTAGAGGTTCATTAAGATAGTAAAATATAGATTTTCAACTTTCAACGGATCCCGACAGTGTGACAGTAAGATACAGACTTTCAACGGATCCCGACAGTAAGATACAGACTTTCAACGGATCCCGACAGTAAGATACAGACTTTCAACGGATCCCGACAGTAAGATACAGGCTTTCAACGGATCCCGACAGTAAGATACAGGCTTTCAACGGATCCCGACAGTAAGATACAGACTTTCAACGGATCCCGACAGTGTGACAGTAAGATACAGACTTTCAACGGATCCCGACAATATGACAGTAAGATACAGGCTTTCAACGGATCCCGACAGTAAGATACAGACTTTCAACGGATCCCGACAGTAAGATACAGGCTTTCAACGGATCCCGACAGTAAGATACAGACTTTCAACGGATCCCGACAGTAAGATACAGGCTTTCAACGGATCCCGACAGTAAGATACAGACTTTCAACGGATCCCGACAGTGTGACAGTAAGATACAGGCTTTCAACGGATCCCGACAGTGTGACAGTAAGATACAGGCTTTCAACGGATCCCGACAGTACGTCAGTAAAATAGACTTTCAACGGATCCCGACAATATGACAGTAAGATACAGACTTTCAACGGATCCTGACAGTACGACAGTAAAATACAGACTTTCAACGGATCCCGACAGTATGACAGTAAAATACAGACTTTCAACGGATCCCGACAGTATGACAGTAAAATACAGACTTTCAACGGATCCCGACAGTACGACAGTAAAATACAGACTTTCAACGGATCCCGACAGCAAGATAAGCAAGGTGCAGAATTTCAGCGCAACCCAACAGAAAGATAGTAAGATGTAAACTTCAGTGCATCAAGACATTAGGATAGTAAAATACACACTTCAGTGCATCAAGATATTAAGATACACACTTCAGTGCATCAAGACATTAAGATAATAAGATACAAACTTTAGTGCATCAAGACATTAAGATACAAGCATCAGTGGATCAAGACATTAAGACAGTAAGGTACAAACTTCAGTGCATCAAGACAGTAAGGTACAAACTTCAGTGCATCAAGACATCGTGATAGTAAGATACAAACTTCAATTAATCAAGACATTAAGACGGTAGGTAAGATACAAACTTCAGCGCATCAAGACATTAAGATACAAACTTCAGTGCATCAAGACACTGAGATAGTCAGATACAAACTTCAATTAATCAAGACATCAAAATAGTAAGATACAGACTTTCAACGGATCCGGACAGCAAGAGGGCGCGATGCAGACTTCCAACGTAACCCGACAGTTAAGACAGTAAGTTACAAACTTCGGTTCATCAAGACACTAAGACCTTTTCCTCTGTCTCCTTCTTTCCTCTTCTTTTCGTGACTTAAAAGCAGGCCTAGTTCCCTATTAAATGTCGGGCCCGGGCCGGATCATGTAAAGTGCTGGACGTGACGAGCAAAGTTGAAACCCCATAACAGATTTGCTAGACTCTAGATCGATTATCGACCGCTTCGTTAAGACTGATGGAAGTCACATGATGCAGTGTTGAACTTCCTAAAGGGGTTTTGTTTGGGGGGAAACAGCGCACCGAGGAAAAGTGCCAGGAAACAACAGAGAGGCCGGGTGCAGGTAGAGGTTAATGCACCTGCACGCGTTTCATACACGCCATCATTGCCCTGTGCGCAGTCTTCTTTCAGAAAATTTTGCTCGCAATGCCCATCCAACTCGTTCTGAATCCAGCACAGGTTACAGATAAACATAAACAGTTTAGAATTCTATCTGTCTTTCAAAAAAATAGGTTCGAATTCAACGAAGCCAGGTTAGTTCATAGAAATTCTGTCTAAGAGTTCTCCGCCCTATTAAAATCTATCCCAAAACATAGCCAGCGTCTAAACAATTGAATTACATAAAAAAAAAGAAACTGTGTTCTCCCAAAACCGACTTTTCCTACACAAAAAAAAAAAAAAAATCCATGCTTATTCTGCCACTCACCTCTGGATTACTCTTCCAACCCACTTAAAAGTCTGACGCTATATTTCCTTATCATAATTTTAAACTTATTCTCTACTTGCTTGACTTTGGTTACATGACCCATTATAGAGATCTAGTTTCTTTTTTTTTTCTTATTTTGTTTTAAACAACGCGTGGTTCTGCTAGATAATTTTAGCACCTAGCGGGGGGGGGGGGGGGGGGGGGGAAGGGTTTTTAGATTAAAATCTTAGCCTGGACGGAAGGACCACCCGTCGATCATGGTACCTTCCGTGCCAGGTAAGAGATCTAGTTTCATAATAGCTTTTCATTCTTAGAAAGTAGAATAATTAAATAATACTGTTGACGTGAATAATTTTACTTCAGTTTCAGTCACAGATGTAGGTTACACAGATTCTAGTCTCTACATTACGCACATAAATAATCATTAGTATGAAATATGTAGTTTTTCAGCTTCTTTTATGGGAAATGGCTATCCAACAGAAAAGCAGAGTATACTAAATAAAGAAACGGAAACTTTTGAAAAGATATTTCTGTCTTTTAAGTTATTGGATATATATTACATATATATTGCATATAATAACTATCACTGTAGTTATTTCCCTTGACTGCGTGTATTTATTCAATATACAGTGAAATTAACATTGTTTATTTAGTGTTGGAATATTTTGTATTTATTTTACATATTTTAGGAGAGTTTGCGTATATTTAAGAAAAAATCATTTTATCATTTTATTCTTTTTTTCCTCCCGTCATATTGTAATGGGTTACAACTAGCCTTAGTATAATTTCCAGCCCTCATTCTCTCTGGCTACGGGACTTGTTTCTGTAAAGTGGCAGTACAAACCAGCACACAGGGGACACGCATACACAAATCTGTCATTCATTTAAAAGAGAAGATTAAAGAAAGTGGAAGGGTCTGGGGTGGGGGGGGGGGGGGTAGGGGCAGAAAGTGAGAAAGGGAGGGGATATTTCTTCTCGCTGAAGACTTGAAAGTCTGCTATGACATTAATTCTGCTCAATAAAAATCAATGCCTTCCTTTTCTGACAGTTCTGAGGAGCTTCATATCTTTCTGAGAACTTCTAATATCCCTCTATTCTCATTTCATTTTTTATTCCTTATGTTTTCCCCATTTGCTTCTTCTTTTTTTCCTCTAGTTTTCTATTTCGGTTGTTCAGCTCATCGTATTTTTTGTCATTTCTTGTTAACTTTGACAGAGATTCCGTAGATCTGGACAGACATTCAAAATTTAAGAAAAAAAACCCAATTATCTTTCTTTCCCTCCTGCTTTATCCTCGTTATCTTGACTGCGTGCTTCAACCTATTACATTGTGTTTCAAAGAAAATATGGAGGGGTCAAGAGATAGTCACGGAGAGAATGAGTAACAGACGCAAGGATACAACAGTGGAGATTTTGGCTTCAAAACACTGGATCTGGTGGAACATGAGCAACTTTAAATAGAAAGCGTTATATTGAGATATAAAATCAAATACGAACATGTCATGCCTTAGTATAAACAATATACGCAGTCTGTCGTCAGCTGCTGGGACATTAGGCTGTGAACACTGTTTAGTATACAAGTTCTTGCAAAGATATTTTCCAGTTAGTTCGGGATATGTTTTGGTGGGAGAGCCATCGTGTGGCTTTGTGGATGTGATTGTTTTTTTTTTATATTGAAGAATATACATAATTATTGTATTGTGCTAAACATTGATTATGTTGTAATTATATGTGATATGTGGTTGTTGGCTATGACCCCATCGAGCACCCCGAACTCAGTTAAGTGAGTGTATATAAATAAATAAATATATATATATATATGTGTGTGTGTGTGTGTGTGTGTGTGTGTTTGTGTGTTCATGACGAGTGTCTTGATATTGTCGTAATAAACTTATTTTATTCGTTGTTTTACCCATTGAGATATTTGTTTTGTATTTGGTATGAGAGATGATGAGAAAGTAGGGTAGACATGATATCTGTAGGTTGGTATAAGAGATGATGAGAAAGCAGGGTAGACATGAGATCTGTAGGTTGGTATGAGAGATGATGAGAAAGCAGAGTAGACATGAGTTCTGTAGGTTGGTATGAGAGATGATGAGAAAGCAGAGTAGACATGAGTTCTGTAGGTTGGTATGAGAGATGAGAGAAAGCAGAGTAGACATGAGTTCTGTAGGTTGGTATGAGAGATGATGAGAAAGCAGAGTAGACATGAGTTCTGTAGGTTGGTATGAGAGATGATGAGAAAGCAGAGTAGACATGAGTTCTGTAGGTTGGTATGAGAGATGATGAGAAAGCAGAGTAGACATGAGTTCTGTAAGTTGGTATGAGAGATGATGAGAAAGCAGAGTAGACATGAGATCTGTAGGTTGGTATGAGAGATGATGAGAAAGCAGAGTAGACATGAGTTCTGTAGGTTGGTATGAGAGATGATGAGAAAGCAGAGTAGACATGAGTTCTGTAAGTTGGTATGAGAGATGATGAGAAAGCAGAGTAGACATGAGTTCTGTAGGTTGGTATAAGAGATGATGAGAAAGCAGAGTAGACATGAGTTCTGTAGGTTGAACTGTTGGCTAACGGGAACCGTGATGGTTGTGGTCAGATATTCTTCAGAAAAAAATGTAGGGTTCGGGGAGGGGTCACCGTACGTTTGTACCATTGGAAGAATTTAAATGACTTAATTACCACTCCCATACATCCCTCACTCCCCTCACTCTTTCCCGCACATTAAATCAAATTCGGTCACAGAGTCCCTGCGACACGAGGAACTGAAAAGGGATCGGATGTTGAGTGTGAGGTTCGGGAGATCTGAAGAGGATCTAGCGATAACGAGAATAAGATCTTTCTGTTGGAGCATATCGCCATATTCTTCAGTGTCCTGGAACTGCGAACTGGTGCTCTCCTTTTGCAGCCGATGCAGTGAAGACTGTTGAAGCGTTGAAGCGCATCATCATCATGTCGGCTTGGGAGCCAGTGATGGCAGCTATTTTTTTTATCAGTCCAGGAGTACAGTTAAAGAGCAGGATGTGTGTGTGTGCAATACTTCTTTAGCAGACTCCACTGCAGTGGGAGCTTATGCGATCCCTGTCCTGTTAGTCAGGTCAGGGCTGTTACTGAGAGTAGAAGGGGTTTTACCAACAAAGAGGTGGTACAGGGTCTTGGTCAGCCATGGCTTGCAAGCCCCAAAATCTTTAGAATTGTTATACGGAACAGCAAATGGATGAATTTTTTAACGCTGCTAAAAGCATCCTGTATAAATTGTAACTTGTTATTCACGAATTGTAACTTGTTATTCACGCAACGTTTTTTTTTTTTTTTGTAATACTCCTTCTTGTTTTCCATCTTTTTTCATAATTTTTCCTTGCAGTTATTTCTTCTTGCAATAGTTTTCACTAGATGCTCATTGATATGGTGAAAATACATTGGAAAATGATGTTTGTACATTACAAGAGATGAAGGAAACAAGGTCGAAAGGTACAGCAAGACAGAGGTATAGAGAGACAACACAGAAGAGGATATACAGGAAAATGATGGCACCAACTGGAGAAGAAGATTAAGAACAGGACGGAATTACTGCCCCTGCTGGGGGAGGTATCATTTGTTCTTTATCACAAGTTTGTCTTACAAACAAATCCTTGTTGACTGTAACTGTTTACTAAATTTTACCAAATCTCTTTCATGTTGCCTGAACTTGTCCGCTCGCTTCCCTTGACGATTCCGCCTCAGACGTAAGTTGTTTCTAGTTTACACATTTTCTGAGCCGGGAATTTGTAAAGAAATGAGATAAAGAATCTGAGGGAGACAAAAGAGGCCGAGGAAAGACAATGGAATGTAGGTCCTCTTTTGCAGCTGAAAATAGAAATTAATTTATAATTCTAGAACAGTGATAGCGTTATCCGGCAATTACTGGTAAATTATCCACAATTACTGGTAAATTACCTATTAAAAACGAAACCTTTTGAGGTTTGTCGGTTACCGAATACCTGGTAAAAAGCACACAGCGAAATCAGGCCAGTAGGATGATGACGTTCGGCTTCTGTGGAGGAGAATCAGTCAGTTTTGACCTTGGTTCAGCGTGTGAGAGTTTTGTAAAGTTTAAATCTCGTCACAAATAAGGTAACATGTTTCACACGAATGTTTAATTCCTGCTGATGTTTGTAAAGTGTGCTTAATTTTACATTAGAAAAAAGTACAAGGTATCCCGCATGTTGTGCTGAAGAAAACAAAGCAAAAAAAAAAAAAACCAAAAAACTGGTATTTCGGAAATTACTTCATGCAAAGTGAAATACAGGTAACATTTTATCAGGAGGAGCCTATTAAGATGCATATTTCTTGGGGCGTACACCTTTTAAAAGCGCTACAGTAATCCACCTTTCCAGTCCTACACGATGATGGAGTTTCAAAGTCATCACAGGGCCGACTGCCAAGAACGTTCTGCTGGAAGATGTCAGATAGATGACGACGGTTGTCATGCTGCACTTCTTCTTCTTCTTCTTCTTAAGCCATTATGGCTTATTCCAGCGGATAAAGTTCGCCTCCATTCCTTCCTGTTTTTAATTTTCTCTCACCAGTTGGCGCCATCATTTTCCTGTATATCCTCTCCCGTGTTGTCTCTCTATACCACTGTCTTGCTGTACCTCTCGACCTTGTTTCCTTCATCTCTTGTAATGTACAAACATCATTTTCCAATGTGTTTTCACCATATCAAAGAGCATCTAGTGAAAACTATTGCAAGAAGAAATAACTGCAAGGAAAGATTATGGAAAAAAGATGGAAAACAATTACAAATTTGAGTGTAAAATAATACCAGTTACTGGGTTTTAAACTATTTTTGAAATTCTGTTATGCTATATAAAGTGATGGCACACAGTGATGTATAGTAGATTAGGTGTACAATACTGTGATGTATCACTTTACCGTATTAAAGACTCGTTATTTCTTACTTCAAAAAAAAAACAAACTTTTATCATGTCATATAGGGACCTAGAGGTGTCATGTAGGGACCTAGAGAGGTGGTGTCAGAGTGCCCGTATTTTCCTTGACCTGCCAGCACACCAGAGTGTGACGTGGTCAATGCCAAGCGGGTTCCACCTTTCATTCTCCAGCACCAGAAAGAATCAGGTACCAATCTGTGTACAACCATGCGTCAGGGATGCTCCCGACCAGAAGTTCATAACCAACAAAGAAGAACAGGAATGATTCAGCTGCATGGCAACGGCAAGTGGCTGGTCATACTTGACATTTATTAAAGCTATTCTTTTTTGTTTGTTTCCTGTTATACCTCTGAAATCCAGGAATAGATTATTCCAAGACAAAACAGCTTTCCAACAAATGAGAAACATCTTGTGCAATGCATCTCTGTCACTGAGCACCAGAAAAAGAGAGCCGTCTAATGTTACATTGAGGCTGTCCTACTCCATGGAAGTGAGTCATGGACAATCAACAGATCGATGGAAAGATCATTAGAGACAGCAGAGATGTGGTCCATTAGAAGGATGCTAAGGATACCGTGGATATCTAAGATGACAAACAGGAAATATCTAACAAAAATGAAATGTAGATAGGAACACAATGAAATCCATAAGAAAACAACAATGTGGATAGGAACACAATGAAATCCATAAGAAAACAACAATGTGGATATGAACACAATGAAATCCACAAGAAAGCAAACAACCATCATTCATTGGACATATACTGAGAAGAGGAGAGCTTGAAAACATCACAACAACAGGAAAGATGAATGGAAGCAGAAGTCGTGGAAGTTCAATGGAAAAAAGTCATGGACAGTCTGATGCCATGGGACAACAACAACAGCAGCAACAACATCAACAAGAACAACAACAACAACAACAACAACAAAAATAACAACAACAAATCAAACTGAGCTGACGTAAAATATCAAGAAACGAGATTATATGGAGAAGTATGACCGCCAACGCTTACGGGAATGGCACATGATGATGATGACTTGTTGTTTAATTTGGAAGAAAGCATGGAGTTCTAGAGTTGTCACGTAGGAGCCGCCCAGGGAGAACACGAGAGAGTTCTGAATTCCTTGAGGTGCTTAGTGTTACATAGATTTTAAGATGACGCGAAGGAGGATTGGGGCCAAGGTAATTACTCCTGTCCAATGCACAACATATGCCTGTGAGACCTGGACACTTAACAAAACAGCCGAGAAACACATAAATGCCTTGAATGTAAATGCTACAGAAGAGTCCTTAAAATATCATGGACACAAAAAAGAACAATATATCCATACCACAAGAAATTAATATTGAAGAAGGTTGACTAGTAAGGGAGATTAAACAGAGAAAACGTAACTATTTTGAACAGAATAAACATCATGATAATTTAGAGAAGACCGTCTTGGAAGAGAACATAATGGGGAAGAGAAAGAGAGGAAGACCAAGGCGAAGATGGCTGCAAGACATCGTTGGTGATCTGCGAATGGACGCATCAGCAGCAGGGCGTCTAACTTACAACCGAGAGGCCTACAGGGGACCTGTTAGGGAGGCAAAGTTCTGCAAGGGACATGCAAATGACTGATGACAACATACCCTCCCTTTAGTTCTAGGTGGCACAGGAACATGTCAGTAAATTATTCCATTCTTCCACCTCATCCCCTTTTTTTTCCAGTCCTCTCACTTTCAACACAGATATTTTTTCATGCAATTTGTAAACTTATATTCCATACAGTTTCATCTTGCATTCATATATATATATATATATATATCTTTATTCATGTCATTTTGTATACCTTATTAAATCGAGTGAGAGGAAAAAATGAATGATTGAGTGATAAAAGGCAGAACGTAAGACATGCCTACATGACCAATTCTTTACTCTTTAAAAATAAAGATCATTCATTCATTCATTCTCTCACTCAGATTCTCTCTCCAGCTTCTTCCCTCTCACCCACTTTTTCTCACCCACTCTCCCTCACCTAATCTCTCTCTTTCTCTCTCTCTCTCTCTAGTTTCAACGTAGCTTTACTAGACATCAATGTATGCCTATGATGTACCTGTAATAAGTCTTCTACAATGATTTGTTTATCAACTTGAACGTAATTAATATAATTAATATGTGACAATGTGAAATATATATATATATATATATATAAGAATAGTAATGGCAAATATCCATTCAACACCATGAAGACAGTGCTGTTATCCAGAAATCTGCCCATAAAAACAAAATTAGGATTTGTAAAATGTTATATGTCCTCTTTTTTACTGTACGAAGCAGAAACCTGGACTCTAAACAAAAAGATGGAGAGAAAGATTCATGTAGCAGAAACCTGCTTCTATAGAAAACTAGGTCATATAACATGGAGAATGAAAAGAACACATGTACACGTTTTAGAACAGCTCCCAATGCAATGTGAACTTCCCAAAGAAATACAGATGAAGGTACAAAACAAAACACTTGGCCATATCAAAAGACATACGCCATATCAAAAGACATAACAATATACTGAAGACCATACTAGAAGGAAAGGGAAAAAGAGCAAGAGGAAGACAGAGATGTGGATGGGAAGATAACATACAGATGAATAACCTGCATATACAAAAACCCCAGGCCGACCTTTACACACTACGCCTGGTCGTCACCTACGTCCACAGTCATTACCTGCCTGAATCTTTACATACTGCCAAGTGACTTTTGTAACACCCTGTATGAGAATGGACGAGACACAGCCTGGCTGAGAGCACCATCAAGGCGAGGGAGCGTGGGAACTGGAGATTCATTACCGCCAAACTTCGTTTTGGGGTCGTTCGTTAGTTCTCTCTCTCTTTCTCTGCCTCTCTCTCTCTCTCTCTTTCTCTTTCATTTCTCTCTCTCTCTCACCTTCTCTCTCCCTACCACATCCCCTCCCTTTCTCTCTTCCGTTAACGATTATCGATAACGCAAAACCCTCCCCCGCTCCCCCCTCCCCTCTTTTAAAAAAAAATTCCCTTCCTTCGTTGGCTTGCTTTCGCTCTCACTGCCAGATTAGTCTCTTTCAGGATCCACTCCAGGTCGTCTGGTACGTCAAAGGGCCGTTTTCGTTGATTAAAAGTTCGATGTCTTTCGTTCTCTTTGAAGCCTGTCAGTGACGTTACGTCATCAGGACGGAAATAAACCAACCGTAACCAGGTTTATACTTTCTGCTCTTTGCCTCATCAGTGGTAGATTTATTTTTTTTTTAAAAACTGACTTTTATCATTTTGGAAGAAGTTTTTTTTAAATTTTATAATTAGATCCTTGTTAGGTATGAAAACATGTTTCCAATAATTTTCTTAAGTCCATATGAATCTGTGAACAAAACGTTCTAAAATAGAAAGAATTAGAAGATGGATAGGTCTCTATTTTTAGGTTTTGATGGAGGAGAAGCTTAGAGTTTACAGAGCTCTAAACTAATGTCAGAGTCAGAATCATGTAATGGGTTCAGGTAGTTTATTTCACTTCATTCTTCTTCTTTTTTTTTCTTTTCCATCTTTATTCCATCCGGCAGGATCCGTTTTTCTTGGCGAATGAATTACTTGTTGTTCTTTCAGTGTTCTTGTTCTTCAGTCTCCCTGGAACTGCCAGCTTTGTGTTCTTTGCAGCCGATGTTGTGAGGATGTTGAGGCGTGGTATCGTGTCGACCTGGTAGCAAGTTATGGCGGCTACTTTTTTCAGTCCCTGATGGCAGCTTAAACAAGCAGGCCATGTGCAGTGGACCCTCCAAAGTCGAACAAACAAACAAACAAAAAAATTGGAAGAAATTCCAGGTTGAAACTCGAATAAAACTTCGAAAGTTGAACGAAACAAATGCAGCCACCCAACGAAAACAAAGAATCACGTGGTCATATCTCCCGTGACCTCGGTTCAGTGAGCACCTACCAAATTTCAGTCCATGTTTTCCCAAGTGTATTTTTATTGCAGTTTCTTAGGATTCCCCCCCCCCCCCCCCATTATATCGTTAAAACTACGCATTCATGATGGCGTTAAAGAAAGTTACCAGAGCTAGAAAGCCTAAGAGGAAGAATGTAATAACCATTATAGAACCGAAAAAAAGAAACTTATCACTAAATGGGAAAGGAATCCACGTGCCTGGAAGGTGGCTATTGAATACGAGATGGCTAAGTCAACAATATCGACCATACTAAAGAACAAGGAAGCCGTTAAAGTGGCTAATGGGGCGAAAGGGGCTTTTGAAAAAAAAAAAACATTTACTAGTAAAAGATTCCCAGCAGTGGAAGAGGTATAAAAAAACTGTTGATGGTTTGCGTAGCCGTAAGGTGTTGTTATTATTATTAACAATATTACAGTATTAGTGTATGGTCTAATGCGTATTTGCATTATTATGCAGGCTTAAATAAGCAATATTTGTACATACATCTTATAATGAGTTTTGGGGGTCTGGAAAGGATTAATTCAGTTTACATGATTTTTTTAATGGGGAAATTAAACTCGAAAGTAGAACACTTTGAAATTCGAACAGTCTCCTGAAACGGACTGTATTCGATTTTAAGGGTCCACTGTACTTCTTTAGCACACTCCACCACCATGAGTTAGCCAGGCCAGCCCTGTTATTGGAGACCAGCACTGTACTTCTTTAGCAGACTCCACCACCATGAGTTAGCCAGGCCAGCCCTGCTATTGGAGACCAGCACTGTACTTCTTTACCAGACTCCACCATCATGGGGTTAGACAGGCCAGCCTTGTTATTGGAGACCAGCACTGTACTTCTTTAGCAGACTCCACCATCATGGGGTTAGCCAGGCCAGCCCTGTTATTGGGGACAAGCACTGTACTTCTTTAGCAGACTCCACCACAATGAGTTAGCCAGGCCAGCCCTGTTATTGGAGACCAGCACTGTACTTCTTTAGCAGACACCACCATCATGGGGTTAGACAGGCCAGCCTTGTTATTGGAGACCAGCACTGTACTTCTTTAGTAGACTCCACCACCATGAGTTAGCCAGGCCAGCCCTGTTATTGGAGACCAGCACTGTACTTCTTTACCAGACTCCACCATCATGGGGTTAGCCAGGCCAGCCCTGTTACTGGGGACAAGCACTGTACTTCTTTAGCAGACTCCACCACCATGAGTTAGCCAAGCCAGCCCTGTTATTGGAGACCAGCACTGTACTTCTTTACCAGACACCACCATCATGGGGTTAGCCAGGCCAGCCCTGTTATTGGAGACCAGCACTGTACTTCTTTAGTAGACTCCACCACCATGAGTTAGCCAGGCCAGCCCTGTTATTGGAGACCAGCACTGTACTTCTTTAGCAGACTCCACCACCATGAGTTAGCCAGGCCAGCCCTGTTATTGGAGACCAGCACTGTACTTCTTTACCAGACACCACCATCATGGGATTAGCCAGGCCAGCCCTGTTATTGGAGACCAGCACTGTACTTCTTTAGCAGACTCCGCCACCATGAATTAGCCAGGCCAGCCCTGTTATTGGAGACCAGCACTGTACTTCTTTAGCAGACTCCACCACCATGAGTTAGCCAGGCCAGCCCTGTTATTGGAGACCAGCACTGTACTTCTTTAGCAGACTCCACCACCATGAGTTAGCCAAGCCGCCCTTGTTACTGAGGTTACCAACTGAAGGCGAGATAGGGTCTTGGTCAGCTATGATTCGCCAAACCTGACGCCAGTATGTCAAACATGGGTGGCTGATTCCCAGAAAGAACTCACGTCGGTGTGCTTTCAGAGTGTAATATCACAGCATATATTTTTCCCAAGTGTAGTACCGTTGTATGTGTTCTGTGTGAGCTTGTTTTTTTTTTCTTTCTGGCACCTATCTTGGACTTGAACCCATTTTTTTTTATTCGTGGGACTGCTTCTATTTCCCTGCCATATACTGACAGTCTCGTGCATGGCGAGATCCAGTGTCTAGCCCAACAAGCAGATTTTCTGTATCTTCTAGGACATAAAATGAGACAATTTTATTTTTATGAAGAAAATGATATTGTATCATCTGTTCCTTCAAAATACTGTGACACTGTAGCATCCTTTTGTTTTCAAAATGTAGCATTGTAGAGTCCTCTTCTTCAGCTTTTCGACCCATTAAGACTAATAGCTGCAAGTGAAGTTCGCCTCCATTCCTCTCTATTCCTAATCTTCTCTCTCCAGTTGGTAACACCAATTTATTTTGTATCCTCTTCTATGTTGTCTTTCCATCTCTGTCTTGGTCTACCCCTCCCTCGTCTCTTGTGCGTATTTCTCATAATATTTTTGACGTTCCAAGCTCGTAATCTATTTTTATCCGTCCAATTTCGAGGCATATATATATGTTTCGTAACACTACTCTGTTTTTTATGGAGATGGGATCGTTGGCCTCATGCTCCAACCCTCAACCTGGAGGGCCAGGGTGCAAATTTCGTCTGAACCCTACCCGCGCAGACCTTCCCAGCTTGCCTGGACCTTCCGCTGGTATAGCTCTGGGGGGTGGTCAGGGTACGCAAGCTGTCACGCCACGACAAGGCACCCGCACCATGTGACTTTTTGTAGAGTCTGTTCTTTCAAAATGTAGCTTTGTAGAGTCTATTCTTTCAAAATGTAGCATTGTAGAGTCTGTTCTTTCAAAATGTAGCATTGTAGAGTCTGTTCTTTCAAAATGTAGCATTGTAGTGTCTGTTCTTTCAAAATGTAGCTTTGTAGAGTCTGTTCTTTCAAAATGTAGCTTTGTAGAGTCTGTTCTTTCAAAATGTAGCTTTGTAGAGTCTATTCTTTCAAAATGTAGCTTTGTAGAGTCTGTTCTTTCAAAATGTAGCATTGTAGAATCTGTTCTTTCAAAATGTAGCATTGTAGTGTCTGTTCTTTCAAAATGTAGCATTGTAGTGTCTTTTCTTTCAAAATGTAGCATTGTAGAATCTGTTCTTTCAAAATGTAGCAATGTGAAGTCCGTTCATTCAAAATGTAGCATTGTAGAGTATGTTCTTTCAAAATATATTATCGCTTCTAGTCTTTAAAAAGATACAGTACAGCACATATGTTTTAACACAGTGCACACATTTACACACTTAGTGCCGTATGTATACACGCAGACACAAGTTTAAGCACACACTATGTGTAGCATAAAATCTCTATGCTATGAGAGCATTTTAAATCCCTAAGACTCATCTGATGCGGAGATATTTAATCCATTACATTATTCATTTCATCGCAAATAGTTAACAAAGACTTCTTCAACGAAGATCTAAAAAAAAAAAAAAACCAAAAACAAACTTATTGTCTGTTTTGTGATGAACATTTTCTTCAAGAAGTCGGAAATTTACTCCTGCCATTTACGCTTTTCTCCATAAAGACTTGTTTTAAATGTCGATGATGCGTATGCGTGAAGCGGATTTCATTAATCTGCGCAGAAGTTTTAATTTCCGGACAGGAAATATATGCCAACATGGCGATCTTGGCTCTTTTGTCGTTTTGAAGGCTTGTTTTGTATTAAATAGATTGTGCTGTATTCAAGCGTGGTTTTTTAAAATGTATTGTTTGGAGGGAAGAGGCCTGTGTTGATTTAAATTGATTGATGAGAAGCTGGTCATGATTCTGTCAGTAGCAGAGCAGCTGGTAAACAGAATGGAAGCATCTATTTAGCTATCTAGGATGGGCAGATGAACATATAAATTGGAATATATAAAGACGTTTGCCTGTGTGAATATACACAGGGACAGAGAGATGGACTTTTGTGGACTTTATCTGTATTAGAAAGATGTACATGTTGTTGTTGCATGTAAGAGTTGGTAACCCTACTGTACCAAAAAAAAAAAGGCAAACTTGTCACTATGGTATACCCCGAGCGACACAAACAACAATGCCAGGTTCGCGACTGCCATAACAAAAACAACAATGTCACATATGAAAACTTTTACAGGACTTCCCACTCACTCAACAGGACTACAACAAGGAAACTCCATGAAGCTAATAAATAGACTAGCTTCCAAGATACACATCAAACCATTTATTGACTGGAAAAACGAACGATGGAAGACGGATATGAGGAAGGAAAACGAATTGCCAACATGGCAGGGTGAACTAACAAACAATACAAGAGCTTCCCGGGCCAGTAGTCAGCGCCTGTCTCGTCTTGTCTTGTCTCGTCTTGTCTTGTCTTGTCTTGTCCTTCCTCATTTACTGCTAGGTGTAGAGGTGAAGTGCAATTGTCTCCTAATGGCTCGTCTGTTGGCTTCGTACATTGAGATGTTCAGAGATTCTGCTATACCATCGGTCCATCGTTTGCATGTAGTCAGCGCCATGAGGAAGAGAGTAAGCTAGTAAAAACACTTACAATATAGTGAACTTCCAACAACACTTACATTATAGTGAACTTCCAACAACACTTACAATATAGTGAACTTCCAACAACACTTACAATATAGTGAACTTCCAACAACACTTACACTATAGTGAACTTCCAACAACACTTACAATATAGTGAACTTCCAACAACACTTACAATATAGTGAACTTCCAACAACACTTACAATATAGTGAACTTCCAACAACACTTACAATATAGTGAACTTCCAACACATCTCCCGAACACTCAAATCTGTCCTGACAAGGACGACACTGCTACCCGTTACATATCAATACAAGGAAAAAGAACACTGTCCTAAAGGACAATATGCTGAACTAAATCTCTTACATTTCTTAAACTGAGTTGTTCTTTCAAAATTTAGCTTTGTAGAATTTGTTCTTTCAAAATGTAGCATTGTGGAGTCTTTTCATTCAAAATGTAGCTTTGTAGAGTCTGTTCTTTCAAAATGTAGCATGTAAGAGTTGGGAAACATGACTACACAGCAAACATTCTACACCAAAAAAAATCCTCCTAATAAAAGTTGCTCAAGCTTAAATATTCCCTTCTAAATCTTCTCATAATTCCAGATGATCTTATCACGAAAAAAAAAAACCCCTCTCCACGTGAACTACTTATGTTATTCTAAACTTTGGTTCCTTAAACAATTTCCTAACAACTAAAACCCTACTACTAAATATAGACTGTTGTGTTCCAAAGTTGACACATAAAAAACATTCCCTAACTAAACTCTGAATAATCCCGTGAAAATTAACGCTACCTGCCAAAGTTACTTGAGCTGATAAACTTTTCCCGTGGGACGTGAGCTAAAAAAAAATCGATACAACAAACAAGGGACATAATCAAGTACCTTAACTGTTAAAGTTTATTACTTCCCTTTACAATACACTATCATATGGATGGATGGATGGATGGATGGATGGATGGATGGATGGATGGATGGACTTGTAAGGAAGAGAATGAGGGGAGTGAAGGACGTATGATAGTAGAAATTAACTAATTAAATTCTTCCACTTGTACAAACAAAGTGTGCCCCCCCCAACCCTAATTTTGAAGAAAATCTAAACATAACCATCCTGGTTTTCGGGTATTTGTTAGCCAGCAGTTCTATAGATATTATGTCTACTCTGCTTTCTCTTCATCTCTAATATCAAATACAAAAGACATATCTCAGTATGTAAAAACAACTAGAGAAGAAGTTTATTATGACACACATCAACACATTGATCATGGACCCACAGAATACCAATAACGGTTCAGCCCACATTACACACATAAGGACCACAGAATATATAAATATAACATAGAAAGTAATGGCATAACATTGCATCACTGAACCAAAGTATGTAAGTCAGTAATTCTCAATATATATGTGTATATATATATATATATATATATATATATATATATATATATATATATATATATATATTGATTGATTGCTAACATTTCTTATGCAATGAAGTTTGATGTGATTATATGGCCTGCATGAAGGATCGTGTACTCTGGACGAGCATAATAGCCAACGCCAGTCGGCAGGGCGCCTGATGATGATGGTGATGGTAATGATGATACATATTCTTCACCTTTCCGAGGCATTAAGGCTCGTTGATGCAGATAAAGTTCGCCTCAATTCCTTTCTATTCCTAAACTTATATATATATATATATATATTGAATATTAACATCACTCACAAGTACAGCATCATATCAGAAGTGTAAGGGACCTCATAACAGCTTTACCATAAACACTAGAAAATAGCAAACCGTCCCTCCTTATTATGAACAGCTGCTAACAAAAATCATACCAGAACTCAACATTACATATAAATTATATATGCATGGCAACGACATCAAACTCATGGCAAAAGAATATGCATAAACGAACCACCGTTCAAGGTCTCTTACATAATAAATCGTACCATGTTATCAGCATAGACCAAAAGCATTTATTGTATGTCAACTCATATCATATGTATATATATATATATATATATATATAGGTATATTAAGACCATTTAAAGTCATGCTCGTATTACAACCTTGCCATACATACCTATGGCTGCACCCAGCATATACACCAGAACCTTTACGAAACCATCTCAAAGAACCAAATTCATACACAGCCGACCTAAATGACCCCGGAGTGCTTGAATAGGTCATAGCCAACAACCACATATCACACATACTTACAACATAATCAGTGCAGGGCACAAACAATAACACTGGATATAATTCTATATCAAGAACAACCACATCCACAAAACCACACGATGGCTCCCCCGCCGAGACATATCCCGAACTAACTGTAAAATATCTTTGCAACAACTTGTATACTAAATAGTGTTCGCAGCCTAATCTCCCGGCCGTTGACAACAGGATATTTGCACTGTTTACAGACTGCCTCACGATGGATATGTTCAGATTATATAAAGGAAAATTAGGAATCATCATGTGCCGTGCCGACTGGCATTGGCTATTATGCTTCTCCAGAGTACACGATCCTTCATGCAGGCCATCAGTTCAGTTGGTGATCTCTCACACCATCCCGTCAGACTGTCCAGTATCATTTCTCTTGGTCTTCCTCTTGATCTTCTTCCTTCTATTTTTCCTGTTGTTATAATATTTTCAATGCCCCCTCTTCTCATTGCATGTCCTATGAAAGTACATTGTCTCTCTCTTATCTTTTTGACAAGGTTTTTATGTCTCTCCAGCTCTTCTCATACATTCTTCATTAGTTATTTTTGCTGTCCAGGGGATTCGCAACATTCTTCTAATAAACCACATTTCTGCTGCTTCCAATGAGTTTTGTGCAGACTTGCCTATTGTCCATGATTCACTTCCATATAACAAGATAGGTTCAATATAACATTTTAGGACTCGTTTTCTAACATTCATTGATAAGGATGTGTTGGTTAATATGCTTCTCATTCTCTGAAATGCAGTCTTTGCTTGGCCTATTCTGTTCCTAATTTCTGTTCTGCATTTCCCATCTGAAGTTATTACTGCTCCAAGGTATTTGAATTTCTGCACCTGCTTTAGAATAGTTCCGTTTAATTTTATACTGCATGCTGGTGGATTCTGTTTCTTAGATATAACCATAGTAAAAATTAGGAATGACTTTATTAATTAACCAGGTCACCTCTGTTACGTTTCAGTTTACACCTTAATCATACAAAAAAATATACAGGACAAAGAAATAGGAAAAAAAACAAATTAAAATATAACTTCACGTGAATGCTATACAGCAAACACGAATTGAAAAGCAATGGTTAAATGGGAGCACCCCGCTGTGACTTGCAAGAACCTGCGTCTGAAAGTGCGCAAGGTGTAACACTGTAAATGTTTAAATGAACTTGTGAGATGCGATGCCAGTCTGACTGGCTGGCAGTCAAAAGGAGGTAAGCGAAAGCAGAACGGAGAGAGAGGGGGGTACAGTGGTTGTCAAGCATTGAAGAGAGTGGGTGGAGAAGATAAATATGGCTGGGGCCGACGGTTTGTAATATGGTGTAGTGAAGGTCCTGGAATATCAGGTACAGGTCAGGAAAGAGTAAATGAGAACCAGGTCAGGAAAGAGTAGATGAGAACTTAGTAGGGAGGGAATATGGTTGTAAGGTAAAAGTAAAACTCCCATTTCCATGCCATTAAGGAATAATAGGGATACAGTGTTAGGCCCATATTTCCACCACCTGCGGCACATGAAAGTGTGATGTGGTCAGTATCACGTCTAGCTACATTTACATTTCCAGATTTCTCGGGTACCCATCTTTTGAGGCTGGGTAGGCGCCGGAGCAATATTTTTGTGGTGATACCAGAAAAAAAATCAAGCTGCTAGGACTTGAACTCCGTATCACCAGATTAGTAAACCGAGCCCCTAACCGCTCAGCTAACAAGGCCACTGAACATGATTGTGGAGAAAGTAAAGCTTCAGTACACATGAACTTCAAGTTCAGTCCGTGTCATTCAGGTGTCATGCACTCTTGTACCGATTCTGGAACCCCTAGACGGCCTGTCTAATCAGAGTGACATTTATTAATGATTGTTACTAGCGATCAGACTTGGCCTTGTGGTTTGGGAACGGTTGAAATGATTAGAGACTGGCTTAGAAGCCTGCTGAGAGATGTCATAAGGATGCTTCTGCAGGCGATCACCTAATTATAAGACCGGTCTCACCAATGTACGTTATCCTGCAATTTATGCCTTACAGAGGCATGTATCTTACTTTGCTGGACTCGCGCATGTGAATCCTTCACTATGTGTGAGGACAGCATTGCGAAAGGTAACCGATTTGGCTTCACATACTACATACGTTGTGAATGTTGATGATAAATACATTCCAAAACAGCTTCAGCTGTCCTGTAATCTGGGAATCCTTCTATTATGGTAAAATATACCATATATTTACCTATTTTCATCTATTACGGGCATCTTTTGGAAAAAGAAATTTAGAAAAAAAATGTCACATCTTATTGCAGCTATGTCCTTACTGTCAACTCAGTAGTCAGTCAGTCAGTCAGTCAGTCATTTGCATGCCCCTTGCGGAACTTTGTCCTGTAGGCCTCTCGGTTGTAAGCAAGATGCCCTGCTGCTGATGTGCCCATTCGCAGATCATCAGCGATGTCTTGCAGAGAAGAGCAAATTATTTCTCGGCTCTACACTGGCTCCCTTTGATCTGATGATAGTATCACCTCTGGCCTGATACTAATGTCACCTTTGATCTGATGATAGTATCACGTCTGGCCTGATACTAATGTCACATTTTTTAGCTGATGATAGTATCACCTCTGACCTGATACTAATGTCACCTTTGATCTGATGATAGTATCACCTCTGGCCTGATACTAATGTCACCCTTTTGATCTGATGATAGTATCACCTCTGGCCTGATACTAACGTCACCCTTTTGATCTGATGATAGTATCACATCTGAGCTAATACTAATGTCACTTTTGCTCTAATGATAGTATCACCTCTGACCTGATACTAATGTCACATCAGAATCAGGTACCACCTTTTCAACAATCTCAAGGTCGACCGAACAGACACGTGCGCATTTGGCACTGGTAAAATGACGGGAGAACGTATTCTGCGTGACTGGCAAACACACCAGGCGTAGAGGACAAAGATGTGGCCAAGACCAAATCATTTCACGAAAAGCTTCACAGATATGTACACCAACGTCAGCTGACCACCGATTACTTCAAGTTTGCAAGTCGATGTCTGAGAATGGTCGACGAAGAAGAAGAAGAAGAAGGAGAAATTTATAACACTGATTCCTGTATACCAATATTGTGTAACAAACTACGACGGTACAAGAAGGGGGAAAATCGTTTTCGATGCGCGAGTGTTGAAAACGGGACCTGGATTCCAGAACTGAAAAAAAAAAAAACATGGTAGAGAAAAAGAAACCTGCTTCGTGACGCAAAACTCTCAAATGCCTGGGGCTGATCATTCCATTCTCTGACGTCATTGAACTGACTTCTTTTATTTATATTTTAACAATGTCCTCACCCCCCCCCCTTTTTTTTTTACCCCCCAACCCCAAACACCACTAACCTTCCCCGTGCAATTAGTAATCTTTCCTAACTGTGTTTTCTTTTTGGGCACTTGGGCACTGGCTGTCGCCTCAATCTTCGGCGTTCAAATAGAATGAATTTGTCTTTGCTGTAGGCAGTTCTTTAATCACGCGAGAAAGCTCTTCTGAAGGAGTACGTTATGAGAAACTGAAATCCTTCCATGCGTTGTACATTCATCTTTTTTATCCCATAGTCTTTTCTATATATCTTGCCTTTCTTCTTGCTCAGAGACGCAATTGTATGGCTGTGTTTGAGAATGTAGGCCACTTCTCAGATGTGACGTTTAATAAGAAAGTACGGATGCACTATTTTCTTTGTCTAGACTAAGAGTTTCCACATTGGATACATTACAGTTGTAACTACGCCAGTTATGGACCCCAAGACTTTCCAGCCAATCAGATTAGACTTAAAGTTTTAGAATTATATTTTGTAAACAATATGCAGATGTTCAGCGATTTTTGCAGTAATGGGCTTTTGTATCATGGGTTTAATTTTTCTCTAATAGAAAGATGGATCTTCTTCTTCTTCTTCTATCTTCCTCAAACTGTGAACTAGTTTTCTTTGCAGCTGATGCAGCAGAGATGTTTAACATATGATAGTGTCGGATTGGGAGCGGGTCATGGCAGCTATTTTTTTTTTTCAGTCTCTGCGTGCAGCTACAATGCAGGGTGTCTGCAGTACTTCTTCCCCACCACCACGGCGACTACGCCGGTCGCTACCCCGTTACGCCTGTTATAGGGGGTACCAACGGAGAGATGGTGCAAGGTCTTGGTCAGCTGTTGTTTTTTTTTTAGCCAAACATGACGCCAGCATGTCAGCTGTGCGTCGCTGACTGGCAAAACGGACGGGGTCTTGGCCACCTAGAAAGATGAATAAGACAGTATATCTGGTAGGTTCCTTTATGCTAGTATAATTTGTTAGGAGTAATTTTTTTGCTATCCATAATCAGATTCCAAACCAGTTTAAACTTGTACAGATTTTTTTTTCTTTCTGTGATACTGATTGAGCTGATGGTAAGGTCACCTTAAACTTGATGGTAGCGTTGCCTTTAATCCGATGATAATCTCGTATCTGACTGATGATATGACCCGAGAAGAGTATCATCTGATTTGATAATAGTGTCATTTCTGACCTGATATTAATGTTACCTCTGGGCTGATAATAACGTCACCTTTGATCTAATGATAATATCATATCAGACCTGACACTAGTGGCACCTGATGATTATATCACTTCCGACTTTATGCTGGTGTCACCTCTCTCCTGCATACAGTGACAGCTCCGACATCAAAGATTAATGCACGCAAATGAAGAAGAAGATTTAAAAAAAACCCTTAAACTGATTTAATATATCGTTTGTTTATGTAAGATATTTTTCTGAAATGAAAACTGAGGCAAACATTGTCTGTATGGTCCAGAAGTTCACTCGGATATAATTTCTTTATTTAACTTTAATTCCTGCATTTAAATGAAAAGAAAACCATCTTTTATGCAAAAGCCAGGAATCAAAGACCATTTCTTCTCATACAGAAAAGAAAAAAAATGGACTACTACTTTCAGCATCTCGCCCCCCCCCTCCCAAGTGTAATTACTCATTCCTGTTAATTTTACCATCTCGTTCCCCCAGAAGTAATTACTCACCATTCCTGCTACTTTCAACATCTCGTCCCCAAAGTGTGATTATCCATTCCTGCTACTTTCATCATCTCGTCCCCCTAGTATAATTGTCCATTCCTGCTACTTTCAACATCTCGTCCCCCTAGTATAATTGTCCATTCCTGCTACTTTCATCATCTCGTCCCCCTAGTATAATTGTCCATTCCTGCTACTTTCAACATCTCGTCCCCCTAGTATAATTGTCCATTCCTGCTACTTTCATCATCTCGTCCCCCTAATATAATTGTCCATTCCTGCTACTTTCAACATCTCGTCCCCCTAGTATAATTGTCCATTCCTGCTACTTTCATCATCTCGTCCCCCTAGTATAATTGTCCATTCCTGCTACTTTCACCATGTCGGCTCCCAAGTATAATTACCCATTCCTGCTATTTTTACCACCTCGGCCCCAAAGTATAACTGCCCATTCCTGCTACTTTTATCATCTCGACCTCCAAATGTAATTACCCATTCCTGCTACTTTCACCATCTCGGCCCCCTAGTATAATAACCATTCCTGCTACTTTCACCATCTTGGCCCCCCCCCCCTAGTATAATAACCATTCCTGCTACTTTCACCATCTCGGCCCCCTAGTATAATAACCATTCCTGCTACTTTCACCATCTTGGCCCCCCCCCAAGTATAATTACCCATTCCTGCTACTTTCACCATCTTGACCCCCCCCCCCCCCAAGTATAATAACCATTCCTGCTACTTTCACCATCTTAGCCCCCCCCCCCCCCAAGTATAATTACCCATTCCTCATACTTTCACCATCTCGGCCCCCAAGTATAATTACCCATTCCTGCTACTTTCACCATCTCGGCCCCCAAGTATAATTACCCATTCCTTCTTACACACAGGCAGGCGATGTTCCACAGCAAGAGCAGGCTAACAAGATCTTAAGACCACTTTTCTTAAAAGAAAGAAAACAAAGTTTTGTTTTTTTTTTTGTCCATCGACGTCAGCTTGCAAGAGAGAGAGAGAGAGAGAGAGAGAGAGAGAGAGAGAGAGAAAGAGAGAGAGAGAGAGAAGAGAGAGAAACGTTTCTCTTTGAAATGCTATTAGCGTTATAAAAAATTTTGAAAAGGACACTTTCTCCACTTGCTGGAATTCATTATCAGCCGGAAGCATAAGCAATACCGGAAAAGAGCAGCCACTGAATGAAAATCCTTATCTTCTCAATATGAAACGAAACAAAAGTAATAAAATTCTGGATCAAGGATCTCTTCTGTAAAGAAATGACTCAAAAAAATGATATTCGTTACAGGACAACAACGAAATCGGAAACAAAATAAAACAAAAAATATAAAAAGGATATTAAGCTTTGTCTATGAACATTGAAGATTCTGAACGAAATAGAAATAAAAAAAATATATTATTCTAAAATGTTTCTTTTAGAATATGATCTAAAAAGTGGACATTTTTCTAAAGGTTTTCCATTTGCCCACACAAGTCGTGGTCTTCTGATATTTCCATCGTTATTTCTTCTGTGAATTCACATATCGTATTTCCTTTATTAAACGCCGGGTCTGAAAAAAAAAGAAATCGACTGCCTCAATTAAACGCCGGTGGTCGATGGGGAGGATGAAGTAATGTTTCTTATAAACGCATGCCTCAGATAAACGCCGGGCTAGTACATCGTCTCCGTCCG